>OZ012741.1:35540904-35696872 GCA_963859935.3 Lathyrus sativus | reverse complement strand
AGAGTCTTCTGAATAACTGAATCTTTACTCTGTGTGTTCTTTACTCAAATTCTTCTCAGCTTCGCTCAGAGTCATTTGTAGCAGATCAGAGTCTTCTGATGTATTGCTTCTGACGCTCAGAGCTATATCGTTCTGTTGTGTTCAGAGGCGTTCTTGCTTCCAGAATAATATTAATTTTGATATCTGAAACAAATAAACACTTGAACAGAATTAGAGTATATATTTCTTTTATACAAAATTTCATTAATGTTATCATCAAAACAATGAGATATATTAAACACCAATCTGTGTTCTAACATTGAACATCAAGCAAGATGACCACTTATGACTTATTATCTATCATACATTTCCTATTTTCTTTAGCTGTTTTTCTTTCACTTTGAAGATTTAGTCTAAGCTTGCTCTTGTAATTGCTTTGGACTTTGGTATATTAATCTTGACTTTTTTTTATACTTTAAATTATTATTCAATTTAGTTTTGTTTGCTTTACTTTATTGTTATTTCAATTTACTTGCAATGTCTTGTCATTATTATTTTATCGTTGTTTGTCTCACCATGTGTGAGTACTCCTATAAGAACAAGAGGTTATGAAAGTATATCTCATGACAACCCCTAATTGATTCATCTATATTGTATTAAGAGAAACTTGATTCCTTTTTATTTTAGAATTCAAATTCAAAAAATATGTCTATGTCAGTTGCAAAAGTAAAGGCAGCATAGACACAATCATAGTCCAAAAAGATGTGTATTGATGTTTGATAGAAAGTTTCTAAATAGTAGAGTAGCAAGGCACCCTTCATGAAAATTTCTATTGAGAAAGTCCTTTAACCGTATTGAGAACCACGTCTAGATTTCACATGCCACGAAAGTGGGTGACACATACTTTTATCTACTTTTCTATAAAAATTATTAAATAATCTCGTAATCAAACATTGGATGATTGATCAGTGCATCTTCATACACATTCTTCCATTATTATACTTAGGCATTCATATAATTTATTTGAGTATTTTTATTATTTTAATGTGTTTTCATATTTAATTTTTTTTTACCTTTATTCTATTTTTGCAGCTTATTTTCAGCATTAACAGTTAATTGATATCTGTCCACTGTTCGGATCATAACAGGAGCTACAAGAATCAGATTTACGTGTTCTAATAGGCGTTGGAAAGTTAAGACAAAGAGCTACAACTTTTGTGTTTTAGGAAGAAGCTGATTCAAAGTGTAGCAGGCACACATAATTTGTTGAAGTCAGGACCCAAAATCTACCGTTAGAAATATTTAGTTTTGAGCCGGTTTTTTTTTATGTTTTTCGACCCAGTTGGGTTAGAACCAGATTTTGTGATGCTTCCTTATACTTAGTAGCATCCGTGCTACTGTTCATAACCTTATTTTCATGATTTAACTTTGCTTTTTATAGTTGTAATGGAGAACTAATTCCCACGGGAAAATCTTGTTGTGTATGGTTCTATCGTTTTGAGGTTATTATAATATAATTTAAATTTGATTCCTTTCAATCCTTTTCTATGAAGTTATTGGCTTAATTTGATTGCAATTGTTTGCTTAATTTGATTGTTGTTCATCGAATAGAATTGATTGAATTTGATTGTATGCATGTTCCTAAATTTAATTGTGTGTTATCGTTTGATTAATTCGTTAACTCGTCATATTCTTAACTGTTTGCTTAATTCGGTAAACAGGAACATAATTCATTTGATTATGATAAGCGCTTGTCTAATTAGTATCGTAATCGAATATGATCAAATTCTCTTAGGGGTTTATGTTATAATAGCCGATGATAAGTCGGAATCC
The DNA here is from genome assembly GCA_963859935.3 of Lathyrus sativus. Classification (NCBI taxonomy): domain Eukaryota; kingdom Viridiplantae; phylum Streptophyta; class Magnoliopsida; order Fabales; family Fabaceae; genus Lathyrus; species Lathyrus sativus. Next base: position 35,695,060 of record OZ012741.1, on the reverse strand, counting down.
AAATCAGTAGGATTAGCCGTTTTAGCTTATTTTTATAATTACTTATTGTAATCACTTATTTGCTATACTTTTCTATTAATCGAAACTCACCCCCCATAAACCGTTACTACAGTTGGTTAAGTTCAATATAAGAATCCTTGCGATACGACATTTGAGTGTCGTTTCTCTTTACTATGTTTTCAAAAATACTCGTTTATGACGTCCCCACTTTGGAAGAGGAGCCTACATAAGATCTCTCTTTGGGAAAGGCTGTTTATGTGATCACCTATCCACCTTGACTACTTGAGTGTGTTTTTTCCTTTCTCTCACTCTTATTTTATATTTATGTCCTTTCATTGAGGATAATGCATGTTTTAAGTGTGAGGGAGGGAACCATTTCTTTATTTTGATTTCTTTGTTTTATTTTGGTTTTGTTCTTAAATAAAAAAATAAAAAAATAATTTTGTTATTACTTTGAAACACAATGCATCTTTTGAAATTCTTAGGCTTAGGCTATAGATTAATTTGAGGTTAGATTGTGGAGACTTGAGAAAAATTCATAAGATCGATACCGTTTTAACACCTTAAGTCTCCCGAATATGGAAATCGATTTAAATACTTGTTATGACATATCCTTGATTCTCATCCTTTAATAGCTCTTAAGCAGTTTATCTAGTAGGCAACACCATCTAGAAATCACACACTAAGAAATTAAGCTGATGCAACTAAGTGAATGATCTCGTACTTAATAAGAAATCTAAATAGGAATCCGCCTTTTAAGTTAGATGACCCTCACCCGGTCACTTAGGCTAACGATTGTGAAACCTTCACACAAAAAATATTGTTGTTGCTAAAGTGGTTAATTTTAAATTGTTGACAAGATATAGATCATAGTCACTAACAGGCTTATTTATCACGTGTATGAATAGATAATGGGCTTAATGTGATTGCATTAGAATGAAAGAGAGTAAAAAGGAGGATGAGTAAGTTAGACTTAAGCATAATAACATGATTCATATTTGTTTGTATAGGAGGGAGGTTTATGACCGTAAAATTATGGATTTGTGTTCTTACGATATCCTTAGTGTGAAAAATTAGTACCTATCGATGCGATCTTGACTGAAGAAGAGTTTACAGCCTAGAATGAGTATCTGAATGCTATTCTTTTTCATGAGTCTTGATAATATTTTGCTCGGAGTGCAAAAGTTTAAGTATTAGAGAATTTGATCTGTGCATCTTCATACACATTCTTCCATTGTTATATTTAGGCATTCCTACAATTTATTTGAGTATTTTTATTATTTTAATGTGTTTTCATATTTAAGTTTGTTTTTACCTTTATTCTATTTTCGCAACTTATTTTCAACATTAACAGTTATTTGATATATGTCCACTGTTTGGATCATAACATAAGCTACTGGAATCAGATTTACATGTTCTAATAGGCGTTGGAAATCTAAGACAAAGAGCTACAACTTTCATGTTTGAGGCAGAAGCTTAGTCGAAGTGTAGTAGGCTCAAATAATTCGTTGAAGTCAGGACCCGAAATCTCCTGTTAGAAATATTTAGTTTTGGGCCGGGTTTTTTTTTAATATTTTTCGACTCAGTTGGGTTAGAACCAGATTTTGTGATGCTTCCCTATACATAGTAGCAGCCATGCTACTGGTCATAACCTTCTTTTCATGATTTAACTTTTCTTTTCACAATTGCAATGGAGAACTAATTCTCACGGGCAAATCCTGCTATGTACGGTTCCATCGCTTTGAGGTTATTATAATATCAATTTAAATTTGATTCCTTTCAATCCTTTTCTATGAAGTCATTTGCTTAATTTTATTTTAATTATTTACTTAATTTGATTGATGTTCATAGAATAAAATTGATTAAATTTGATTCTATGCATGTTCCTAAATTTAATTGCGTGTTATCGTTTACTTAATTCGTTAACCCGTCATATTCTTAACCGTTTGCTTAATTCGGTAAACAGGAATATAATTCATTTGATTTTGATAAGCTCTTGTTTAATTGCTACCATAATCAAACAAGATCGAATCTGCTTAGGGGTTGGTGTTATAATAGCCAATGATAAGTCTGAATCCGAATCAGTATGATTAACTGTTTTAGCTTATTTTTATAATTACTTATTTTAATCACTTATTTGCTATATTTTTTCTATTAATCAAAACTCAACCCCCCAGTAAACCGTTACTATAGTTGGTTAAATTCAATACAATAATCCTTGCAATACGACATCCGAGTGTCGCTTCCCTTTACTACGTTTTCAAAAATACTCGTTTTTGATCCGTGCGCGACAGTGGATCAATGATCATTTGGGGGTGAGTCTAGATAGACAACCATAAACCTCGTGGCCTATTTTTATTATTTTCTAATTTCAATTTCAATATGCACCCAACAAAATTTTTTACGATCGCTTCAAATAAACAAAGTTAAAATAGGAATTTGGTAATCATACATCTCTCAGTGGGTTTGATCTTTTCATACTACTTAAAACAATCGTGCACTTACGGTTTTCCCATGTTAGTAATACTCACGAACCCCCTTATATAAGGAAAATGATTGATTTCCAACCAAACGGTAAGACTAGGAATATAGAAATTTAAGTCTTCTCTTTCAAATGGAGGACTAAAGTGGTTAGTCCTCTTTCCATAAATTGTAGATCAAAGTAGTTAGTCTTCTTTCCACAAATGGTAGATCGAAGCGGTTGGTCTTAAAGCTTCTAAACAAACTTTGCAAGCTTTTACAACGAGATAAGCTCACGAACCTTAACCCTTAGTTTTACATGGACTAACCAATAACCTAGGAGATTTTAATATCGGGAAAATATCAAACCTTATCCAAGCTTTTATCATGGGCTAAGATTTAACAAAACCTTGGTTTTACCACAGGATGAGCTCACAAAACTTAAACCTTGATTTTACCACGAGATGAGCTCACGAACCTTAAACCTTGGTTTTACAAGGGCTAACTAATAACCTAGGAGATTTTACGACGGGCTAATCTCAAACTTACTAAGCTTTTATCACGAGCTAAGCTTGAACCTAAACAAGGGTTTGATCACACAATTTCCAAACCGAAAAAGCTTTCATAGGTTTAGCTTCTAACCCAAACCATCCCTAACAGGATATTATTCAACCAAGGTGTAAAAAAATTCCCTTGGTAAATTTTACACTTCTACCTTTCCAGAATTACAAATTATCCTCACTCACAAAAGAACCTTCTTACAAAAGTATGTAGCTAAAATATTAGTGAAAGAAAGTATGCAGCTAATCGATTGGCGCCTAATGCTAATTAATTAGATACTTCAAATATAATCATTTTTAAGTTCGAATAGAAAAAGAAATCTAACAGTTAAACATCATTAAGATATTTTCCTAATCATTGATGACTCAATTTTAAATTGAGCTAATCGATTAGACACATGTCTTAATTGATTAGAAAATATAAAACTCTGCCCACAATAATTTTGAGAACTCCCAATTCATCTAGTACATCTTCAAGATATATTTGAAGGTATTTCATTTATAAAAATCAATTTAAAAATAAGTTTTCAGAGTGTGTGCTTTAGTCATGTACGTTTATGAGAACACCCTTATGCATTACAAGTATTCACTTATACTAATTAAGGTAGGGCTTTCTTGCACTTTAAGACTTTGTCAAATGCTTTATTTAATAGGAACTTGTCCGATTTCACTTGAGAAGGAGCTTAATCTTATATTCCATTTGGTTTCCATCATCAAATAGTCAAATTCATCAAACCCTAATACTTTGGTTTGCATGTTTACTCGCTTAACCGCTTATACTTGACTTGCTAGAAGACATTAGTTGACATCATCCATTAGTTGTCATAATCAGTTTTTTTGTCCTTGTTAAAAGCATATCACCTAAAAAATAAGGTTCCATAGCATATACGCTTAAGCCATGCTCATTATGGCTTAATAAATAACATAGCTTCAAAGAATCTAGTAATTAGTCTAACGAAAATCAAACTTTCTAAAGAAACATTGTGCGATGCATGTCAAATAGAAAAATAAACAAGAGTGGATTTTAAATCAAAAAATTGTGTTTCCACTTCAAAACCTCTTGAGCTTCTCCATCAAGATCTCTTTGGTCCCTTAAGAACTAAAAGTCTAGTAGGCAACTTCTACGACTTTGTAATAGTATATGATTTAATTAGATTTACTTGGACTCTATTTTAAATTCAAAAGGAAAAAACCTTTTGTGAAATTTTTTAAGCTTATTCAAAACTGACTTAATTTGAAAATATTCAACCACCAAGTTGAAAGCTTTTGCAACGATAGTGGTATTGCCCATAACCTTTCATGTCTGCACACTCCACAACAAAATGGTGTTGTGGAACAAAAAAATATTTTAAGAAGAATTAGCATGGAAAATGAAAAGAGAAATGGGCTTGCCTAAGTACTTTTGGAAGGATGCGATTAAAACTGTATTTCATATCTTAAATAGGATAGTCATCCAATCTATCCTAGAAAAGATCTGCATGTGTAGAAAACAGGGCTTGCCTAAGTATAGAAAACCTTTTACGGATGGTGTGTTCAGTGCTCCACATACATCAGTATTTATGAGGTCCAAAATATCACTAGCCCTTTCACCCTCTAAATGGGAACAAGATCTGCATGTTGTGTATTATTTATAATCAAAAGTGTTTCATTCAGGAATCTAAAATGTGTATGTAGCTGATAAACTAAGTATCTTAAACCGAAAATGCTAATCTCTATGGCGGAGGTGTGGGGTGCATCTGCATGGTTAACACTCTAATGCCTAAGTCAGTTCAAGATTCAAGATGAGTGTAGTGAATAGTGGATATCAAAAAATGTACCTTGCTCTTGATGTGAACTTATTTTATACCTTGGGTCAAGTGGAGTGGATTTGAGATGAATTGAGCCTCAACTATTTGGGCCTTTGATCAGTTCATAACAGTTTCCCCCAAGGTTTTTCCGAGAACTAAGGGAGTCAGGGAAGCCTTTAGTGATTTTAGTCACCCTCAAGGATGTTGTCTAATGTGAGAGAAAGCCAAAACATTTGAAGTCGGATAAAGAAGTAGTGGAGACAAGTGCATTAAATGAATTTCCATCCCTAAAACGTTTCATTGTCTTTTTCTGACACTTGTTCTGAAGCGAAAATAAGGGCATGGTGTGGCTTATAGTGAACTCGAGTTAGCATGTATTCCCAAGGATATCCTTAGTCATTGATTTCATCCTTATTTACATTACAGATATGGATCGTTCAATTATCTCCTACTTATAAATAAGTGGGAGTTAATCATTGAAAAACTTTTCACAATCTTTGAAATTCAAGTTCACTTTATTAGTAAACATATTTTCTTCTTCTTTCCACAAGGTGTTCATCTCTATTGTAACTTTTCTATCAAATTTTAAGCCTTACTCCACTTACTTTGCTTCACCAATCTCTCATAACCAGGTACCTTCTCCCCTAAAGCTTTTACCTATAACATTTCCTATTTTTTAGTCAAAATGAGTGATAATACCATTAATCTAAAGATTGATTATGAGAGCAATACTTCTCCCATTGTAATAATAGGGACATCCCCTGATTCTTATCTCCCTCCTCTTGTTCATGATCACCTAGAACTAAAATACATATCCTTATCTAATGATTCTGACTCAGAAAGGCATCTGTGAACTCCCTGGAAGAAGGTGCTTCTTTGTTTGATTCATTTAAAGGTCTTTTATCAAATGATGGCGATGAGTGGAATCAAATTGAATTCCTCTTGTTGAATCCCTTTTTTACTAAGGGGGAAATACAAGCTATCAAACAGATGAGGAACGTGTTGATGATATCATTCAACTTTTTCTAAGAACTAATAAATGTGAACCCATTGAAACTGAGGTGAAAGCCTGTTGCACCCTAAAATTTGACCAACCATTTCCCGTATCTGGTTTATGTTTCGATGCATTTTCTGCATTCGCATTCGCATACCGCATATGTTGCATTTTCTCATTCATATTGATTTTATCGGGATCACAGCCTCCCCTGGCGCTTCAGGCATTTCAGGCCAATACGAGGATTTATTTTGAGAATTGGTGCTCGTTCCCTGTGTTTTCAGGCCACTTCGGTGTCCGATTTTTACCGCTTATTTCACTATAATCGCGTAGTTGTTCTCTAATCGATTTAATCGGCTTCCGGGCATTTTTAGATTTTTTCCTTTTATTTTCTAGATTGTCAAATAGATTTTAATAGATTTTTTTATAGATTTATTTGAGTTTTTTCTAGATATTAAATAGTTTTTTTAATATTTTCTTATAGATCTAATAATTCTTTTAGAATTTTAAATAAAATGTTTTTTAAATAGTTATATAGATCTTTGTTTTGATATTAAATAGTATATTTTTAATTGGTTTAATAGGATAACTCTCTTTTTTCTATTTTTTAATAGGGTTAATTAGGGTTTATTTTCTTTGTAGAATTAATAGAGATTTAACCATTTCTTTTTAATTAGAGTTTAATTTCTTTTTTAGGATTAATAGAGATTAATATTAGATTTTAATCACTTTTTTTAGAATTAATTAGGATATTAGCATTTAATTTTCAGTTAATTAGTGTTAATTAGGTTCAGAGTTTAAGAGTCTTAATTAGGGTTAATGATTATTAGAATCTTGAGTGTATTATTAATTGAGTATTAGTGTATTAATTAGTTTTTTTTTTAAATCAGAATTAATCATTTTTGTGTGGGCCATTATCCATTTTCGTGGGCCCAAGTCCAAGTCCAATTCGCCACGTGTCTATAAAAGAGCATGCCACGCGTGTGTTTCTGCTCTAGCCACATCATTTTCAGACTCCATCAGACTTCAACACGTCACAATCCATCCTTCCACCTCCACGTGGCTCTCTCTCTCTCTCTCTCTTCCACTCCACCACCACGCGTCACCCATGCAGTCTACTCCTCTACACGCGTCTCACTCCTCTGCTCTCTCTCTCCACGCGTCTCCTTCCCTCACTCTCCCCTCCACTCCGCATGGCTTACACGTGGATTCCACTACCTCCCTCCTCACCGGCTGGCATGTAATTGCCGGCGACCACCACCGGAGCCGCCACCAACCACCCTAACTGCTCGCCGGAGTCCTCTAACTATCGCCGGAAAATTCAAGATCTTGCCGAAACTTCATCACATTCTTGATGATTGTCTAGTTTCTTCACTACCTTCACCGATCCACCACGTTTCTCGCCAGAAATCACCAGATCGTCAATCATTCTTCAAGATCTTCTAGATCTTGAATGTTCATCAGGTTTTCCAGAGTCTTCATCATCAATTCACTGGAAACTCGTCCGTGTTCATCAGCAATCTCCAGATTCGCCAAGATCTTCATAGAGTTTTCCAGAAGTTCTTCATAGGAACCATTATCAAACTTCAAGTTCCTCCAGAAGATCTTTCACGTCTTCGTCAAGCATGTTCATCGCGATCTCCAGATTTCTTCAACATCATAAAACATCAGATCTAAGAACTACGAAGCTTCCGCGAACTTCAGATCTTTGTGAATACCACAAATCTTCAAACGCTTCTCCGGATCCTTCCACCTTCACACAGTTTTCTTCTTCAGAAGTTCAAAAATCCAGAACATTCATCATTGATCCCTACTTCAACGCCATGTTCGCCAAATCAACATCAAATTACCAGGAATTTTCAAAAGTTCTTCAGCGATATCCATCCTGTTCATCGTATTTTCTCCAGAAATCATCACCGGTCTTCAAGCGATTTTCCTCAAGCTTCCTCCATTGATCTTCATGAAGATCTTCCAGATTCCTTCACCGTTCAGAATTTTCCACGTGCAATCGGCTTCCAGAAATCCTTCCAGAACTCAGCGTCAACAGTGGACCAAGCCGTCTTCAGATTGCGCTACTGTTATTGCTTTTGATTTGTTTGTTGTAAGAAGAAAGGGAGATTTGAGGGAGGTTGAAACGAAGTTAAGGATGAATTTGATAGAAAGAATTTGTATGGGACGGAGACTGAGAGAGATTGAGAAACGGCGGAGGTGGTAGTGAACAGTGTTTGGGGAGTTGAGGGCAATTAGGTTTTTCTTGTTTTTTTTGTTTTCTGAAGTTTGAGAGGTGAGGTACGTGGCTGTGTGGTGGATTGGGCTCTAAGCCCACTTGCATTTTGGCACAACTCCCGTTTTTTCTTTCTTCCCCCTCCCCGTTTGGTATTTGTTTTTGATGGGCCAAGCCCTATATTTTTCTAACGCACCCCCATTGTCACTATTCGCCCCCTCCCCATTTGTGTGGGTGTGTGCTGTTGGGCTGGGCCAACTGCAATTTCATTTGTGCTGGTTGTACCCTTGTAACAATTACTAACCCCCCTGTGCATTTTTTTAGTGTTAACATTTTTATTACGATTTAATTGTAATGTTTTTCGGGATAGTTTAATATTTCCTAGAATTTTATTAAGAAATTATAGGTTATTTCCCTTTCAGAGCATTTAAAGCATATTTTTGTATAGGAATTATGGAGTTTATTTTCCTAGAATATTATAATGCTTAGCATAGGTTTTAAGAGTAATTTTTAGGAGATTCATAGATTTAATTCTTTTAGGATATATTTTCATTGGGAGATTGTTTTTGCCGTATTTAGGAGTAGCATTTTATTTCCATTTTGTGTTGGATTTCTCTCCTATTTCGTTTCTATCTGGTTTTATCTTCGATTTTATTTTTTGGCTGGCCGTGTGACACGATTCAATTGGAGAATGATTTTCGATATCATTTCTCTATCTTGTCTTTGACACGGATATCAATACGCTACCTCTTAGAGTTCGATTTCTCGTATAAATCGAACCATGACGGTCTAAGCGTTACGTTGGCTTTGATTCGAGCGTCATCATCAAGGACCCAGAGAGGAGAAGATTGGAATGGAGCTTGCACGCACGTCAGGAGCCAACGGAGCTGCTTCGTCCATCATCATCGTCGTATTCAAGTCTTCAGGCAACCGTTCGAGTGTTGTGAGTCGCATCGTTAGATACGAAGGAAATGACAGTTGAGGAGTTACTTCTCAATCGTCTAGGATGTCTAGTATGGTACCCTTAGGATTACCATGCGACGCATTCGCTCCTACGTCTTAGGTTCTTGCGTGTGTGTCCCGAGTTCCTTCCGTTTAGGCGTAGGCCTGCTTCCTCTTTGTTTTCGCCCCCGTGCGATCAAAACCCCTTTTCTCTCGCATTCAGGCAATCGGGACCTCTTCTCCTGCCCCCGTGCAATCGAGACTCGTTTTTCCCATCGAACTACGTTAGCTCTGATCTCTCATGCCCGACGAGAGTACGTAGGCATAGGATGCGATATCCTAGCGAGCTACCTCCCTTTTCCCTTTTCCCTTTTTCCCCGTTTAGCTGTAATAGGCTGAACTACAGCTGCTCTGATTTCTCACATCGAATGAGAATATGTAGGCATAGGATGCGATATCCTAGCAAGCACACTAACAACTAACCTTGTTGTTCTCTCGCTGCTGTGCGATCGAGACTTTCCCGCTAACGACTGATGTTTCCCTTTTTCTTGCCCTGTGCGCATTTGAGACCAGACCGTAGTTCTAGTTCCCGTAGGTTCCCGTACCTCTAGAACCAACTTAATCTCACTGCTGTGTGATTGAGAACACCCTGTCTAGCCGTAGTTAGCCTGAACTACGAAAGCTCTGATCTTCCACGCTGTGTGGAAGTACGTAGGCACAAGACGCGAAGTCTTGGCAAGCCAATTCCCATGTAGTTTCCCGAACTACGATGACTCTGACTTTCTCTCTTGAGAATACGTAGGCATAGAGTGCGACGCTCTACCGAGTCAGTTTCTTCCCGTTTAGATTTAGCAGCCGTAGATAGATTGTTTTGCATCCTTTAGAAAAACCAAACAAGCATGGATCCCGTCGAGTACGACAGACGTGAGGGGTGCTAATACCTTCCCCTTGCGTAACCGACTCCCCAATCCAGGATTTGGTTGCGATGACCATTCCTTTCCCGTCTTTGCGGTAGGTTTACTCTGAGCGTTTCCTTTCCCTCCTTTGGGATAAATAACGCACGGTGGCGACTCTTCTGTTCAGCCGGCGCCGATTTTCGCAGTAGCGACAGCTTGCGACTCTGCTGGGGAATTTATAGTTGCTGGGGAATTTTTCCATCCCCTATGCTGGGACCGTTTCCTATCCCCTATGCGAGTCAATCCTAGTGCTTGTTTGCTCGTCTTTGGATGTTTACCTTTTGCGTGTTGTATTTTACTGTATTTACAATTTCTGCACTGTATTATTATCTGTTGCTGTTGTGCTGTTGGGTGGTTGTTCTTTGAGAGAGAAGCCAAAACCCAGGCTTGAGTACACACATAGATTTAGAGAGAGTAGTGGTTAGCCTGCTTGCTTAGCTCGCACCAGCTAGCCGCGAATCTCACTCGGACGAGATTCTCTTTGATGCTTCTTGCCTGGCCGTAGGGCTCGACAAGTTGTCTGACCGAGGATTGTCGACTCTGGGAACCGATCAATTGGGAATTCGACTAAGTGAGGCCTCTTCAAAGGATGATGATGCCACACCTTCTGGGTATCGTATCATCGCTCTTGAAAGTCCGTGACATTGATACCCGCATAGGATGCCGTACCTTGTCAGATTAGGTCCATACCGTGAGTGGGAGGGTTTTTGCAGGAAATCTGACTTCCAGTCAACTCGATATTTTGGTCTTCTCTTCAGAGCGAACGTACTCAGTCAGCAGCGCAACAGTATTCAGAGTTGTGTCGGGGCTGTGATCCAGTATTTGCTGCATTGCATTTGCATAAACGTGTTGCATCATATTGCATACCAGTCTCCAGCTAGCCAGAGTTCTTATCCAGCCGTTGCTTGATTTCATAAGGTGATTATCGGTGTTTGCCTGAGAAACTGTTGATTGTTAAAAGACAACCAAGGGTTGAAGTAGATTTGAGCCGAATCGCGCAGTACAGTCAGTTGAAGGCTATTGGTAGCTATGTCTGAGAGCAATTTCCAGTCTGCCCACACCTTGGCAGGGTTCACTATGACGACCAACCCTCTGTATGGTTCTACTTCCGAGGCAGACTTTCCACAAGTGAACAACCTTACTGCAGACCAGTTTGTGCAACCTCTTGTTATGGACCGAGATCGACGGGAGCAGTTTGTTGTCCGCAATGAACAACCTCCTCTTATCAACAGTCAAGGTGTTGTTTTCCCTGTGCCGAGTATCCGAAGAGAGATCCCAGTATCAAGGACTGTAGACCCAAGAGCTCTTGAGTGTGCTAGCAGGCTCCAAGTGTTGGAAGAACAAGTAAAGCCTTGAAAGTCAAAGATGTTGTTAACCTGAACGCCGCAGACATGTGTTTGGTTCCTGGCCTGGTGTTACCTCCCAAGTTCAAAGCGCCGAGATTTGAGAAGTACAAAGGAGATAGCTGTCCGAAGCAACATTTGGTGATGTTCTACCGAAGAATGACTTCGTTTGTGCAAAATGACAAGTTGATGATTCATTGCTTCCAATATAGTCTGGTTGGGGCATCTTTGCGTTGGTATATGCAGTTAGAGAGTAATCAGATTCGATCATGGGTGGATTTAGCCAGAGCTTTTCTGAAGCAGTATGATTACAACCTAGACGTGGCTCCTCATCACATGCAGTTGCAAGAATTGTCTAAGAGAACAATGAACCCATCAGGAAGTATGCTCAGAGATGGAGAATTTGCTGCCAGAGTACAACCACCGCTTTTAGATCGAGAGCTAACAAGCATGTTTGTAAACTCACTGCAGAGTCCGTACTACGAAAGAATGCTTGGAGTTACGTCAAATTTTCCTGACTTGGTAGAATTTGGGGAACGCCTTGAGCATGCCATAAAAATCGGAAAATTCAGATTATTTCAAACGGTCAGGCTAGTGAAACTGAACTCTCTATGATTATCAGAAAGAAGAAGGAGTTGTGATCAATGCAATCGTGTCAGATGTTGAGTATCCTCGAGATGAACCAGTGAAGTCTGTTGGTTCTTCATCTCTGTGTCTTGTTATGCTGGACAGACAATTGTGCCTATGGCGCCATATCAGGGACCTTACATCGATTCCCTTGCAAATTAGCGAACTCGTGGCGAGGTCATCAGAATCAGCGCCAGAATCAGAACAGACCTCGTAACAACTTGGAACGAAGGAATGCTCCTTCCCACCCAGTGCCTATGCCGTATAGCCAGCTACTGCCATCTTTGATCCAGAGATTCTTTGGTGGAACCTAAAGCTCTTAAGCCTGTGCCAGAACCTTACCCTCCTGGGTAAAATCCCACGCTCAGTGTGGTTACCATGGCGGATCTCCAGGGTATTCAACTGAAGATTGCAAAGCTTTTCAGGCGAAGGTACAACAATTGATCGACCAAGACTGCATTCCTTTCGAGAAGGATTTCTGTTTGTTCATACCAACTTCTCAGCTGTCTAAGCTCGTAGATTCAGAGTTTGTTTTCAAGAAGCCAGTGGTTCAGACAGGCAGGCGCCCTCAGCATTGGCAGTCCTCAGACTTTTTATCATTTGCATTGTAGTTTCTTTTCTGTTAGTTACTACTTGCTGATAAACATTGTTTGTTTTCGAAGGTAATATTGATTAAGTGACTATGCGTTTTTCTGAATTAATCATGTCGTTGTCGCTCATTTATTGCATTGCACTGACACTTGCATTTTATTTACTCCATTTTATCACTGTGATTAGCAAAGATTGGAGGGAGGATGACGAAACTGAATACTCATAACCGATGATCGTATACTTTCAGATAAAACCTTGCTGATGACGTAAAAGGCATTGTTTCAAATTCCCCAAACACTGGAGATATAAGGAGTTAGTCCCTTATTAGCCACTTCGAGCCAGGAAGTAGAAGTTTTTTCGGACTTTTTAACCCTCACATCTTAACCCAGGGCAGGGTAGTTGCTAGTTAGCTTGATCGAGCGTTCAAGTCTTATAGAGGAGTGTTGCCTTTCGAGGACAATCACATATTATTTTTCCCCAGAGGTCATACCTCGTCAACCACAATGGTTAACCTCACCAATCAGGAGTGAGACGGTTACAATCCTGTTGGAGCAATCAGGACCACCAGTGTCGCCCGACTTGTTCCAAGCAAAAGAAAAAAGGAGAAAGCCCACTAAGTAAAAAGAAAAAGAAAACAACTGAAAAGCTAATACTTAGGCAAAAAAATCAGGGCATCCGCTAGACTTCACAAGAAAAAACACGAAAAGAACTCAAAAGGAGTTAGTCCAGGCAAAAATTAGGGAATCAAAAGAATGAAAAAGAAAGGAAAATAAAAAATCCCCAGTGAAGTCGCCAAAGTCGTGTATATAGACACCGAAAACGAAAAAAGGAGTAACTGTCACTCCAAAAAGCCTTGTGAGTTTCCTAACTATGGTTTCTACCATTCAACATACCTCTCGAAGAGGCGAACGCTGGAGCCAAATTAACTGAACCTTAGGATCAGAGATCATCACGTAGAAGGGGGGGGGGTATAAATCAAATTTGAGCCAAATATCCTTTGTTTCACGAACCGTGAACCCGACCACGATACAACCCTTAAAAGACCTAATTGAGGTAGGGTTTATTCTGAAAGCACATTATGATAAGGTTGAGTAACCTGACTCCTTCATGATTTGCTAGTCATATCCTTGTTGCATTTTCCACTAATCACATCAGCACTATGTTTGAACTCTGGTTCATTCGTCACTCACAATCATGACACGTAAATGAGTGACAACACAAAAATTTTCAAAATCTGATGAACACTGCATTAAAATTACCATTCGGGATTGAACAATTTTACTTGCAGGTCAGTAGTTGACATGAAAGAAATTCCAACAGGGAATAGTCAAACAGGACTGAATAATTCAGCAGTCTGGATCAAAATGCTGTGAAACCCTGGGAATTCGGGGCATTGACTTTCAGTGAGTTCAGAATCAGTTAGTCTGAGGACAGGTCCCGAAGCATCAGTTGATCAGAGGCAGTTTATTCGAGAAGCAGTTGATCAAAAGTGAGTCTTCTCGAGAGCCAATCAGGGGCAATTATACAGAATGATGCATTTTTGAAGGCAGATTCTTCCAGTGGGTGATCAGATCAGGTTAAGTCGCTCAAATGCTCATTTAGGAGCAAGCCAGTTCAGAGAAATTGGAACCAACCATGCTGAGAGTTGGTTAATTAAGGTTGAATCCTTGGTCGTACGGATACCGGGGTAAGTAATCTCGAGGTCGTCTCGTAGTAAGCTGTTCAGAGTGATATTCCCAAGAGTTAGATTGGGGCGAGCTGAGTGGCACTGGGGCAAGTTATTCAAGCAAGTCTGTTTATCCCAGCCAGAGTTGAGTATCGGGGAATCGTGTCATTACCCTCATAAAAAAACCTTGACCTTCCGAAAAAGTCCTTACTGTCGTTGGATCGTTATCCTACAGTTTAAACCTGTTACGTGTCAGAACTTGTAACCAGATCGTTTCCAAAGTCCAGTTCTCGCCTGGCAAGCCGGTAACCAGTTCTCGTCTGGTTCACCTTTCCGTAAATACCAGTTCTCGCCTGGTACCTGTCTTCGTTTAACCAGTTCTCGTCTGGTTCACCTTTCTGTAAATACCAGTTCTCGCCTGGTACCATGTCTTCGTTTAACCAGTTCTCGTCTGGTTCACCTTTCCGTAAATACCAGTTCTCGTCTGGTACTTGTCTTCGTTTAACCAGTTATCATCTGGTCAACCTTTCCGTAAACATCAGTTCTCGTCTGATGCATGTCATCTTTTAACCAGTTCTCGTCTGGTTCACCTTTCCGTAAATACCAGTTCTCCGCCTGGTACCTGTCTTCGTTTAACCAGTTCTCGTCTGGTTCACCTTCCCGTAAATACCAGTTCTCGCCTGGTACCTAATGTCTTTGTTTAATCAGTTCTCGTCTGGTTTACCTTTCCGTAAATACCAGTTCTCGCCTGGTACTTGTCTTTGTTTAACCAGTTATCGTCTGGTCAACCTTTCCGTAAACATCAGTTCTCGTCTGATGCATGTCGTCTTTTAACCAGTTCTCGCCTGGTCACCGTTTCTTTAACCTATTGTTGTATCAGTTTTCGTCTGATGCATGTCGTCTTGTTACCAGTTCTCGTCTGGTCACCGTTTTTTTTAACCTATTGTTGTATCAGTTCTCGTCTGGTGCATGTCAGCTTTCAACCAGTTCTCGTCTGGTCATTTGTTCCTTAATCTATTATTCGATCAGCCCCGTCTGATGATCAAACCATAAAATCCATTCTCGTCCGATAACCTAATCTATTTTGCTATCAGTTCTCGTCTGGTAGTCTACCCTTGAATACTAGTTCTCGTCTAGTATTTTCCCTATCTTCCATTTTGTAAATAACCCATTTTCATCCCTAAACCAGAAAAAAGCCTAAAAAATATCCGACACGGTAATTCCCAGTAACTCACTGGTTGTCACATTCCCCGATACAAAGCTCGGATTAATGTTCTGCATCCGTTATGGATTTTGTTAAATCAGGAGTACTTTTCCTCAGCAGATCGGAAGTCACGTATTATCCCCGGAAGATTTGAGATTGTATCCCGCATCGGAGTAGGATCAGGTGTATCCTTCGCAGATTAAGATTGATATCTGTGACAGAAGGGGCATTCCCAGCAGTGCGCTGTGCACAATCGACCCCAGTTTGGTTAATCCCCATAGAGTACAATCGGGTTGCCAGTGGTTTAGAAAGAATATCGCTGTGCAAGACCGTCCTTCCCTTTTCTAGCATTTATTTTGTTGAGATGATTCTGTGATAACCGGTTACCTTCAATGTAGTTGACTTTGCCTCCAGCATTTATTTTGCCGAGTGGTTTCAGACCTGGTGCTCTCTGGCAGCCTGCATTTACATTTGCATTTGCATATACCGTCATATTTGCACTTATCCAGAACGAATAGCCTATCCATGCCGTATGGGGCATTGCATCTATCAAAACATGTGCATATCATTCCCACGCCATATGGGCATTGCATCATTATCAAACATACGCATGTCGAAACATAGACCAGGTTGGTTACCTCTTGGCTTTCGAGTATGTTCCCCTGCAGAGTTGTTTGGTTAAGCTTCTCTTCTCCCCCAGCGGAGTATTTCTTCATATTTGGTTGTTACGTCGGCACCGGAAAAAAAAAGAAAGATTAGCATATATCAAACTTCTGAAGCTGCCGCCTGTGTCGAAATAGGTGCCTGGCAGTCGATTCAGAATTTCCCCAGGAGAGTTTTCCTCAGGTTCGCTGTGAACTGTGAGGTGACAAGATTTGACCCCATAACAGATGGGAGTCAAAGCATTTGCTTTCTGAAGCATTATTTCGAAGATTCAGTACCTGTGGCGTCACACAGGTGATCGGTGTTGAAATCAAAAATTTTATCAGATAATTGACCAGTTGTTGCCGTAACAACCAGACTTCAGTTCATTGGAAGCTATTCCTCAAGCAGTTTTGCAGTTTATTTATGCGGTTGGCAAATTTCAGGGTTCTTTTGTATTCAACCGTCTTCTACCTTTGAATGTTTGAAAGTTGTTCGCTCTTCAACCATTCAGGTCCAAGCCATTTGAATAGGGGCAGCTGTTGCACCCTAAAATTTAACCAACCGTTTCCCGTATCTGGTTTATGTTTCGATGCATTTTTTGCATTCGCATTCGCATACCGCATATGTTGCATTTTCTCATTCATATTGATTTTATCGGGATCACAGCCTCCCCTGGCGCTTCAGGCATTTCCGGCCAATACGAGGATTTATTTTGAGAATTGGTGCTCGTTCCCTGTGTTTTCAGGCCACTTTGGTGTCCAATTTTTACCGCTTATTTCACTATAATCGCGTAGTTGTTCTCTAATCTATTTAATCGGCTTCCGGGCATTTTTAGATTTTTTCCTTTTATTTTCTAGTTTGTCAAATAGATTTTAATAGATTTTAATAGATTTTTTATAGATTTATTTGAGTTTTTTCTAGATATTAAATAGTTTTTTTAATATTTTCTTATAGATCTAATAATTCTTTTAGAATTTTAAATAGAAATGTTTTTTAAATAGTTATATAGATCTTTGTTTTGATATTAAATAGTATATTTTTAATTGGTTTGATAGGATAACTCTCTTTTTTCTATTTTTTAATAGGGTTAATTAAGGTTTATTTTCTTTGTAGAATTAATAGAGATTTAACCATTTCTTTTTAATTAGAGTTTAATTTTTTTTTTAGGATTAATAGAGATTAATATTAGATTTTAATCACTTTTTTTAGAATTAATTAGGATATTAGCATTTAATTTTCAGTTAATTGGTGTTAATTAGGTTCAAAGTTTAAGAGTCTTAATTAGGGTTAATGATCATTAGAATCTTGAGTGTATTATTAATTGAGTATTAGCGTATTAATCAGTTTTTTTTTAAATCAGAATTAATCATTTTTGTGTGGGCCATTATCCATTTTCGTGGGCCTAAGTCCAAGTCCAATTCGCCACGTGTCTATAAAAGAGCCTGCCACGCGTGTGTTTCTGCTCTAGCCACATCATTTTCAGACTCCATCAGACTTCAACACGTCACAATCCACCCTTTCCACCTCCACGTGGCTCTCTCTCTCTCTTCCACTCCACCACCACGCGTCACCCATGCAGTATACTCCTCCACACGCGTCTCACTCCTCTGCTCTCTCTCTCCACGCGTCTCATTCCCTCACTCTCCCACTCCGCATGGCTTACACGTGGATTCCACTACCTCCCTCCTCACCGGCCGGCATGCAATTGCCGGCGACCACCACCGGAGCCGCCACCAACCTCCCTAATTGCTCGCCGGAGTCCTCTAACTACCGCCGGAAAATTCAAGATCTTGCCGGAAACTTCATCACATTCTTGATGATTGTCCAGTTTTCTTCACAACCTTCACCGATCCACCACCGTTTCTCGCCAGAAAATCACCAGATCGTCAATCATTCTTCAAGATCTTCCAAATCTTGAATGTTCATCAGGTTTTCCAGAGTCTTCATCATCAATTCACTAGAAACTCGTCCGTGTTCATCAGCAATCTCCAGATTCGCCAAGATCTTCATAGAGTTTTCCAGAAGTTCTTCATAGGAACCATTATCAAACTTCAAGTTCCTCCAGAAGATCTTTCACGTCTTCGTCAAGCATGTTCATCGCGATCTCCAGATTTCTTCAACATCATAAAACATCAGATCTAAGAACTACGAAGCTTCCGCGAACTTCAGATCTTTGTGAATACCACAAATCTTCAAACGCTTATCCGGATCCTTCCACCTTCACACAGTTTTCTTCTTCATAAGTTCGTAGATCCAGAACATTCATCATTGATCCCTACTTCAACGCCACGTTCGCCAAATCAACATCAAATCACCAGGAATTTTCAAAAGTTCTTCAGCAATATCCATCCTGTTCGTCGTATTTTCTCCAGAAATCATCACCGGTCTTCAAGCGATTTTCCTCAAGCTTCCTCCATTGATCTTCATGAAGATCTTCCAGATTCCTTCACCATTCAGAATTTTCCATGTGCAATCGGCTTCCAGAAATCCTTCCAGAACTCAGCGTCAAAAGTGGACCAAGCAGTCTTCAGATTGCGCTACTGTTATTGCTTTTGATTTGTTTGTTGTAAGAAGAAAGGAAGATTTGAGGGAGGTTGAAACGAAGTTAAGGATGAATTTGATAGAAAGATTTTGTATGGGACGGAGACTGAGAGAGATTGAGAAACGGCGGAGGTGGTAGTGAACAGTGTTTGGGGAGTTGAGGGCAATTAGGTTTTTCTTGTTTTTTTTGTTTTCTGAAGTTTGAGAGGTGAGGTACGTGGCTGTGTGGTGGATTGGGCTCTAAGCCCACTTGCATTTTGGCACGACTCCCGTTTTTTCTTTCTTCCCCCTCCCCGTTTGGTATTTGTTTTTGATGGGCCAAGCCCTATATTTTTCTAACGCACCCCTATTGTCACTATTCTCCCCCTCCCCATTTGTGTGGGTGTGTGCTGTTGGGCTGGGCCAACTGCAATTTCATTTGTGCTGGTTGTACCCTTGTAACAATTACTAACCCCCTGTGCATTTTTTTAGTGTTAACATTTTTATTACGATTTTAATTGTAATGTTTTTCGGGATAGTTTAATATTTCCTAGCATTTTATTAAGAAATTATAGGTTATTTCCCTTTAAGAGCATTAAAGCATATTTTAGTATAGGAATTATGGAGTTTATTTTCCTAGAATATTATAATGCTTAGCATAGGTTTTAAGAGTAATTTTTAGGAGATTCATAGATTTAATTCTTTTAGGATATATTTTCATTGGGAGATTATTTTTGCCGTATTTTAGGAGTAGCATTTTATTTCCATTTTGTGTTGGATTTCTCTCCTATTTCGTTTCTATCTGGTTTTATCTTCGATTTTATTTTTTGGCTGGCCGTGTGACACGATTCAATTGGAGAATGATTTTCGATATCATTTCTCTATCTTGTCTTTGACACGGATATCAATACGCTACCTCTTAGAGTTCGATTTCTCGTATAAATAGAACCATGACGGTCTAAGCGTTACGTTGGCTTTGATTCGAGCGTCATCATCAAGGACCCAGAGAGGAGAAGATTGGAATGGAGCTTGCGCGCACGTCAGGAGCCAAAGGAGCTGCTTCGTCCATCATCATCGTCGTATTCAAGTCTTCAGGCAACCCTCGAGTGTTGTGAGTCGCATCATTAGATACGAAGGAAATGATAGTTGAGGAGTTACTTCTCAATCGTCTAGGATGTCTAGTATGACACCCTTAGGATACCAGGCGACGCATTCGCTCCTACGTCTTAGGTTCTTGTGTGTGTGTCCCGAGTTCCTTCCCGTTTAGGCGTAGGCCTGCTTCCTCTTTGTTTTCGCCCCCGTGCGATCGAAACCCCTTTTCTCTCGCGTTCAGGCGATCGGGACCCCTTCTCCTGCCCCCGTGCAATCGAGACTCGTTTTTCCCGTCGAACTACGTTAGCTCTGATCTCTCGTGCCCGACGAGAGTACGTAGGCATAGGATGCGATATCCTAGCGAGCTACCTCCCTTTTCCCTTTTCCCCTTTTCCCCGTTTAGCTGTAATAGGCTGAACTACAGCTGCTCTGATTTCTCACATCGAATGAGAATATGTAGGCATAGGATGCGGTATCCTAGCGAGCACACTAACAACTAACCTTGTTGTTCTCTCGCTGTTGTGCGATCGAGACTTTCCCGCTAACGACTGATGTTTCCCTTTTTCTTGCCCTTGCGCATTTGAGACCAGACCGTAGTTCTAGTTCCCGTAGGTTCCCGTACCTCTAGAACCAACTTAATCTCACTGCTGTGTGATCGAGAACACCCTGTCTAGCCATAGTTAGCCTGAACTACGAAAGCTCTGATCTTCCACGCTGTGTGGAAGTACGTAGGCACAAGACGCGAAGTCTTGGCGAGCCAATTCCCCTGTAGTTTCCCGAACTACGATGACTCTGACTTTCTCTCTTGAAGCCTGAAAATCTGATGAGTAATTGGCAAATCGTTTCAAGGAATGATCATATCCAGGGGCATGTTTCTTGAAGACTTCGTTGAGCTTGAGCAAGTTTGTTTTCCCAGTTGATGCTTTTGCAGGGGAAAAGCTTGAATACTCCATCAGTAAAAGAATATGCCGACTACAATTAATCCGGGGAAGTTACGTCGAGATTCGACGAATCTCTCAGAGTTTGAAGATATTGGGGCAGATTATTTCAAGGTATTATGAACTCGATACTCTCCCAATTAGAGTTTGTCCTTGTTGATGTTCTCCTCGATACAGTCTGTTGACAATCTCTCAAGCAAAGTTTGGTCTTATTGATGCATTTCTCAGTTGGGCACTAGTTCAAGCATTTTTAACTTGGATTCCCCCTGCAAAGTATTGATTCAGATTTCTTCAATTTGAGCATGGTTCTCCTTCCCTAACCTGTTTATGATCAAGCATATTTAAGTGTGAATGTGATTGTTGGATCCCATCATGTTCTGTGATAAAACTTGAAGAGGAATCCCTGGCAGATTTCTACCTCCTCCGTTATGGTTTGTTTCTCTTATGGTCAATTTGAACCATATTTCCTTTCTAAGAAGTATTGATATAGCAGTCAACTGTCGGGTTTTCTCTCACCCTGTGTTGAGCTTTAAAATCCCCTGCAGGTTGACTTTTTGCTGTGATGTTAACTTCTTAATTATCCCTGCAATTCCAAGTTTTTCTCTCAAGGTTGTTAGTACCCAGAGTATCATCCTTGTTGATCATGTGCAGAGGATACGAATTTATCACTACTGGTTGTGAAAGATAGGATATGACCTTCATCAGATTCTTATTCTCCTTAGTAGAGTTTGTTGATGTTCTCCTCAACAGAGTTATTTCTTGCTCCTCTGGTAGAATTTATTGGCAGCTCCCCAGTAGAGTTGTGTTGATGTTTCCCCATTTGAGCTATATCGAGGTTTCTCTAGTAGGGTTTGCTGATATTCCCTTAGCAGAGTTCTATTCCTATGGATGACCAGACAAGTATTGATCAGTTTTCCACAGCGAAGTCGTGATTCAAATCTTCTCCAGATGAGTATGTTTCCTTCATCCAGCCAGGTTATGATCAGACAGTTGAGTAGTTTGAGGACCACCTCTCCTTGATGTTATTGCCCATGCGGAGACTTGTCTTTAATGATTCCTAGCAGAGGTTATGCATATTTACTTTGGATTATTCCACAAGTAGAGAACAATGTTGCTTACTTCTAAGAAGTGTTGACATAGCAGTCACCTGTCGGGTTTTCTCTCACCTTGTGATTGGGTGTTGATTTAAAATCCCCCACAGTTTGACTTTTTGCTATGATGTTAACTTCTTATTCCCCAGGCAGAGTTGGAAAATTTGTGTTGCTTTGTTTTCTCCAACAGTTTTTTTTTCTCGAAGCGGAGTTCATATTGTTGAATTATTGATGGTTGAAGATTGATCTTTGGGGTCTCCTCCCCAAGCGGTATCTCCATTTCCTCAGCAAGGTTTGAACCTTGTAGTAGGATTTATTTTCCTTTGATGGCTCTTGTGTATCTCTTGCAGGGTTTCTGTTGCTGATCCCCAGCATGATCTCCAATGATATCTCTAACTTGCGAAGATTAGCCGAGTATTTCAGTGGTGTTGTGATGTTTTGTTCACCCTCTGTTTGCCTTTTTTGTCTGTTTTGTCAGCATATTCATACTCATATGCATTGCATGCGCATTCATTTTGGTTGAGCATAGCATGTTTTTGTTGCATTATGCATCCTGCATTTTTTGTTGGTATTTCCCTTTTCCGGTATCGTTATCCATGCGGAGTGCGTGTGTCCTCTCTCCATTAGAGTGTCGACCCTTAAGCAGAAAATACCTATCCTTTCTAATTCCCCACTGAGTTTATGCCTCGTGGAAGATGTTTGTTTAGCTTTCCGCCCCAACTTTTATCTGGATGGAATTGTTCCCCAGTTGAGTTATTTCCTCATTGGGTCGAGTCTTGTTTGACCGTTTCTCTCCAGTTTGTTCCTGGATTGAACTTTGGTCTCTTGCAGCGGTTATTTTGGATTTCCCTGGGATGTGAAACCTGGATGATGAGAAGGTATTTTTGAGGATTTACTTTCCTCGGAAGGAATCTGTTATTGATTCCCATCAGAAGATGAAGATTTGATTTTCCCCAATGGTGTTTTGATAACACTCTCTTGGTGATTGCTTGTGTGACTTCATGTGACAGTCTCTTTATTTAAGCAACTTGTATGTCTCTAACAAGATAAAACTCACCCCAACAAATGGTTGTCTCTTTATTTGAGAAGTTTGTTGTGTGATTTGAGCTGCCTATTGACTGGTAGCAGGTATTTCTTGTGAGTTCATTACCTAAATTTTTCTACCTAGTACTGGGTATCCGGTAATGTTTCTTCACCTTTCGAGTATGTTACCTCTATTGACTGGTAATATTTCTCACCCCTTTTGGTTGGTTATGCTTTATCCATTTGACCGGTAAAAGATAATCCTTCCTCCCGAGCTTGTTGCCTTTATTTTCTGCCTAGTGATAGGTAGTAGGTAGCATTTGTCTCCTCCTTTTTGGTCAGTTATCGACATATATTTCTACCCAGTAATCGGTAGTCGGTAATCTTTCCTTGTGAGTTCATTACCCAAAATTTTTCTACCTAGTAATGGGTATCTGGTAATGTTTCTTCACCCTTTTGAGTATTTTGCTCATCCTTTTTGGTCAGTTATCGACATTTTTTTTTCTACCCAGTAATCGGTAGTCGGTAATCTTTCCTTGTGAGTTCATTACCCAAAATTTTCTACCTAGTACTGGGTATCCGGTAATATTTCTTCACCTTTCGAGTATATTGCCCTTATTGTGCTATCTATTGACCGATAGTCGGTAATATTTCTCACCCCCTTTGGTTTATTATGCTTATTTTCTACTCAGTAACCAGTAGAAGCATTTTACCTGTTCTCTTTGGATCGACTATATTCGCCCAGTAACTGGCAGTTGGTATCTCTTTCCCCGTTGAGTCGTTTCCTTTCCTTTATCGGAATAGGATCTTGCTCTTTTGTTTTCCCTTGTGGAGTCTCTCTTTTTCTCCCGAGCTTTTGTTTGTCTCCTGTGGCATTTTCCTCCCCACAAAGGTCTTGTGTTTGCATACCATATCATTAGCATAATCATATCATTTTGTGGCCTCTTAGGGACAAAAATTGGGTTTATTGTTATATTTAAGTCTCTTCTATCTAGTCGAGACAAAGATGTCAATCTTCATATCTCCGGATAGAAGAATCTTAAATAGGGGCAGCTGTAATACCCTAATTTTTACCCCTAAGATCCCACATTGCATTTTCATTTTTGCATACACAAACAAGACCATACTTTTTGGTTCTCTCAGCACACTTGTGTTTTCTACTTGCTTTATGTTTATTTCTGTTTACTAACCTCTAACCAAAATACCAAAAATATTTTTCAATTTGTTTGTTTCTTCTTCTTCTCTGTGTGTTTAGGGTTTTGCAAGGAGATTAATGACAAAGACATTCATTCAAGTTTAAATCAGATGGACGTTTGACCTCATCTTGGTCAAACTATCAAGAGTTTGCTTCAACTATAAGTTACCCGTGGTGGTGGGCTATTTTCTCGAGAAATGTGATTTTTCAAGATCAAATTGTCTTGTGTTGAAATTCATTGATTTATCAAGCAGTGTTCTATGAGAAGTTTGGTCCAGATATTCAGAGAATTATGTCAAAAATCAAAATTGATGGCCGATGATTCAGTTGCAAATTATTCAGTGGTTCGTCTTTGAATCTATCAGGGTAAAGTCAGAATTTGGTTTAGATGATTGTTGCTTCAGGTGCAAGTAATTCATTGGTCCAAAAGTAGTTGTATTCATTTTATCATAGATGTGTGCATATCTGAAGAACTTCTAGTTGTCCTTATGAAATTACTAATGAAGTATATGATGGATGACTCATTGAAAATTGTTGATATGGCATCACAAACTCTCCGTGTAATTCTTTCAACTGAAAGAGGCCAAAAAGCTCTACAGTCATTTGATTCTTACCAAAAGTCTCTCGTCGAGATACATTCCAAAGGCGTTAATATCGAACTTGTGGAAAATTTCCTTTTGGATTTTGATAGAAAGTCAAAAGTTGAAAAATTTTCATTGGAGAAGTCTACTGTTTGGTTGACAGATAGTAAATCTTTTGAGACGTGGGTTTTCCCTTTGGTGTATTCACTTATTGTCTACTGCAATGACGTGGTACTAAGATTATGCCAAGATGTGGTACTGTTGAAAGCTGAAGCTGCCGAGCTTCTTTTGCCAAGTATACTTGTCAACATTGCTGCGAGAAAGGATATGGAGATTGATCTTCACAAATTAATTTCTTTGCAGTTGAAGGAGCATATATTTGTTAAGTCAAATAAGATGATCAAATCAATTCAAGTGATTTTGAATTGCCTTAATGAACTTCGTGTTTGTTATGTCATGGAAAGATCTTCACTTGTGCCATCAAAGCATGAAATGTCCAAGAATTCAAGAGCTCCAAATTATAGTTCAAAATCTCGGTCCACTCCTGCAAAGGCAAGACAGAGACCATCTGTTGTTGTTTCTAGTGGCTTGGCAGAATCACCATTTTCATGGGAGAAAGTTTATTGGTTTTCAATTGATTATCTACTTGTCACCTAGGCTGGGCATTTCTGTTTCGATGCGCTATTCTGAAGTTTACAGCCCAGGGGTTTCTCTGCTTGAACTGGAAAACAAGGAACGTATTGATGTTAAGGCTTTAAAATCTGAAGGATCTTACTACAAGCTCTCAGCATTGTTGAAAATGACTTCAGACAGAACAAAGGTGGCTCAGTTCCAGCCACACACAATGTTTATCAATAGGGTTGGATGTAGTCTCTGCCTACAGCAATGTGATACTCAGTTTATTCTATGGATACATCCCACTGATCCTCCAAAACCATTTGAGTGGCAGTCGTCAGCTAAAGTTGAACTTTTGAAGTTGCGTATCGATGGCTACAAATGGAGTACACCATTCAGTGTAGGTTATGAAGGTATAATGCGAATTGGTTTGGAAAAAGATGTTGGAGATGAAACAATGCAATTAAGGGTGGCAGTAAGAAGTGGTGCTAAGAGATCACGATTTGAAGTGGTTTTTCGTCTGAATTCATTGTCAAGTCCTTACAGAGTTGAAAATCGTTCGATGTTCCTACCCATTCGTTTTCGTCAAGCTGATGGTATCGGTGATTCCTGGCAACTGCTGCTTCCAAACTCTGCTGCTTCATTTCTGTGGGAAGATCTTGGTAGAAGACGTTTGTTGGAACTCTTGGTAGATGGTGCTGACCCAATGAAATCACTGAAGTACGATATCGATAAAATTTTTGATCACAGGCCTGTCCATGTAGGAGAAGGACCAACCAGAGCATTGCGTGTAACAATTGTAAAAGAAGAGAAAACCAATGTTGTTAAGATCAGTGATTGGATGCCTGAAACTGAACCTATAGGAGTTATGAGCCGAAATCATTCATCATCAGTGAATGATTCTCAAAAGCAACAACTAATGTCAGATACAGACTTTGAGTTTCACATCAATGTTGATCTTGCTGAGCTTGGGGTGTCTATTATTGATCATACACCAGAGGAAATTTTGTACCTGTCTGTTCAAAATCTTGTTCTGGCATATTCAACCGGTTTGGGATCTGGAATCAGTAGATTCAAACTCAGAATGTGTGGGCTACAAGTGGACAACCAACTGCCATTAACTCCAATGCCAGTCCTCTTCAGGCCTCAAAGAGCTGTGTCAGAGACTGATTATATCCTGAAATTTTCCATTACAATACAGTCAAATGGATCATTGGATCTTTGTGTCTATCCATACATTGGTATTCATGGGCCGGAAAGTTCTGTTCTTCCACTTGGTTTTACTTCTAAATCAGAAGGTTGAGAAAGAGTACTGTGAAAAGCCTCATTGGCCACCTTCTTCTTCAATTCATTCTTTCATTTTGTTCTCTCGCATTCACCTTCTTCACAATTTTCAGTTATGATCTGAATTGTTTCCGCGTTTGTGATGTTTCACTGTGTTGGATCGGTTTCGGTTGGAATAGTTGCGAATTGAGACGTAGTGGTGTTGGAGGTTGTGTAAGGAGGGAGGAGTTCTGCGGCATTTGCATTCCATGCAATGAGGAGTCCTACAAGGAGGATAAACTAGCTTATTGGTGTTAATGTCGAAGTCTCCCTCTCCTGATCAACGGAGATCCATTTATTCTGATTCTTAGCTCATGGAATTCAATGAGGAAACAGGAATGGACGATGCCAAATCTACAATGGGATCAGTTGCTAATTTTTTGGAGCAACTGCATGCCAACATGTCTTCACCACTTGAGAAAGAACTTATTACAGCACAATTACTAGGTGTTGCTAGGAGAAGGAAGGATGCTAGAGCACTAATCGGTTCTCATGCCCAAGCAATGCCGTTGTTCATAAACATTCTCAGAAATGGAACCCCTCTTGCAAAATTTAATGTAGCTTCCACTCTGAGTTTCCTGTGCAAAGATGAAGACTTGAGGTTAAAAGTACTTCTTGGGGGTTGTATCCCACCACTACTGGCAGTTTTAATATATGAATCCACTGATGCTGTAAGGCAGCTGGAAGCTATTGTAAGGTTGAGTAAGTCACTTGCAAAGATGAAACTATCTCATCTTGCTACTGAAGAGAATGTGCAAGAATCCATAAGGCTTTTCACTGTGTCTACAATGGATGCAACAATTGCACAAGACACTGATGGAAGTTACGACATGAAAACATCTCCAAGGTTTGAGGAATTGAAAAATAGGAAGCACAGTCAATCTGCAAAAAATGATTACGGCAGGAGCCAAAATCGGAGTCCTCCACGTAGGTTTAAGTATTCAGATGTCGATGATGAGAACAGAACAAGGGTTGGCAGATTGATACGACCTTGCAGAGATTTTGCTGTTGGGAATTGCAGAAGAGGCAACCATTGTCATTTCCTTCACCATGATAAGCAAAGTTATGAGGATAGTAGGGAAAATAGACTCATGCAAGTATGTGCATCATGGCAATTCTGATGAGTTTGATATAGCCTCTGCAGATGAATCATCTAGGAAGAGGAAATCTGCTTGGTGCAGCATCAGATATTCGGGCTATACTTATATTGCTTCTTATTGGTAAATGCTCAGCAGATCCTGTTGTTTTCCAGGAAGTAGGCCAGGAACAGTTTTTCAGGGAACTTTTAGACGACACAGATTCAAGAGTGGCATATTATTCATCTGCTTTTCTTCTAAAGCGAATGATGACGGAGAAGTCAGAGTTTTGTGATATGTTCCATGCGAAAGATTCTGGTTGGAGAGAGTGAACTTTATGTGGCAAGCGTCTCCACTGTGGATGCGTTGCTTCAAGGTCTCAGATTGAAATACTTGATACTAGTGGTGTAAGCTGTACAACCTGTGCAAGTAATTTAGGACTTCAACCTATTGCTAGTAATGAAAAGCCTAATGAATCTGGAACAGCAAAGGAAAAACATGTCAATGCGCAGCAGTGCATATCTCTGGCTGACCAATTAAATGTGAAGGATATGCAAGTTGGGAATTATTCAGAAAATGACAGTCTCAGGTGCTGGCTCAAACCTCACAATGTTGATATGGATGGACCTTCTACAGAAATCAAACCAGCAGTTTTACATTCTGTTGGAGAATTTGGTAACACTTCGACATCTCAATTTCATCTTGAGTCAAATGGATCATCTAGGACTGCCAAAGTAGAGAACTGTAAGGCAGATAACATGCAAGATATATATGAATCACTGGCACAGACAAATTTGAGTATGACCCTTGCTACCCCTTTGGTAAATTTTAATCCCTTTCATAATGCCCTTGTTGATGAAAGGGATCAAAGAAAAATGTCACCTCCACTTCTATTGGCGTCTAGATCTCGCCATCTTTTACCTAGACCCCCTAGGCCAACTCTCTCTCCAGGCTTAGAAGGTAATGCAAACATGGTGTCCCAGATTCGTATAGCAAGGCCTCCTGCTGAAGGACGAGGAAGGAATCAGTTGCTTCCACGATATTGGCCTAGAATTACAGATCAAGAGTTGCAGCAAATATCAGGAGATCCAAATTCCACCATTGTGCCACTCTTTGAAAAGATGCTTAACGCAAGTGATGCTGGTCGAATTGGTCGCTTGGTTCTACCAAAAGCATGTGCTGAAGCATATTTCCCTCCTATATCTCAACCCGAGGGCCTTCCTCTGCGAATCCAAGATATGAAAGGAAAAGAATGGATGTTTCAATTTAGATTTTGGCCAAATAACAACAGTAGGATGTATGTTTTAGAAGGTGTAACCCCATGCATTCAGTCTATGCAACTGCAAGCTGGTGATACTGTAACATTTAGCCGTATGGACCTTGAGGGGAAAACTTATAATGGGGTTTAGGAAGGCAACGAATTCTTCTTCATTACAGTCTCAAAAGGGATGTTCAGAAACCCACCTAAATGCGCTGTCTAAGAAATGGAACTCAGTTGGCGGTGACTTGGATTGGCATAATGTAGAAACACCCGAAAGCAGGAAGAGATAACGGCGATGTGATGACTGTCCTTATCCCGAGGAATACCACTATTCCAACAAAGAAAGAACAGGTGTTCTCAACCTATTCCAACCAGCCTGGTGTATTGATCCAGGTCTTTGAAGGAGAGAGAACTAGGACTAGAGATAACAATTTGTTGGGCAAGTTTGAACTTTCTGGCATTTCTCCTGCTCCCAGGGCTGTTCCCCAGATTACCGTCTGCTTTGACATTGATGCCAATGGTATATTGAATGTCTCTGCCGAAGACAAGACTACCGGGCAGAAGAACAAGATTACCATCACAAATGACAAGGGTAGGCTTTCAAAGGATGATATTGAGAAGATGGTTCAAGAGGCTGAGAAGTACAAGTCTGAGGATGAAGAGCATAAGAAGAAGGTTGAGGCCAAGAATGCATTGGAAAACTATGCATACAACATGAGGAACACCATCAAGGATTGTCAAACTTTTGCACCTTCTTCTTTTGCAAAACCAGATATGCTCAATTATCAGTATCCTTTTCTTAAGGCGAGTCCTTTTGTAGAGCCGATGAAAACCCAAAATAAATGGTTTGATGACAATCAGTTTGTCAATGTTGATTCCTCAGCCCAATGGTCGCCGGTATCAATCGATGCACAAGAATCCTGCTCGAATGCAGTACTTTTAGGCTTTGGCATTGTTGAGCAATGCACTAAGCAGGATACAGTTTCAAATTTCCTAAAATCTGGGACTGCCGAGTCGCGTACAGATGGTGCAAATACATCCTTGTTATTAGACTTGACGAAATTGCAGTTGTCAGCCATTAATGAACCTCAACAACCATTCTCATCTGACTCGTTGTCTCTTTTATACCTTAATGACAAATTCAACATCAAGAAGCCTTTGCTGTATTTTCTTCAAGATTCTGCACTTACTTCAAAGGTTACAGTTCATCTTGATGGACAAATCACATTTATGGGTGCTGAGATTCATATGAAAGATCTTCTTTCTGTAGTTGCTGAGTCATACTTGTCAAAGAGATTACATAAGGGTGAAAAGTACTCAATGCTTGTTCCATACTTCAGCAGAGTGAATATCAATGAAGTAGAAGTACAGAGTCATTCATCTGCAATGAAGATGCAATCTACCTTAATTGCTCCTTTAAGGAGTCCTGAGCAAGTCAAAACGTACCCATGAGAAGCTTCATATTAAGCCATATTTCCAAGCCATGTTAATATAATCTCAGCTGACCCCACAAACCTTCCACGTCACTTAAGTGAGCTGAAAGAAAAGGAGTAAAAACGACATGAAAAAGTTTCAGCACAAGTCACGCATAAACACCCAATTCAAAACGGTAGCAAATTTTCATAAACGGCAAATCACTCTCCCTCACTCTCAATCTATAAATACCACACATACCTCATTCATTTCTTCAAGCTTGAAAAGCCAGAAAACTTCTGCAGAAATATCACCCCAACCTCTAATTTTCTTCAAGCTTCAATCCTCTTCACCTCTCATACTTTCTTCGTTCATCAAAACCATTTCATACTATATTCACTCTTCTACTTTTTTCTTCCAAATTAACCTCAAACAGAGACCAATTTCGAACTACAATTCATTCAGAAGAAGAAGAGAAGCAAGAAGAAGTTTGGATTGATTGTTGCTCCTGAGTTTGAAGGTAGTTTGAGCTTCACCGTCATTTCCGATCCGTTACTTTTGTTGTGTTTCTTTGAATTGTTGGTACTATTGTGAAGAGCTCTTGATTCCGATCACAACCGTGCTGGTTTCGCATCCCGCCGCTTTTATTTGAGTAAGCGTTGAAGCTCCCATGGTCGTGAGCAGTGCCGCGTAAGAGCTAGAAGAAGATGGTGAAGCTTTTCTGATTCTTATTTCTTTTCTTTTGATTTTAGTTTTATTGTTTTTTTGTTTAAACATATCTTGGGCCGCGAGGCCTTTTTACTATCATCACCATGTTTTTTACTTTAAACCTCCCTCTTTATTTTTTTAAAGCTTTTCATTCAATTTCATTTTCTAATATTTGTTTTCTTTTGAAATAAATTTTTTTTAAAAAAATAGCGTTTGTTTTAGATCTTAAATTTTGATCAGATCTCATCAATATCAATGGACTTTGGGTGTCGATTTTATCCACCAAGAGAGGTGATTGATATTGATGATGATTTAATCAATTTAAGATTCAAATTGTGATTTCTTTTCATTTTAATTTTCTTTCTTCTTCTTTTTGTTTTTGATCGATGAAATCTATGGATCATAGATTGTTGATTATCAAGGTTGTTTAATCTTCATTATTTCAAATCTATGGATGAATAATCATTGAGATAATTCTCCGTACTTTGGAATAGTGATAGATTACCTTTGATTAATTGATTAAAAATCTTGATTATGATGAGATCACTACCTCTTTTCTTTTTGTGTGGCATGTTTTAGGAGAGTGATTTACATATCACTTCTCTAACATGTGTTAACACTAACATTATTATTGACCGGCCTCAGATAGTCGTGGTTTCTACATAAACCCGATTACGATTGCTTAACATAGCACTAAAGTGTCCCTTAATCGGAAAATGATCATTCGTGGCTCAAACTGATGTTTAAAAGTCCAAATTTGATTAGTTGTTTGTCTTAAGTCCAATACCTATGAAAATCATTGTTAGGAGGCTTTGATTCTATCAATCCTCTAATGAGCTTTCATTAACCTTGGTCTAAGTGCAAGAATTAATCATCATTGATCATATGTTCTAACCACTAACCACTAATTCACTAACAATATCCTTGTTTAATTTTGTTTATATTCTCTTCTTACTCCTTATTTCTTACTTTTATGTTTCCATATTATCATTTCATATCATATCTTTGTTTATGTTTATGTCATTTCTCTTTTGTCCACTTGGACCATATCTTGTTCAAAACACTAATAAAGGATAAAAAATCTCTAAAAAACTTGGTGTTGTTAACTTTGTGGTTATGCTCTTGGACTACTCTTAGACCTTGGACTTCATGGACCTTTGGACTTAGAATTAGGACTCTCATTCCTATGCTTGGAGTATTGTGGATCTTAGCCTTTATTTGGCTCGCTCATTAGCTTATGCTTTAAATCGGATGGAATTCTTTTTGCTTGCTATGGAGTGTGCTACAAGTCGGTTAGATCTTTCTTACCTCTAGCTCTTATTTTGGTTTCTAGGATAGTCACTTCATCTCCTCCCTTTCTTAAATTTTCAAAACTTTCTTCCTCTTTCAAAACCTTCTTGGTTTCAAACTTCAAAACCGCTTTCGCAATAAAACCTTGACTTTCGTCAAGTGATTTTTAAACTTTGTTTTTTTCTTAATAAAAGTCAATCAATGTTAATCATGCTTTGACCAATTTCAAAAGACATAAAAAATACAAAAACTCATCAACTCTTTTTGTACCTTTATGCACTTTTTCACTTTAAAACTTTTCATAAAGTTTAGACATGATTTATTTCTATAGTTGAGACGTAAATCTCCTATTCCCCATATTATTAAGACTTTGACATTTTCCACGTTGATGTTGAGTGATAGTCTTGTTGATAATCCAAGCAAATCCTCCATCTTTATGTGACGCAGATGTTGCCTTAATACTCGTGGGTGGATAGTCGCAGTTTTCTCCTTGAAATGACGACTTGTCTTTACATCTAAAATCAATCAAAACCAACAAATTTTTGTCATTTGTACCACGAACTACGGGGTTTTGATCCCATATTGCACTTTGTGGGTACGTAGGCATGAGGCAATAAGTCTCTCCAAACACAAAAATCTAAAAAAAATAATTCTCTTCTCATCTCCCCAATCTCTTTTCAAACAAACCATTTTCAAACCAAAAAGCGTAAATATTTCAAAGGGCTCCTATAGAGTACTATAGACGTTTTGGGTGCTAACACCTTCCCATTGCGTAACCAACCCCCTTACCCCGATCTCTGTCTCGTGTTCTTATTTTAGAACTCTTTGGTTTTGTTCGCTCTTTTTCCTTTCCTTTATTTGGATAAAATAAAAGTGCGGTGGCGACTCTTGTTTTCTTTGAGTTAAGTTAATCAATAACTTACGCTCACGATTTTTACCGCTACAGAAAAGTGGCGACTCTGCTGGAGACTCCAACGGTTCCTAGTGGGTTTCGCCTACTTTGATTTATTTATCGCTTTCTGTTTGACTTGTTTGTTATTGATTGTTCTGTTTTGGTGCCCGGTAATCTTTGTGGTGAGATAAGTCCTATACCCGGGCTTGAGTGCACTTATGATAGGAGGGTGGTATAGTCTTGTTGGCTTACGTGGAGTAGTCCTTACTAAGCTGACTTGAGATCCCCCGCTCGGTGGAGGCCCCTTTGGAATTACTGATGTCTTACGAGTAGTCGTAATTGATATTATTTTTCCGACTGGGAGCCTGAGAAGCTGAGGACCTTAGAACCCTTTAACCCATCTTGGCCTTATTAGGACGTGGTGCGGTGGCTGTTCAGGTGTAGACTTGAATTAGTCGTTACGCGATACCACACTCAGACGAGTTTCTCTTGAGAATATTGTTGGCCGACGAGTAGTCGTTTAAGCCGATAATATCCAAAAGATGGAATTATGACTCTGGGAACTTTTTAGAACCTTGTTCTACAGGTGATGATATAACCATAGTACATACCATTGTGAGTTGGTTGATTCTTACCTTTGGCTCCATGCTCGTGCCGAACCTTTGAACCTGTGTGCTTTGTATGTCTTGTTTGTAGGTGTTGCATCTTGCACTCATGCATTCATGAGCATTGTGTTTCAGTTGGTTTTTAAGGAACTCAGAGATTTCTTTTTGCAAATATCGCAAATTTTTTAGAATCATGGATATTGAAAGAAGTAACACTAAGAGGTACACTTTCACGAGTTATGACTTACAAGAGTTGAGAAATGCTGTTTAGGAAACTGTTGATTACTCTGAGGACTGATGTTGAAAAAGGGATTCTTAATACCTTGGTCCAGTTCTATGATCTGTTCCATCGTTGATTTACTTTCCCAGATTATCATCTATTGCCAACTTTAGAGGAGTATGCCTATCTTATGGGTGTACAAGTCTTCATTGAGTTTCTTGAGCGACGTGTCATGAAGAGATCAAGGGATCCAGAGGATTTATTTTCCTCTAGCATATCATCATCTGCTCATCTTCTTACCTCCGGTTCTTGGAAGGGTATTGTGGATCAACTTGTGAAAGAGAAAGACACCATGAAGATCAGCTATATAAGATAAATCAAGAGGCTTCACAAGAAGTATCATCTCAGAGTTAGGTCGTTTTCAGACACGATTCCTTAGAACTAGATTTCATTTTCTCTTGTGTTGATAAGATTGATGAAACTGTACTTCAAAGCTGTAATTCTTTCAATATTAATGAAATGAGATTTTTGGTATATCCAGTGTGTTATCTTAATGTAATGTTTGCAAACTGCTTTATAGTTCCTTGAAAACTTGCATTTGCATTTGCACATCAAGCATCATTCTGCATTGTACTTTTCCTTTCCCAGGTGTCTTATTTGCTTCCCGTTCTTGGTCTTTGTTCAGAAAAGTTGTCGCATCACTACAATACTCGAGCTAAAGATGGATCAGTTGCAACGAGAGAACCGCGAGCTTCGCGAGGAATTGGCTACTTTGAGGGATGGTATGGAAAGGATCTCTACTTTGGTTGAAACTCTGGTTGTTGCTCAAAATCAACTTTCTCCTCATGTTTCTCAGACTCCACTACAAAAGACTGTGATTTCTGAAATCATTTCAACACTCATTTCTGTGGCTCCCATTAGCGCTTCCAGTCATGTTACCGAGATGTGTCTCGAAGAAGGTGTCCAGAAAGGATGGTTGACCAAAGGAAATGGTTCTTCTAGCAATTCTAAGAAGTATGGAAATGGTTTTTCCAAAGAGAAAGAATATGTTGCTAATGCTATTTTCCAAGGAAAGCGTAGAAGATCTCATAACAAAAGTAAGCAACAACATACACAACAAAAGATTGATCAGCAAAGTTGTGTTCAAAAGCAAATGCAGTTTGATCCGATTCCGATGTCGTATGCAGAATTATTTCCTGTCTTAATACAGAAGAATCTTGTGAAGACCAGGTCTCCTCCTGCTGTTCCAAAAGATATTCCATGGTGGTATAAACCAGAGACTCGTTGTGCTTTCCATCAGGGTGCACAAGGGCATGGTCTTGAAGATTGTTTTCCTTTGAAACATGAAGTGCAAAGACTAGTGCAAAAAGGAATTTTGTTTCTCAAAGGCACAAACGTCCAAGTCAATATGCTGCCTAAACATGGTAACGCCACTGTAGTTGAGACGCATGCCGCAATTCCGAATCATTTCAAAGAAACTCAAGTTCGTCCGCCACTTTTTGAGAAAGAATTTTTCAAAATACAAGATGGTTCGAATGGCCAAACTAGTGGAGAAAATTTTGTTAGTGATTCTCAAGTGGGAGAAAATGTTGAGGTTGATGCAATTCAGAATTCTTCTCAGACTCTGCAAAATCCAGTCTTGAATGAACCAAAAGGAGAGACTCGCCAATTTGATTCAATCCCAATGACTTACAGTCAATTATGGTCTTATTTTTCCCGAAACTCGGTAGTGACACCCAGAAAAACCAGAGTCATGGAATCTCGTCCTCGTTGGTAAAATCCAAATATCAGTTGTGTGTTTCATGATGGGGTAATGTGGCATCCAATTGAGGAGTGCAAGGTTGTCCAAGAAATGGTTCAAGAGATGATTGACGATGGGGTGTTGACTTTCGAAGGAGGAAGCTCATTTTTGAATGGAACGCCTTTATGTTGATAAAATATAAAACTCGAGGAAATTCATATTGCTGGTGTTAGTGGAGTGACCTGTAGCGGTCGTGCACTTGCTTCTGTTTCTCCAAAGGAAGTTGAGGGTGTTCTTTCAAGCTCGGATTGAGATAGTCTCCTCAGATCATTAGTTCATTTACTGCAATTTTATTTGTAATCTCTCATGTTTGTTAATGCTTTGTTTGCTTGTAGAAACTTGTTTGATTTTGAATATTAATCATAATACAATGAGTATGTTTGTCTTGAAGAAATCCATTCGCGTTCGCTCATAAATTTTTTCCTGCATTTGCAATACCAACTTCTTGTTTAAACTCTTGGAGAGAGGATGATGAGGTGAAAACGCAAAATTTCTGGTTATATGCTTTTGAATAAAACCCTGCTGATGATGTAAGGCATTGTTTCAAATTCCCAAACACCGAAGATATAAGGAAGATAATCCTTTGTTAACCCTTTTGAGCCTCAAAGTAGGAGTTTTCCTTTCTAAATGAAAAAACCCTTACATTTTAACCTGGGGCAGGGTAGTCTTCAGTTAAATTGACCAAGTGTTCAAATTTCTGAAAAGAGTGTGTATTTAAGGACCAACCATGATGGTTATCCTTCATTCCAAAGGAAAGAGACAATCACAACCCTTTTAACAAGTCAGATAAGCCAATGTCACATGATTTGTTCAACAACAAAAAAAGAAAAAATAAAAAGCCCGCTAAGTCGTACAACTTGAAAACAAGTGACTTAGGAAAAAATAAGGGCATCCCGCTGGACATCAAAAATTCAAAAGAATTGGTCCAGGCAAAAATTAGAGAAAAAACGCGAAAAGCGAAAAGAAAGGATTACAATGAAAAATCCTGAACAAAGAAAGGAATAAGGGGTGACTGTTATTCCTTGAAAAGCCTTATTGGCTCTTAAACCATCATTTTTATCAGTTCCTCAACCATCAAAATCCTTTGAGGGATGAACAGTTGTGTCAAATTAGCTGAATATAGGATTGAAGAACATCACGGAGAATGGGTGGGTGCAGATAAACTTTGAGCCTAAATATCCTTTTTTCTGAAAAAACCGTGAACTAGACCACACTATAACCCTCGAAAGACCTAATTGAAGCAGGGTTTATTTTGAAAGCATACTTTAACGAGATAGCGTTCCTGACTCCCATGAGTTGTGCTAAAAGACCTTTGTTGGTATTGCATGTGCATTCAAAAATCAATGTCACATCTTAACTAGTGATTCGTTCACAAGTTTTTTGCGACATGTTTTCAGTAAAAAAAAAACTTCAAGATAAATATATGTAATTGCATTAAAATTTCATTCTCAAAATTAAGCATTTTTCTGCTTACATACATTATTTGACATCATGGAAGCTTACATATGCGTATCAGTGATGAACATAATCTTTTGAAGCCTGAAAATCTGATGAGTAATTGGCAAATCGTTTCAAGGAATGATCATATCCAGGGGCATGTTTCTTGAAGACTTCGTTGAGCTTGAGCAAGTTTGTTTTCCCAGTTGATGCTTTTGCAGGGGCAAAGCTTGAATACTCCATCAGTAAAAGAATA
Organism: Lathyrus sativus; assembly: GCA_963859935.3. NCBI lineage: Eukaryota > Viridiplantae > Streptophyta > Magnoliopsida > Fabales > Fabaceae > Lathyrus > Lathyrus sativus. The sequence goes on along the minus strand of OZ012741.1, from coordinate 35,657,724 downwards.
TGCCGACTACAATTAATCCGGGGAAGTTACGTCGAGATTCGACGAATCTCTCAGAGTTTGAAGATATTGGGGCAGATTATTTCAAGGTATTATGAACTCGATACTCTCCCAATTAGAGTTTGTCCTTGTTGATGTTCTCCTCGATACAGTCTGTTGACAATCTCTCAAGCAAAGTTTGGTCTTATTGATGCATTTCTCAGTTGGGCACTAGTTCAAGCATTTTTAACTTGGATTCCCCCTGCAAAGTATTGATTCAGATTTCTTCAATTTGAGCATGGTTCTCCTTCCCTAACCTGTTTATGATCAAGCATATTTAAGTGTGAATGTGATTGTTGGATCCCATCATGTTCTGTGATAAAACTTGAAGAGGAATCCCTGGCAGATTTCTACCTCCTCCGTTATGGTTTGTTTCTCTTATGGTCAATTTGAACCATATTTCCTTTCTAAGAAGTATTGATATAGCAGTCAACTGTCGGGTTTTCTCTCACCCTGTGTTGAGCTTTAAAATCCCCTGCAGGTTGACTTTTTGCTGTGATGTTAACTTCTTAATTATCCCTGCAATTCCAAGTTTTTCTCTCAAGGTTGTTAGTACCCAGAGTATCATCCTTGTTGATCATGTGCAGAGGATACGAATTTATCACTACTGGTTGTGAAAGATAGGATATGACCTTCATCAGATTCTTATTCTCCTTAGTAGAGTTTGTTGATGTTCTCCTCAACAGAGTTATTTCTTGCTCCTCTGGTAGAATTTATTGGCAGCTCCCCAGTAGAGTTGTGTTGATGTTTCCCCATTTGAGCTATATCGAGGTTTTTCTAGTAGGGTTTGCTGATATTCCCTTAGCAGAGTTCTATTCCTATGGATGACCAGACAAGTATTGATCAGTTTTCCACAGCGAAGTCGTGATTCAAATCTTCTCCAGATGAGTATATTTCCTTCATCCAGCCAGGTTATGATCAGACAGTTGAGTAGTTTGAGGACCACCTCTCCTTGATGTTATTGCCCATGCGGAGACTTGTCTTTAATGATTCCTAGCAGAGGTTATGCATATTTACTTTGGATTATTCCACAAGTAGAGAACAATGTTGCTTACTTCTAAGAAGTGTTGACATAGCAGTCACCTGTCGGGTTTTCTCTCACCTTGTGATTGGGTGTTGATTTAAAATCCCCCACAGTTTGACTTTTTGCTATGATGTTAACTTCTTATTCCCCAGGCAGAGTTGGAAAATTTGTGTTGCTTTGTTTTCTCCAACAGTTTTTTTTTCTCGAAGCGGAGTTCATATTGTTGAATTATTGATGGTTGAAGATTGATCTTTGGGGTCTCCTCCCCAAGCGGTATCTCCATTTCCTCAGCGAGGTTTGAACCTTGTAGTAGGATTTATTTTCCTTTGATGGCTCTTGTGTATCTCTTGCAGGGTTTCTGTTGCTGATCCCCAGCATGATCTCCAATGATATCTCTAACTTGCGAAGATTGGCCGAGTATTTCAGTGGTGTTGTGATGTTTTGTTCACCCTCTGTTTGCCTTTTTTGTCTGTTTTGTCAGCATATTCATACTCATATGCATTGCATGCGCATTCATTTTGGTTGAGCATAACATGTTTTTGTTGCATTATGCATCCTGCATTTTTTGTTGGTATTTCCCTTTCCGGTATCGTTATCCATGCGGAGTGCGTGTGTCCTCTCTCCATTAGAGTGTCGACCCTTAAGCAGAAAATACCTATCCTTTCTAATTCCCCACTGAGTTTATGCCTCGTGGAAGATGTTTGTTTAGCTTTCTGCCCCAACTTTTATCTGGATGGAATTGTTCCCCAGTTGAGTTATTTCCTCATTGGGTCGAGTCTTGTTTGACCGTTTCTCTCCAGTTTGTTCCTGGATTGAACTTTGGTCTCTTGCAGCGGTTATTTTGGATTTCCCTGGGATGTGAAACCTGGATGATGAGAAGGTATTTTTGAGGATTTACTTTCCTCGGAAGGAATCTGTTATTGATTCCCATCAGAAGATGAAGATTTGATTTTCCCCAATGGTGTTTTGATAACACTCTCTTGGTGATTGCTTGTGTGACTTCATGTGACAGTCTCTTTATTTAAGCAACTTGTATGTCTCTAACAAGATAAAACTCACCCCAACAAATGGTTGTCTCTTTATTTGAGAAGTTTGTTGTGTGATTTGAGCTGCCTATTGACTGGTAGCAGGTATTTCTTGTGAGTTCATTACCTAAATTTTTCTACCTAGTACTGGGTATCCGGTAATGTTTCTTCACCTTTCGAGTATGTTACCTCTATTGACTGGTAATATTTCTCACCCCTTTTGGTTGGTTATGCTTTATCCATTTGACCGGTAAAAGATAATCCTTCCTCCCGAGCTTGTTGCCTTTATTTTCTGCCTAGTGATAGGTAGTAGGTAGCATTTGTCTCCTCCTTTTTGGTCAGTTATCGACATATATTTCTACCCAGTAATCGGTAGTCGGTAATCTTTCCTTGTGAGTTCATTACCCAAAATTTTTCTACCTAGTAATGGGTATCTGGTAATGTTTCTTCACCCTTTTGAGTATTTTGCTCATCCTTTTTGGTCAGTTATCGACATTTTTTTTTCTACCCAGTAATCGGTAGTCGGTAATCTTTCCTTGTGAGTTCATTACCCAAAATTTTCTACCTAGTACTGGGTATCCGGTAATATTTCTTCACCTTTCGAGTATATTGCCCTTATTGTGCTATCTATTGACCGATAGTCGGTAATATTTCTCACCCCCTTTGGTTTATTATGCTTATTTTCTACTCAGTAACCAGTAGAAGCATTTTACCTGTTCTCTTTGGATCGACTATATTCGCCCAGTAATTGGCAGTTGGTATCTCTTTCCCCGTTGAGTCGTTTCCTTTCCTTTATCGGAATAGGATCTTGCTCTTTTGTTTTCCCTTGTGGAGTCTCTCTTTTTCTCCCGAGCTTTTGTTTGTCTCCTGTGGCATTTTCCTCCCCACAGAGGTCTTGTGTTTGCATACCATATCATTAGCATAATCATATCATTTTGTGGCCTCTTAGGGACAAAAATTGGGTTTATTGTTATATTTAAGTCTCTTCTATCTAGTCGAGACAAAGATGTCAATCTTCATATCTCCGGATAGAAGAATCTTAAATAGGGGCAGCTGTAATACCCTAATTTTTACCCCTAAGATCCCACATTGCATTTTCATTTTTGCATACACAAACAAGACCATACTTTTTGGTTCTCTCAGCACACTTGTGTTTTCTACTTGCTTTATGTTTATTTCTGTTTACTAACCTCTAACCAAAATACCAAAAATATTTTTCAATTTGTTTGTTTCTTCTTCTTCTCTGTGTGTTTAGGGTTTTGCAAGGAGATTAATGACAAAGACATTCATTCAAGTTTAAATCAGATGGACGTTTGACCTCATCTTGGTCAAACTATCAAGAGTTTGCTTCAACTATAAGTTACCCGTGGTGGTGGGCTATTTTCTCGAGAAATGTGATTTTTCAAGATCAAATTGTCTTGTGTTGAAATTCATTGATTTATCAAGCAGTGTTCTATGAGAAGTTTGGTCCAGATATTCAGAGAATTATGTCAAAAATCAAAATTGATGGCCGATGATTCAGTTGCAAATTATTCAGTGGTTCGTCTTTGAATCTATCAGGGTAAAGTCAGAATTTGGTTTAGATGATTGTTGCTTCAGGTGCAAGTAATTCATTGGTCCAAAAGTAGTTGTATTCATTTTATCATAGATGTGTGCATATCTGAAGAACTTCTAGTTGTCCTTATGAAATTACTAATGAAGTATATGATGGATGACTCATTGAAAATTGTTGATATGGCATCACAAACTCTCCGTGTAATTCTTTCAACTGAAAGAGGCCAAAAAGCTCTACAGTCATTTGATTCTTACCAAAAGTCTCTCGTCGAGATACATTCCAAAGGCGTTAATATCGAACTTGTGGAAAATTTCCTTTTGGATTTTGATAGAAAGTCAAAAGTTGAAAAATTTTCATTGGAGAAGTCTACTGTTTGGTTGACAGATAGTAAATCTTTTGAGACGTGGGTTTTCCCTTTGGTGTATTCACTTATTGTCTACTGCAATGACGTGGTACTAAGATTATGCCAAGATGTGGTACTGTTGAAAGCTGAAGCTGCCGAGCTTCTTTTGCCAAGTATACTTGTCAACATTGCTGCGAGAAAGGATATGGAGATTGATCTTCACAAATTAATTTCTTTGCAGTTGAAGGAGCATATATTTGTTAAGTCAAATAAGATGATCAAATCAATTCAAGTGATTTTGAATTGCCTTAATGAACTTCGTGTTTGTTATGTCATGGAAAGATCTTCACTTGTGCCATCAAAGCATGAAATGTCCAAGAATTCAAGAGCTCCAAATTATAGTTCAAAATCTCGGTCCACTCCTGCAAAGGCAAGACAGAGACCATCTGTTGTTGTTTTTAGTGGCTTGGCAGAATCACCATTTTCATGGGAGAAAGTTTATTGGTTTTCAATTGATTATCTACTTGTCACCTAGGCTGGGCATTTCTGTTTCGATGCGCTATTCTGAAGTTTACAGCCCAGGGGTTTCTCTGCTTGAACTGGAAAACAAGGAACGTATTGATGTTAAGGCTTTAAAATCTGAAGGATCTTACTACAAGCTCTCAGCATTGTTGAAAATGACTTCAGACAGAACAAAGGTGGCTCAGTTCCAGCCACACACAATGTTTATCAATAGGGTTGGATGTAGTCTCTGCCTACAGCAATGTGATACTCAGTTTGTTCTATGGATACATCCCACTGATCCTCCAAAACCATTTGAGTGGCAGTCGTCAGCTAAAGTTGAACTTTTGAAGTTGCGTATCGATGGCTACAAATGGAGTACACCATTCAGTGTAGGTTATGAAGGTATAATGCGAATTGGTTTGGAAAAAGATGTTGGAGATGAAACAATGCAATTAAGGGTGGCAGTAAGAAGTGGTGCTAAGAGATCACGATTTGAAGTGGTTTTTCGTCTGAATTCATTGTCAAGTCCTTACAGAGTTGAAAATCGTTCGATGTTCCTACCCATTCGTTTTCGTCAAGCTGATGGTATCGGTGATTCCTGGAAACTGCTGCTTCCAAACTCTGCTGCTTCATTTCTGTGGGAAGATCTTGGTAGAAGACGTTTGTTGGAACTCTTGGTAGATGGTGCTGACCCAATGAAATCACTGAAGTACGATATCGATAAATTTTTTGATCACAGGCCTGTCCATGTAGGAGAAGGACCAACCAGAGCATTGCGTGTAACAATTGTAAAAGAAGAGAAAACCAATGTTGTTAAGATCAGTGATTGGATGCCTGAAACTGAACCTATAGGAGTTATGAGCCGAAATCATTCATCATCAGTGAATGATTCTCAAAAGCAACAACTAATGTCAGATACAGACTTTGAGTTTCACATCAATGTTGATCTTGCTGAGCTTGGGGTGTCTATTATTGATCATACACCAGAGGAAATTTTGTACCTGTCTGTTCAAAATCTTGTTCTGGCATATTCAACCGGTTTGGGATCTGGAATCAGTAGATTCAAACTCAGAATGTGTGGGCTACAAGTGGACAACCAACTGCCATTAACTCCAATGCCAGTCCTCTTCAGGCCTCAAAGAGCTGTGTCAGAGACTGATTATATCCTGAAATTTTCCATTACAATACAGTCAAATGGATCATTGGATCTTTGTGTCTATCCATACATTGGTATTCATGGGCCGGAAAGTTCTGTTCTTCCACTTGGTTTTACTTCTAAATCAGAAGGTTGAGAAAGAGTACTGTGAAAAGCCTCATTGGCCACCTTCTTCTTCAATTCATTCTTTCATTTCGTTCTCTCGCATTCACCTTCTTCACAATTTTCAGTTATGATCTGAATTGTTTCCGCGTTTGTGATGTTTCACTGTGTTGGATCGGTTTCGGTTGGAATAGTTGCGAATTGAGACGTAGTGGTGTTGGAGGTTGTGTAAGGAGGGAGGAGTTCTGCGGCATTTGCATTCCATGCAATGAGGAGTCCTACAAGGAGGATAAACTAGCTTATTGGTGTTAATGTCGAAGTCTCCCTCTCCTGATCAACGGAGATCCATTTATTCTGATTCTCAGCTCATGGAATTCAATGAGGAAACAGGAATGGACGATGCCAAATCTACAATGGGATCAGTTGCTAATTTTTTGGAGCAACTGCATGCCAACATGTCTTCACCACTTGAGAAAGAACTTATTACAGCACAATTACTAGGTGTTGCTAGGAGAAGGAAGGATGCTAGAGCACTAATCGGTTCTCATGCCCAAGCAATGCCGTTGTTCATAAACATTCTCAGAAATGGAACCCCTCTTGCAAAATTTAATGTAGCTTCCACTCTGAGTTTCCTGTGCAAAGATGAAGACTTGAGGTTAAAAGTACTTCTTGGGGGTTGTATCCCACCACTACTGGCAGTTTTAATATATGAATCCACTGATGCTGTAAGGCAGCTGGAAGCTATTGTAAGGTTGAGTAAGTCACTTGCAAAGATGAAACTATCTCATCTTGCTACTGAAGAGAATGTGCAAGAAGCCATAAGGCTTTTCACTGTGTCTACAATGGATGCAACAATTGCACAAGACACTGATGGAAGTTACGACATGAAAACATCTCCAAGGTTTGAGGAATTGAAAAATAGGAAGCACAGTCAATCTGCAAAAAATGATTACGGCAGGAGCCAAAATCGGAGTCCTCCACGTAGGTTTAAGTATTCAGATGTCGATGATGAGAACAGAACAAGGGTTGGCAGATTGATACGACCTTGCAGAGATTTTGCTGTTGGGAATTGCAGAAGAGGCAGCCATTGTCATTTCCTTCACCATGATAAGCAAAGTTATGAGGATAGTAGGGAAAATAGACTCATGCAAGTATGTGCATCATGGCAATTCTGATGAGTTTGATATAGCCTCTGCAGATGAATCATCTAGGAAGAGGAAATCTGCTTGGTGCAGCATCAGATATTTGGGCTATACTTATATTGCTTCTTATTGGTAAATGCTCAGCAGATCCTGTTGTTTTCCAGGAAGTAGGCCAGGAACAGTTTTTCAGGGAACTTTTAGACGACACAGATTCAAGAGTGGCATATTATTCATCTGCTTTTCTTCTAAAGCGAATGATGACGGAGAAGTCAGAGTTTTGTGATATGTTCCATGCGAAAGATTCTGGTTGGAGAGAGTGCACTTTATGTGGCAAGCGTCTCCACTGTGGATGCGTTGCTTCAAGGTCTCAGATTGAAATACTTGATACTAGTGGTGTAAGCTGTACAACCTGTGCAAGTAATTTAGGACTTCAACCTATTGCTAGTAATGAAAAGCCTAATGAATCTGGAACAGCAAAGGAAAAACATGTCAATGCGCAGCAGTGCATATCTCTGGCTGACCAATTAAATGTGAAGGATATGCAAGTTGGGAATTATTCAGAAAATGACAGTCTCAGGTGCTGGCTCAAACCTCACAATGTTGATATGGATGGACCTTCTACAGAAATCAAACCAGCAGTTTTACATTCTGTTTGAGAATTTGGTAACACTTCGACATCTCAATTTCATCTTGAGTCAAATGGATCATCTAGGACTGCCAAAGTAGAGAACTGTAAGGCAGATAACATGCAAGATATATATGAATCACTGGCACAGACAAATTTGAGTATGACCCTTGCTACCCCTTTGGTAAATTTTAATCCCTTTCATAATGCCCTTGTTGATGAAAGGGATCAAAGAAAAATGTCACCTCCACTTCTATTGGCGTCTAGATCTCGCCATCTTTTACCTAGACCCCCTAGGCCAACTCTCTCTCCAGGCTTAGAAGGTAATGCAGGCATGGTATCCCAGATTCGTATAGCAAGGCCTCCTGCTGAAGGACGAGGAAGGAATCAGTTGCTTCCACGATATTGGCCTAGAATTACAGATCAAGAGTTGCAGCAAATATCAGGAGATCCAAATTCCACCATTGTGCCACTCTTTGAAAAGATGCTTAGCGCAAGTGATGCTGGTCGAATTGGTCGCTTGGTTCTACCAAAAGCATGTGCTGAAGCATATTTCCCTTCTATATCTCAACCTGAGGGCCTTCCTCTGCGAATCCAAGATATGAAAGGAAAAGAATGGATGTTTCAATTTAGATTTTGGCCAAATAACAACAGTAGGATGTATGTTTTAGAAGGTGTAACCCCATGCATTCAGTCTATGCAACTGCAAGCTGGTGATACTGTAACATTTAGCCGTATGGACCCTGAGGGGAAAACTTATAATGGGGTTTAGGAAGGCAACGAATTCTGCTTCATTACAGTCTCAAAAGGGATGTTCAGAAACCCACCTAAATGCGCTGTCTAAGAAATGGAACTCAGTTGGCGGTGACTTGGATTGGCATAATGTAGAAACACCCGAAAGCAGGAAGAGATAACGGCGGTGTGATGACTGTCCTTATCCCAAGGAATACCACTATTCCAACAAAGAAAGAACAGGTGTTCTCAACCTATTCCGACAACCAGCCTGGTGTATTGATCCAGGTCTTTGAAGGAGAGAGAACTAGGACTAGAGATAACAATTTGTTGGGCAAGTTTGAACTTTCTGGCATTTCTCCTGCTCCCAGGGCTGTTCCCCAGATTACCGTCTGCTTTGACATTGATGCCAATGGTATATTGAATGTCTCTGCCGAAGACAAGACTACCGGGCAGAAGAACAAGATTACCATCACAAATGACAAGGGTAGGCTTTCAAAGGATGATATTGAGAAGATGGTTCAAGAGGCTGAGAAGTACAAGTCTGAGGATGAAGAACATAAGAAGAAGGTTGAGGCCAAGAATGCATTGGAAAACTATGCATACAACATGAGGAACACCATCAAGGATTGTCAAACTTTTGCACCTTCTTCTTTTGCAAAACCAGATATGCTCAATTATCAGTATCCTTTTCTTAAGGCGAGTCCTTTTGTAGAGCCGATGAAAACCCAAAATAAATGGTTTGATGACAATCAGTTTGTCAATGTTGATTCCTCAGCCCAATGGTCGCCGGTATCAATCGATGCACAAGAATCCTGCTCGAATGCAGTACTTTTAGGCTTTGGCATTGTTGAGCAATGCACTAAGCAGGATACAGTTTCAAATCTCCTAAAATCTGGGACTGCCGAGTCGCGTACAGATGGTGCAAATACATCCTTGTTATTAGACTTGACGAAATTGCAGTTTTCAGCCATTAATGAACCTCAACAACCATTCTCATCTGACTCGTTGTCTCTTTTATACCTTAATGACAAATTCAACATCAAGAAGCCTTTACTGTATTTTCTTCAAGATTCTGCACTTACTTCAAAGGTTACAGTTCATCTTGATGGACAAATCACATTTATGGGTGCTGAGATTCAGATGAAAGATCTTCTTTCTGTAGTTGCTGAGTCATACTTGTCAAAGAGATTACATAAGGGTGAAAAGCACTCAATGCTTGTTCCATACTTCAGCAGAGTGAATATCAATGAAGTAGAAGTACAGAGTCATTCATCTGCAATGAAGATGCAATCTACCTTAATTGCTCCTTTAAGGAGTCCTGAGCAAGTCAAAACGTACCCATGAGAAGCTTCATATTAAGCCATATTTCCAAGCCATGTTAATATAATCTCAGCTGACCCCACAAACCTTCCACGTTACTTAAGTGAGCTGAAAGAAAAGGAGTAAAAACGACATGAAAAAGTTTCAGCACAAGTCACGCATAAACACCCAATTCAAAACGGTAGCAAATTTTCATAAACGGCAAATCACTCTCCCTCACTCTCAATCTATAAATACCACACATACCTCATTCATTTCTTCAAGCTTGAAAAGCCAGAAAACTTCTGCAGAAATATCACCCCAACCTCTAATTTTCTTCAAGCTTCAATCCTCTTCACCTCTCATACTTTCTTCGTTCATCAAAACCATTTCATACTATATTCACTCTTCTACTTTTTTCTTCCAAATTAACCTCAAACAGAGACCAATTTCGAACTACAATTCATTTAGAAGAAGAAGAGAAGCAATAAGAAGTTTGGATTGATTGTTGCTCCTGAGTTTGAAGGTAGTTTGAGCTTCACCGTCATTTCCGATCCGTTACTTTTGTTGTGTTTCTTTGAATTGTTGGTACTATTGTGAAGAGCTCTTGATTCCGATCACAACCGTGCTGGTTTCGCATCCCGCCGCTTTGATTTGAGTAAGCGTTGAAGCTCCCATGGCCGTGAGCAGTGCCGCGTAAGAGCTGGAAGAAGATGATGAAGCTTTTCTGATTCTTATTTCTTTTCTTTTGATTTTAGTTTTATTGTTTTTTTGTTTAAAAATATCTTGGTCCACGAGGCCTTTTTACTATCATCACCACGTTTTTTACTTTAAACCTCCCTCTTTATTTTTTTAAAGCTTTTCATTCAATTTCATTTTCTAATATTTGTTTTCTTTTGAAATACATTTTAAAAAAAAAATAGCGTTTGTTTTAGATCTTAAATTTTGATCAGATCTCATCAATATCAATGGACTTTGGGTGTCGATTTTATCCACCAAGAGAGGTGATTGATATTGATGATGATTTAATCGATTTAAGATTCAAATTGTGATTTCTTTTCATTTTAATTTTCTTTCTTCTTCTTTTTATTTTTGATCGATGAAATCTATGGATCATAGATTGTTGATTATCAAGGTTGTTTAATCTTCATTATTTCAAATCTATGGATGAATAATCATTGAGATAATTCTCCGTACTTTGGAATAGTGATAGATTACCTTTGATTAATTGATTAAAAATCTTGATTATGATGAGATCACTACCTCTTTTCTTTTTGTGTGGCATGTTTTAGGAGAGTGATTTACATATCACTTCTCTAACATGTGTTAACACTAACATTATTATTGACCGGCCTCAGATAGTCGTGGTTTCTACATAAACCCGATTACGATTGCTTAACATAGCGCTAAAGTGTCCCTTAATCGGAAAATGATCATTCGTGGCTCAAACTGATGTTTAAAAGTCCAAATTTGATTAGTTGTTTGTCTTAAGTCCAATACCTATGAAAATCATTGTTAGGAGGCTTTGATTCTATCAATCCTCTAATGAGCTTTCATTAACCTTGGTCTAAGTGCAAGAATTAATCATCATTGATCATATGTTCTAACCACTAACCACTAATTCACTAACAATATCCATGTTTAATTTTGTTTATATTCTCTTCTTACTCCTTATTTCTTACTTTTATGTTTCCATATTATCATTTCATATCATATCTTTGTTTATGTTTATGTCATTTCTCTTTTGTCCACTTGGACCATATCTTGTTCAAAACACTAATAAAGGATAAAAAATCTCTAAAAAACTTGGTGTTGTTAACTTTGTGGTTATGCTCTTGGACTACTCTTAGACCTTGGACTTCATGGACCTTTGGACTTAGAATTAGGACTCTCATTCCTATGCTTGGAGTATTGTGGATCTTAGCCTTTATTTGGCTCGCTCATTAGCTTATGCTTTAAATCGGATGGAATTCTTTTTGCTTGCTATGGAGTGTGCTACAAGTCGGTTAGATCTTTCTTACCTCTAGCTCTTATTTTGGTTTCTAGGATAGTCACTTCATCTCCTCCCTTTCTTAAATTTTCAAAACTTTCTTCCTCTTTCAAAACCTTCTTGGTTTCAAACTTCAAAACCGCTTTCGCAATAAAACCTTGACTTTCGTCAAGTGATTTTTAAACTTTGTTTTTTTCTTAATAAAAGTCAATCAATGTTAATCATGCTTTGACCAATTTCAAAAGACATAAAAAATACAAAAACTCATCAACTCTTTTTGTACCTTTATGCACTTTTTCACTTTAAAACTTTTCATAAAGTTTAGACATGATTCATTTCTATAATTGAGATGTAAATCTCCTATTCCCCATATTATTAAGACTTTGACATTTTCCACGTTGATGTTGAGTGATAGTCTTGTTGATAATGCAAGCAAATCCTCCATCTTTATGTGACGCAGATGTTGCCTTAATACTCGTGGGTGGATAGTCGCAGTTTTCTCCTTGAAATGACGACTTGTCTTTACATCTAAAATCAATCAAAACCAACAAATTTTTGTCATTTGTACCACGAAATACGGGGTTTTGATCCCATATTGCACTTTGTGGGTACGTAGGCATGAGGCAATAAGTCTCTCCAAACACAAAAATCTAAAAAAAATAATTCTTTTCTCATCTCTCCAATCTCTTTTCAAACAAACCATTTTCAAACCAAAAAGCGTAAATATTTCAAAGGGCTCCTATAGAGTACTATAGACGTTTTGGGTGCTAACACCTTCCCATTGCGTAACCAACCCCCTTACCCCGATCTCTGTCTCGTGTTCTTATTTTAGAACTCTTTGGTTTTGTTCGCTCTTTTTCCTTTCCTTTATTTGGATAAAATAAAAGTGCGGTGGCGACTCTTGTTTTCTTTGAGTTAAGTTAATCAATAACTTACGCTCACGATTTTTACCGCTACACATGTCAACATCATGGTCGAAAATCCTCAGGATTGGTTGATTATTCTTATGGGCTCAGAGAAGAGGATATGAAACTATTTTTTTTTACAGTTGGTCGATCCATCTTCATGAGTGCTTATTAACCAGAATAGGATTTCAACTACCTTTAACTGATTTTGAAGTGTATGTGTTGAAGCATTTAAAGGTTTCTCCTTCCAAGATTCACCCAAGGTTTTGGGCTTACATAAGGGTATTCCAGCTATGTGCCGATTATAAATCTTGGAAGCCCTTGCTCAGGTTTATTTTCCAATTTGCTTTACCTAGTTCACATTTCTCGTGACAATTACTACAACCAAGGACTCATTAGCTTCCAGATACATGACTTTGGGTTCTACCACTTTTCTTGAGGATTGGGATAATTTTATAGGGCGCTTCTTGCTAGTGAAGCCCATTACACTAGAGGATCATCTCACATTCTGCTACTCCTCTGCTGAGTCTTCCTGCTTCTCTAAGATCACATTTCCGAAGAACTGGTCTTCATCTCATTTCCATTGAGATGTCCTTTTCTAACGCACTAAATTGGAGCTCCATTTCTCCAATTATGAAGGAAATTATGCATTCCTGGTTTGAAAGGTCTGGTTTTGAAGAATGAATTTGGCTCACCGAGGTTCCATCTTATGAGGTGAGGAAGAAATAAATTGACACTTACACCATCTTGAGTGCGAATAAGCGAGAGGAGAGGAACAAGATTAGTGGTGAGGACCAGGTCCTTTATTATTTATTTCTTTTTTTATATGTGTGATTATATTTTGCAGATACCATGAACAAGATACAAATGTTCTATGAACTTGCAAGTGCTCAAGGTATTCAGTCTGTGGTGCCTTCCCCAACAACCACTGCTCCTGCTCCGGCCATCACTCGTATCTTAGACCACGAGACTGTAAATGCTGCACATGGGGTCGATCGACTTGTTACTGTTCTGACCACTTTGACTATGGAGGAATAGTTCTTGTCCCTAATTTCAACAAAGTAGGGTCGAGAGGAAGACCAACACCCCACTCAAGAAGAAGGTACTCCTAAACAAACTCATATTTCTAAGGATGATACTTTGAGGGAGGTGAACTACTTCCTATGGATGCCTATCATTTTTTTCCTTCCAGTTTGCCTACACTCATGAGAAAGTTGTCGCAGTAGTGCCAATCGAGGACCTGTATTACATCCAAAACCCCTATAAGGTGGAGATAATGAAATTTTCCTATGAGATAACCCGCAACATGTACCAGGCCTCTTCCATGTTCTATCTGGTTGCTGCTGGTTGAGGAGGCATCTTAGTTAATGGAAATTCCTAAAAGTAAATGGACACTTTAAAAAGGAAGTATGAAGCTATGGAACAATGGTGCTTAACCTTTCAAAAGGAGCTAGCTAAGCTGCAGGAGGAATCCAAACTTTTTGACTCTTTATAAGAGGATGCAAAGATTTATGACTTTCCCTAGCCTTGTTTCCCGTGTAACTGAGGAGGCCTCTTTTACAGCAGAGGGGAAGCAGCGTCAAGAGGCTTCTAATTCTATCAATGAGATAAACAACCATTCAGAGAAGGATTAGCAAATTCTTTGATAAGAGGCCGAGGCTTACGTCAAGGCCCTAAAAACTTTTGAAGAGAAGGTCGCCGAGCTAGAGGTGACGCTTCATGATTCCCCCTAATTGACTATGCAAGTCGTGCATGGGGTCTGTGGTAAGATTGTGGAACATGCGAGGAGGTTATGTCCTACTGCTCTAATTCTTGTTGAAAGGTTAAACCTCTTCTAGGCTACTCCCGAGGGAATTCTAGAGGGTGATCTTGGTACCTTGGCTTTGGGCGTTTTGGCTTGAGTGCTCATATCATTCTTACTTTATTACTTTCTAATTTTCCTAAAATATTTTCTAGGTAGTTGTACCTTGGATGTAACAACTAATACTCGTAAAAGTATTTTTACCTCACCGGGCTTCACATTATTTGACTTTGAGTTTTGTATTTGATTCCCTTCATTTTTGGTCGTTTGTGAGTTGTTGTAGCATCAAGGTTTACTTTTTTTCCCCTGAAATGTAAATTTTGTTCACTACAAGGGCATTGCCAGTGTTCACCGATGAGCTTTATGACTGCTTCATGGCAGCTACAAAGTGTTGTCTACTTTGGATGTGAAAACATTAATGTTTGCCTTTTAATAGGGAAAGATAGATGTAACACCCAAATTTCCCCCTTGTAATTTATAAATAAAATCAGAGTAATTTAAAACAATTAAACAATTAGGATGCTATGTTCAACTACAACCAACTCATGCAATAGGATATGTAACACATATGGAATTTAAAATTAATAAGAATCATAAAGCAAGTCTAAACTTCAACATTTTGCTAGCAGCGGAAAAACATTAACCAACTAATTAGTTTAACTATTTAAAACATAATCATAACATAATATTATTAACAGTAATTATGAGACATACGAGATTCATATAGTAATCTCCACCAAACATGAAACAAAGAAACCAAGCGTCCCCCCAGTGTTACATATCAGAGCAGACGCAGACTCAATAAAAGCAATAAGAAGAGTAATCCGTCAATAAAAGCAATAAGAAGAGTAATCCCTTCCACTCACATCCACACCTTTACTGCGGATTATCTACACGATGCCCATGTAAAGGCAACATTCAAACTGAAGGGGTGAGAAATCACAATTATATGATGAAACTGTATGATAATATGTATGCATATGATTATCACATACATAATCACCAAATTAACAATTCACACTCCACATAATCCAATGATAATATTACAACATGTATGCAATACAATGGGACTCCACTTCATGACTCAATGCATGCGGTACCAAATGTGAACTCTCAAGTTCACCCGCTCCCGATCTCCACCATATAATCAGAGAACACCATAAATTATTACTGTAACAGCCCGAATTTCATTAAATAATTAATTATAGTAATTAATTGATTTAGTGGGATTTTTATTAATGTTGGAAATTAATTTTTATTAATTGGAATTAATAGAGAATTGAGAAGGAAATTGGAAGGAAGGAAAATAAAGGAAATATATAATAGTGAGGAAGAAAAGAAAAGAAAGTTAGAAACATTTGGAGAGAAAGAGGAAAGAAAGAAGAAAGAAGAGAAAGAGAGGAGAAGAAGAGGAAAGTGGAAAATCATCAAGAACCAACATCAAAGCTCCGATTAATCGAGGTAAGGGTGAGAAATGTTTCTATTTGATCATTGCATGATGTTATATATGTTGGGTTGGGGTTTTGGTGTAGTTTCCATCCTTTTTCATTTAGGGCCAAAGTTGGAATAATCGGTAGATTGATGATTTAATCGGTTGGAACTGAGCAATAATGCCGTAGAATAGTCGGGTAACATGTATTGATGTTATTTGTACTGATTTGGATGTTTGAGGTTTGGTTGATGATGGATTGATGAAGGAGAGGCAGAATAGGGTTCTGTTCTGCGCAGGTTCGCTGGCTCTCGCCAGGCGAGCGAAGGCGAAGCTTCGCCAGGCGAAGCCTAGCGAATGTTGGCGAGTAATTATGATTAAGTCCCAGTGGACTTCGCTGGCGAGTTCGCCAAGCGAAGTTGGATAGCGAAGGTTCGCCCAGCGAAGATGCTGGCGAATGGTGGCGAATGAAGTCAGTAGCTACTGACTTGGGCTCGCTGGGAAGTCTCGCCAGGCGAAGCCTAGCGAGTGTTCGCTGAGAGAGTTCGCCAGGCGAAGGCCAGGTGAAGGTTCGCTGCGAGGGTTCGCCAGGCGAATGAAGGCGAATTTGACAGCAATTCTCTTTTGCTGTGTTGCTCATGTGGTGATAGTTTGGTGGTTTCACATAGATTGATATTCTTATGATATGATATAGATATGATCTATTGTGATGATGTGTGGTGTGGGTAGCCTCCGGGCGTAAATCCTAGTTGATATGCGATGCGCATTAATTGTGATAAATAGAAATACATGTGAATACAATGATGAATGTATGTGTATTGTTTCATGAATTGTGAGTGCATATTTATATGCGATTGTTGTGGAAATGCATGGGAACATATGTGGTATGTGTGCATTGTTGTTGAGTATGATGATGATGATGTGTGAAATGAATACATTGATAAATGTTTGATATATGTTGTATGTGCAATCATGATGAAATTCTCGAAGGGGTGAATTATTCGAATGCATGGGATTAAGACGCGGGAACGGTCTTAAGTGCATTTATTGTGATTGGTTGATTGTACATGCATCATTCAGTCAAGAGGCAATGTCTGTTAGTTTCGTGGAAACTAGTGGCTTGTCCCAAACCTAGAAGGGTGGGTTTGAAGCCTAGGGGACGGGCTTGGTTGTTATCGGTCTAGAAGGGTGGACCCGGTTTAAAGTAAAAACCGAAAAATGATAACGAGTTATCGGTCTAGAAGGGTGGACCCGGTTTAGAGTGAAAACCGAAAAAAGATAACGAGAGTCGGTACCGCATAACATTGAGTTGTATTGGATATGTTGAGTCACATTGCATAATATTGTTGTTGTATAAATGTGCTTGTGAATGATTGTGAAATTAAGCATGAAGGGATGTGCTTGCGAATGTTCATAATGTTGATATATGTGAGCATGATATAATTATGATTATGGGAATGAAGTGTGGTGAGAAATGTGAATATGTGTTACATGATTACCTATATATATAATCTTATGCTTTGATTATGGTTATATTTCTCACCCTTCTGCTGTTTTATAATGCTCTATGAGGCATTGCAGATTAGGATGCTGGAGTCCTTTTGTGAAGTTAGTCTTCAGTCTTTTGAGTCTGCTGCTCTGATATGTAACACCGGGTAGTTAGACTAGTATAGTCATTCTTTTGTGATACATTGCGATGTATCAGTTGATGTGATCGTGTAATCTAACTGATATGATGTATTAATTTGGATTAACTTATGTGTACGTGGATTAATATTTTGAAAACGATTAAATGATTTGATCTTCCGCTTAATTTTGAAAATGTTACATATCTTGTGGAGAAAAATGTGAAAGTGTTTTATTGGTGAAATTGTGGCATTCTTCTTTTATACCTTATTATAAAACCTTTTTACTCTGATAATTTGTATGTGCTTAATTGTTTTATATGCATTTATTTGGGGTATAGAAGGGGGTGTTACAATAGTGGTATCAGAGCAGGTCGGTCCGTCCGGCCAAGTTGTTAGAGTGTTTTTCCCTGTGTGTTATTGATATGCGTGTGATGCATTATCAATATTGGTTGTTCTTACGTGGTTCTGTTGTTGGAATTAGTAAGATGGTTGCAGGAAGGAACGACGAAGCGATTGCGGAGGCATTGACGAGATTGGCGGGGGCAATTGGGCAGAATCCTCAGGCCAATGTGAATGTGAGGAATCATGCTGATGATGGATTCCGTGCTTTGGGGAAATTCCAAAAGAATAACCCTCCGGTCTTCAAGGGAACTCATGAACCGGACAAGGCACAAATTTGGTTGAAAGCTGTGGAAAAGATTTTTCGAGTTATGAATTGCTCGGATGCACAGAAGGTGCAGTTTGGGACTCATATGCTCGAAGAAGAAGCTGAAGATTGGTGGGGTAATACTCGCCAAAGATTTGAGGAAGATGATATTGTGATTACGTGGGATTTGTTTAGAGAAACCTTTCTGGAGAAGTATTTTCCAGAGGATGTGCGGGGGAAGAAAGAGATCGAATTTCTTGAGTTGAAGCAAGATAATTCGACGGTTGCTGAGTATGCGGCGAAATTTGAGGAGTTGATCAAATTTTGTCCTCATTAAAATACTGGTAATGCTGAGAGGTCTAAGTGCCTCAAGTTTGTGAACGGTTTGAGACCCGAGATTAGACAAGCTATTGGGTACCAGGAAATCAGACGATTTTCTGAGTTGGTTAACAAGAGCAGAATTTATGACGAAGACAGTAGGGCTAGGTCCAGCCACTACAAGAGTCTAAGTGACAAGAAAGGAAAGGGACAATTCAGAGGAAAACCTTACGTAACTCCTGCTGATAAGGGGAAACAAAGGGTTGGTTTCGGTAAGAAACCAAGTGGGGGAGTTTCTACTCCGGTGAGATGTTATAGGTGCGGTGAAGAGGGACATCGTGCTCTTGAATGCAAAAGTGTGGAGAAGACGTGTTTTAAGTGTGGCAAGCCAGGCCACAAGGCTCTTGAGTGCAGAAGTGGTACGGGTGTGAATTGCTACAATTGTGGTGAGCAAGGACACATCAGTACCAAATGTGATAAGCCGAAGAAGAATCAAGGGAGCGGGAAAGTGTTCGCCCTATCTGGATCTGAGACTGCTAGCGACGATCGATTGATCCGAGGTACGTGCTTCATTAATGGTACACCTTTGATCGCTATAATTGATACCGGAGCTACGCATTCTTTTATTTCTTTGGATTGTGTTAGAAGGTTGAATCTTGAGTTGTCTGTGATTGGTGGCGGTATGGTTATTGATACTCCTGCTATGGGTTCGGTAACTACACCGTATGTTTGCTTGAATTGCCCGTTGAGTATTTTCGGTAGAGATTTTGGAATCGATTTAGTGTGTCTTCATTTAGATCAACTGGATGTCATTCTTGGAATGAATTGGTTAAAATTCAATCGTGTGTATATTAACTGTTTTGACAAAACGGTTATTTTTCCCGACTCGGATGTTGAAAGGGAATTGTTTATGACGAGGAAACAAGTAAAGGAATCGGTACAAGATGGGGCTAAGGTATTTATGCTTATGGCAACCTTGAGGACTAGTGAAGGTGAAGAGATTGATGCTTTGCCCATTGTTAGAGATTTTCCGGAAGTATTTCCTGAAGAGATAAAGGATTTACCGCCGGAGCGAGAAGTGGAGTTTTCGATAGATTTGATTCCTGGAACTAGTCCGATATCGATGGATCCATATCGTATGTCGGCCTCGGAGTTAAAAGAGTTGAAGAGTCAACTTGAGGATTTGCTTGAAAAGAGGTTTATTCGTCCGAGCGTGTCACCGTGGGGTGCACCGGTGTTGTTGGTTAAGAAGAAAGAGGGTTCTATGAGGCTCTGTGTGGATTACAGACAGTTGAACAAGGTGACTATTAAGAATAAGTATCCACTTCCAAGGATTGATGATCTGATGGATCAGTTGGTTGGTGCAAGCGTGTTCAGCAAGATTGATTTGAGATCTGGGTATCATCAGATCCGTGTGAAAGCTGAGGATATTCAGAAGACGGCCTTTCGGACGAGGTATGGACACTATGAGTATTCCGTGATGCCATTTGGTGTGACTAATGCACCAGGTGTATTTATGGAGTACATGAATAGGATTTTCCATCCTTATTTGGATAAGTTTGTGGTGGTGTTTATCGACGACATCTTGGTTTATTCGAAGAGCGAAGGAGAGCATGCCGAGCATCTGAAGATTGTGTTATCTGTGCTGAGAGAGAAGCAGTTGTTCGCGAAGCTTTCTAAGTGTGAATTTTGGTTGAAGGAAGTTAGTTTCCTTGGTCATGTGATTTCTAGTAGTGGTATTGCGGTCGACCCGTCGAAGGTTGAAGCGGTGTCGCAATGGGAGACTCCGAAGTCAGTTTTTGAGATCAGAAGTTTTCTTGGTTTAGCCGGTTATTATCGGAAGTTTATTGAAGGATTTGCTAAGTTATCGTTACCGTTGACACAATTGACTAGGAAAGGTCAAGCCTTTGTTTGGGACGCCAAGTGTGAAGCGAGTTTTCAAGAACTTAAGCAAAGGTTGACGACAGCTCCTGTTTTGATTCTGCCAAATCCAGAAGAACCATTCGTTGTGTATTGTGATGCTTCTTTGATGGGTTTAGGAGGTGTGTTGATGCAGAATAACCAAGTTGTAGCTTATGCTTCGAGGCAACTCAAAGTGCATGAGAAGAATTATCCAACGCATGACTTAGAGTTGGCCGTCGTTGTGTTCGTGTTGAAACTCTGGAGGCATTATTTATTTGGCGCAAGATTTGAAGTGTTTAGTGACCACAAGAGTTTGAGATATCTTTTTGATCAAAAGGAATTGAATGCGAGACAAAGAAGATGGCTTGAACTTTTGAAGGATTTTGATTTTGGCTTGAATTACCATCCGGGTAAAGCGAATGTGGTAGCGGATGCGTTGAGTCGGAAATCGTTACACATGTCAATGATGATGGTGAAAGAGTTGGAATTGATTGAGCAATTTCGGGATTTGAGTTTGGTATGTGAGAGAACTTCTTTTGGATTTAAGTTGGGTATGTTAAAGCTTACAAGTGGTATTTTGGATGAAATTCGAGAAGGACAGAAATCGGATTTGAGCTTAGCTGATCGGTTGACTTTAATCAACCAAGGCCAAGGTGGTGATTTTCGGATTGATGAGAATGGTATTATGAGATGTTGGGATCGAGTTTGTGTTCCGAACATGGTTGTGCTTAAGAAGAGCATCCTTGAGGAAGGACATCGTAGCGGATTGAGTATTCATCAGGGTGCTACTAAGATGTATCAGGATTTGAGGAAAGTATTTTGGTGGCCTAGTATGAAGAAGGATATCGCGGAATTTATATATTCTTGTTTGACTTGCCAGAAGTCAAAGATTGAGCATCAGAAGCCATCGGGTTTGATGAAGCCGTTGTTTATTCCTGAGTGGAAATGGGATAGTATCTCCATGGATTTTGTATCGGGTTTGCCGAGGACGCCGAGTAATTTTGAGGCTATTTGGGTTATCGTGGATAGGTTGACTAAATCTGCTCACTTTATTCCTATGCGTATGGATTACCCTTTGGAGAAGTTGGCTAAGTTGTATATTGAGAGGATTGTGTGTCTGCATGGTATTCCGTTAAGTATTGTTTCGGATAGAGATCCGCGGTTTACTTCGCGATTTTGGGAGAGCCTGCAGAGTGTTTTGGGTACTAAGTTGCGTTTGAGTTCAGCGTATCATCCTCAGACTGATGGTCAGACGGAGAGGACGATTCAGTCGCTTGAAGATCTTTTGAGAGCTTGTGTATTGGAAAAAGGAGGAGCTTGGGATAGCTACTTGCCTTTGATTGAGTTTACCTACAACAACAGTTTCCATTCGAGTATTGGTATGGCACCATTTGAGGCGTTGTATGGTAGGTGGTGTAGGACACCATTGTGTTGGTTCGAGTCCGGAGAGAGTTCTGTTGTTGGACCCGAGTTAGTCCAACAGACTACTGATAAGATCAAGATGATTTAAGAGAAGATGAGAATTACTCAGAGTCGTCAGAAGAGTTATTATGACAAGAGGAGGAAGGCACTTGAATTTCAAGAGGGAGATCATGTGTTTCTTCGAGTCACTCCGATGACAGGTGTTGGTAGGGCACTGAAGTCGCGCAAGTTGTCGCCGCGTTTCATTGGTCCTTATCAGATTTTGCAAAGGATAGGAGAAGTGGCCTATCGTGTGGCTTTACCACCGTCGCTTGCTAATCTTCACGACGTATTCCATGTATCTCAGTTGAGGAAATACATTGCGGATCCGTCTCATGTAGTCCAAATAGATGATGTGCAGGTGAGAGATAACCTGACTGTTGAGACATCACCTATGCGGATTGAGGATCGGAAATTGAAACAGCTTCGAGGTAAAGAGATTGCTTTAGTGAAGGTCGCTTGGGGAGGACCGGCTGATGGAAATGTTACGTGGGAGCTTGAGAGCCAGATGAAAGAGTCTTATCCAGAACTGTTTGAACCAGGTAACATTTTCGAGGACGAAAATTCCTAAAGTGGGAGAGAGTTGTAACAGCCCGAATTTCATTAAATAATTAATTATAGTAATTAATTGATTTAGTGGGATTTTTATTAATGTTGGAAATTAATTTTTATTAATTGGAATTAATAGAGAATTGAGAAGGAAATTGGAAGGAAGGAAAATAAAGGAAATATATAATAGTGAGGAAGAAAAGAAAAGAAAGTTAGAAACATTTGGAGAGAAAGAGGAAAGAAAGAAGAAAGAAGAGAAAGAGAGGAGAAGAAGAGGAAAGTGGAAAATCATCAAGAACCAACATCAAAGCTCCGATTAATCGAGGTAAGGGTGAGAAATGTTTCTATTTGATCATTGCATGATGTTATATATGTTGGGTTGGGGTTTTGGTGTAGTTTCCATCCTTTTTCATTTAGGGCCAAAGTTGGAATAATCGGTAGATTGATGATTTAATCGGTTGGAACTGAGCAATAATGCCGTAGAATAGTCGGGTAACATGTATTGATGCTATTTGTACTGATTTGGATGTTTGAGGTTTGGTTGATGATGGATTGATGAAGGAGAAGCAGAATAGGGTTCTGTTCTGCGCAGGTTCGCTGGCTCTCGCCAGGCGAAGCCTAGCGAATGTTGGCGAGTAATTATGATTAAGTTCCAGTGGACTTCGCTGGCGAGTTCGCCAAGCGAAGTTGGATAGCGAAGGTTCGCCCAACGAAGGTGCTGGCGAATGGTGGCGAATGAAGTCAGTAGCTACTGACTTGGGCTCGCTGGGAAGTCTCGCCAGGCGAAGCGTAACGAGTGTTCGCTGAGAGAGTTCGCCAGGTGAAGGTTCGCTGCGAGGGTTCGCCAGGCGAATGAAGGCGAATTTGACAGCAATTCTCTTTTGCTGTGTTGCTCATGTGGTGATAGTTTGGTGGTTTCACATAGATTGATATTCTTATGATATGATATAGATATGATCTATTATGATGATGTGTGGTGTGGGTAGCCTCCGGGCGTAAATCCTAGTTGATATGCGATGCACATTAATTGTGATAAATAGAAATACATGTGAATACAATGATGAATGTATGTGTATTGTTTCATGAATTGTGAGTGCATATTTATATGCGATTGTTGTGGAAATGCATGGGAACATATGTGGTATGTGTGCATTGTTGTTGAGTATGATGATGATGATGTGTGAAATGAATACATTGATAAATGTTTGATATATGTTGTATGTGCAATCATGATGAAATTCTCGAAGGGGTGAATTATTCGAATGCATGGGATTAAGACGCGGGAACGGTCTTAAGTGCATTTATTGTGATTGGTTGATTGTACATGCATCATTCAGTCAAGAGGCAATGTCTGTTAGTTTCATGGAAACTAGTGGCTTGTCCCAAACCTAGAAGGGTGGGTTTGAAGCCTAGGGGACGGGCTTGGTTGTTATCGGTCTAGAAGGGTGGACCCGGTTTAAAGTAAAAATCGAAAAATGATAACGAGTTATCGGTCTAGAAGGGTGGACCCGGTTTAGAGTGAAAACCGAAAAAAGATAACGAGAGTCGGTACCGCATAGCATTGAGTTGTATTGGATATGTTGAGTCACATTGCATAATATTGTTGTTGTATAAATGTGCTTGTGAATGATTGTGAAATTAAGCATGAAGGGACGTGCTTGCGAATGTTCATAATGTTGATATATGTGAGCATGATATAATTATGATTATGGGAATGAAGTGTGGTGAGAAATGTGAATATGTGTTACATGATTACCTATATATATAATCTTATGCTTTGATTATTATGGTTATATTTCTCACCCTTCTACTGTTTTATAATGCTCTATGAGGCATTGCAGATTAGGATGCTGGAGTCCTTTTGTGAAGTTAGTCTTCAGTCTTTTGAGTCTGCTGCTCTGATATGTAACACCGGGTAGTTAGACTAGTATAGTCATTCTTTTGTGATACATTGCGATGTATCAGTTGATGTGATCGTGTAATCTAACTGATATGATGTATTAATTTGGATTAACTTGTGTGTACGTGGATTAATATTTTAAAAACGATTAAATGATTTGATCTTCCGCTTAATTTTGAAAATGTTACATATCTTGTGGAGAAAAATGTGAAAGTGTTTTATTGGTGAAATTGTGGCATTCTTCTTTTATACCTTATTATAAAACCTTTTTACTCTGATAATTTGTATGTGCTTAATTGTTTTATATGCATTTATTTGGGGTATAGAAGGGGGTGTTACAATTACCACCATCATAGGTAACGCTTCATTGATTCCCGCCTAAAACCATCTACTCGCACTCAATCCCCACCATAGGATTGAGGCTCACAAAAAGCGGACCACCGCCCAAGCACCATGATGCATGATTCATAAATGACATGCAACAACAATAACATGTACAATGATATTCACCTTAAAAAATATACCATGCCAAAAGTGCTCACCAAACACCAAACATATACTACAAGCATTCAACAATAGCATTATAGTAACATAACAGGTAACAACATACCATCCACACACATTATTACTATACAACATATGCATCGCATATCATACAACACCATCACGCAACATTTGCATCATTTCCTGGTGCTGAAACTATTTTTAAATTAAAGCACATTGCATCAACTTTCTAACGCTTTGAATGACATCTCAAACAGACACCCGAAACTCAAGTTATGAATTATTTAAGTTTGACACAGCAGGTGTAACCGGTTACACCAAAATAGATAACTGGTTACAACTTGATAAAAAACAGTGAGCGAGACTTTCCTAGTGTAACCGATTACACCCCAAAAAAAATCCCATATTACGCTTTTTAATGGCAGTGTAACTGGTTACACCTTTAAAAAAAAATCAGTTTTTCTGCATCTGAGTTACGAAAATCAGTTCCTAAAACTCCCAAAATCCCTAATTTTTCCTAAAAAGTCATTTACTCAAGTTACATGCTCTAATTTCCAATAACATACAACAACATAATCATTCACCCATCCCACAATGCATCCAAACACATCATAATAGCATAATCACCATTTTACATGTTTCATAGCATAGAAAAGAACATTCAACCAAAGAGAAACCAAACCACTCATCCACATGCTATCATACAATCCTTTATACAAGGAGAAACCACATCCTTACCTTAGATTATCTCTAGAATTTGCTTCTCCTCTCACTATGGAAGGATGCTCCCTTGATTCCTATGTACCCTAGCCTTTTTCTCCTTTCTTCTAAACTTTTCACATTCTGATATTTCTCCCTTATTCCTCTCTTTTCTTATTTAATTATGTTCTTTCTAATTAAATCTTATTCCAACTAAATAAAATGAATATTATTTATACTAAATATTTATTTTAGTAATTCTAAATCAAATATTTATTTCATTATATCACTATAACCATAATAATTAAAATAATTATTTAATTATTAATATTACTATTATTTATTCATTTTTGCTCACACACCCCTAACACCTTAAATTCTAATCTCTAAGGCTACTACCCTACACCGAAGAGTTTCTCTAACACATCAAATCGTCAACCAACGCCTACAATCACACAATTTATTTACGAAAATTAATTAAATAAATTGGGACATTACAAAGAGGTTCCTCGTTGTATCGAAGTTCAATATGCTCTTTGAACTTTTTTGGCAACGATCTTTGTGATTTGCGGCTTAACATATTGAATGAAGCTAGCTATCCTGTTTGGTTGTTGTGTTTGTCTGCAATAATTAGAGTCCATTGATTTGTTGGATATTTGTTTTCCCCATGGTGGGGTCTGGTTCTGGAAAGATATGTATACATCTTTATGTTATGATCTGTGTCACAAAGGATTGTTTCCCGGCCAAGGGGAGATCCCCATCTCTACCCCGAGGCTTAGCTTGGATCGAGGTGTATGTCTTTGGGGTCCACTTCCTAACGCCCTTGGACTGGCTAGATCTGAAGAAGGGACGGGGCGCACCAACTACGCAGAAATGAATTTAATATGTATCAGCTATACATAAATACATGTAGTCTTTGTAGGATACATAGAAATCTGTGTTGCCTTTATCAGATACACATAAATGAGTGTAATCTTTATCATCCCTACCTTTAGGTTTGACCGTTTTTCCTAAGGATTAGGATAATTTTCTAGGGCGTTTCTTGTTAGTGAAGCCTTTTACTCTAGAGGCTCATCTTACCTTCTGCTACCCCCATGTCGAGTCTTCTCGCTTCTACAAGAGCACATTTTTCAAGTATTTGACTTCATCTCATTTCCGTCAAGTTGTCCTTTTCTACCGCACTAAACTGGAGCTCCTTTCCTTCGACGAAGCATCTATGAAAGAAATTCTGCATTTCAAGTTTGAATGGATTAGTTTTGAAGAAGGCTTGTAATTCACCACTTGCAATTATGCAAATTAATTCAATTATTATTTAACTCATCATAATATTCCATCATAACAACTTAATCTCAACAAAACATCCCAAACAATAGCTAAGCATCCACCGCACGCGAAAACAACATTGAAAACCAAGCTGACCGCCTAAAGCTGGTTCTGACGGTCATGGCAGGTAGCCCACTGGTGCGGCGCAAAAAATAACTGAGCGTATCGCACACTCGATAATAAAACAGAATCACCATTGAACTTTATTTATTCCAAAAAGAAAGGGAAAATATTGGAAACAAAAACAGATAAAGGGGTCGGTTATGTGAGGGGAAGGTATTAGCATCCCTCACATCTGTTGTACTCAATGGAATCGTTTTATTTGTTCTTTTCACGGACGACTGTTATTATCTAAATGTCACTTCCAAAAGGGGAAAAATAAGTTTTAAATTAGTTGTGTTGCACCCCAAAATTTGACCAACCATTTCTTGCATTTGGCTTATGTTTTGACTTATTTTGCATTTTGCATTTGCATACCACGTACATTGCATTTTTCAGTCAGATTGATTTTATCGGGATTACAGCCCTCCCCTGGCGTTTCAGGTATTTCAGGCCAGTTCGAATGCAAGGATTTATTTTGAGAATTGGTGCTCGTCCCGGTGTTTTCAGCTCTTGCTGTTGTTTTTGAGGACATTTCGGTGTCCGGTTTTTACCGTTTATTTCGTTGTATTCGCGCACCTGTTTTCTAATAGATTTAATTGGCTTTATTGCATTTTTAGTTTTTTTCCCTTATTTTCTATATTTTAAATAGATTTTAAGTAGATTTAAATAGGTTTAAGATTTTTTTTTTCTATTTTTAATAGGTTTAGAAATTAGTAGATTTAATTATCTTTTAGATATTAATAGGACTAATTCTCTTTTTAGATTTAATTTGATGTTAAATTCTTTAGAATATTATTAGATGTTAATTAGGATTAACTGTTTTTTTATTAGGATATTAATTTGAGTCCAGAATTAATCCATTTTCATTTGGTATTAATTGAATTTTAATTATCTTAATCATTGTTAAATGAGTTAATTGGAGTCCGTTAACTAATTTTCTTTAAGTCTGAGTGGTTTTAGTCATTAATCAAGTTCCGGTGGGCCACTTGGCCAATCTTTGAGGCCCTACCCGTTTTTCAGCGCCACTTGGCACTATAAGAGTAACCCACGTTCCACGTTCTCTCTCTGCCAACACACACTCTCCACTGGCCACCTCAAACTGCATGTCCCCACTCGCATGCCACGTTTCACCCACACCCTTCATGAGTGCAGCCACGTGTCTCACACCTGCCTCACCCTCACCGCCGGCCATGCAGCCGCCGCAACTGTCGTCGGAAACAATAATGTTTGCCGGAAAACTGCAAATCTCCACCGTGAATCTTCATCCCATTCATCTCCTTCATCGTCTTCACCATGAATATTCATCATCAGTTCTTTAATCAAACTCCAGATCCTCATCTTTTTCCCAGAAAACTTCGAAGAACCATCATTGATCTTGTGAGTTTTTTCCAGAAAACTGATAGAAATATTCAACCGTTTCCCAGATCACCACCAAATCAACAACGAAACTTCATCAGCCTTAACCAGATCTTCATCCGCTCGTCAAGAGATACAGATCTTCAAAGAGCTTCAACCTTCAAGCAATGTTCATCAAGATCTTCAATATCTTCTTCGTTCTCTTCATTATGTTTATACAACAAACTCAAGATCGTTCAACCTTCCGATTTTCATCTCTCTCCAAATCTTCAACAGGCAAACCTCAAGATCTTCATCCTCGTCGTGGAATCCTCAAGATCGTTCTTCGTCCAAGATCTTCGCCTGTTCATCCGTCTGTAAATCTTCAAGATCTCCACATCAGCTTCATCCACGCATGAACAAACCTCACAAACTTCACCAATAGATCTCCGATTCTCGTCAAGACTGGGAGTTGAGAAGAGTTTTTGTTTAGTTTTGATTTGGGGGATTTTGTTATTTCATTTAGGTTTGTAGGTTATGTCACACCCCACTTTACCCCGTACGCGTAATATAATAAATATATAGAAGCAATTCATGAAATTCATCAGAGTCCTCCAACACAGTGGGATATCACACTAAGTCACTTCATTTCATTAAAATAATCAATATTATTTAGTTTTCAAGTAAGCAGTAGAATACAAATCAATTCTCCAATATAATTCTCCTCGACACGAGGTCATACAACATAAGTCCAATAAATGAAGATACGTAACAATAAACAAATAAAGTAGTCAAATAACAACATAATCCCGTCATCCCATGTTACGTATCAGAGCGACTCCTAAGACTCGATCAAATAGAAACACACTCCAAGCACTACTCAGGTACCTGGTCACCTGTACTCCCAAGAGAGCACAGACACAACAACAAAAAGGGGTGAGAACTACATTCAATAAATAAACGGTGAAATACACATGCTAAGGAGTAGTTACACACCACACATAAAATAAGCACAATTAACGCACATACGCGTGCCACCTCAATCACTTGGCATTCATAGCCCACATTCAATTACAATAATGCAATGTGACACACTGACCTGACACAATGCATGTCGTACCAACACAATCTCATACGGTTCACACTAGAACCCGATTCCCGTCGGAATCCGGATAAGTCGTATATACGTTCCTCTGAACTACAACTTATCTCCACAACAACTTCCACATTGAAGTCCGGATGAAACTAGGCACCCTTCATGGATTCCCACCTAGCCATCTCCACAAGACACATGATATGAAATGTATGTCAACACGACTATGCAATATAATACATCATACATAATTCACGATCAATCTTGATCCACGTGAGCCATCCGTTCACCGTAATCCTCTCGGGAATTGCCATAATTAGATATAGAAATATTGGGAAAATAAATCCATTATCATCCTATGTTATAGCTCTATTCATTAGCTTTCCAACGCTTCGAATGGGGATCAAAACGGACTTACGGATCCAAAGTTACGTCCAAAACAATTTTGACCGAAAACATGAACAGTCGTGACAGACAGAAAGACGCTGTTACGCTCCGGAACTGATTTTCACTCAATTATTCTTGCGAATTACTTACTCAAAGCACCCAAAACATCACTAAAACATTCCTAAGGTTATAAGGCAATCACGACACAACTTCTATGGTTTATTATGCTCATCTGGCAACATTTGCAACACATAAAACACTATTTCCTACAATTGCTCTGAGTACTTCAGAGTTACCCACATTTGAATATTCCTATTCCTATAGGGACAACATATTACGATTTTTCCTTCAATTACACCCTACGATATTAAAATTACTCACTATCTAATATTTAACCCCTTCAGGGTCAGACATATAACAATGTCAAGGTTCTGGTCACGAAGGTTCAATTTCCCATAAGTTTTTCCATACAAGCACATATTAATATTCAACGATACATATCATTTGGCCATTTGGTCATAACCTCAGATTCTTACGGTTACCTCCCTATTTCCCACCATTAACCCAAATCTCTAAACCTTAGGGAAACCTTAGAGCATCGTACTAATAATGATATAACACATTCATTTCTACATATTTGCCCAAATCCCTAAAAGTTCAGATTTCCAGATCTACTTGTTGCACCCCAAAATTTGCCCTCTCTCAAGGCTTGACTCATTTCTTCATTTCTTTCAATTTCAATGACATAAGGGAAGCCCATCATTCCAAATTCAAGATTCATGAATTCAAGGCTAGATTCAAGAATATTACAAAGAAAATTTCATGACATTTGCAAGAATGTCACATTTGTTACAAAATCCAAACTCTTGGTAATGCTTAGGAAATTAAGTTATTTCTAGTCTTAATTCAAGTTTTTAAAAATAACTTCATGTGATGGTATCCCCCATGCTCCATCAAGTCCACATGACCCTCTTTATGCTTACGAACATGCAAGGAAAATATTTAAGAGCTAATTCAATGTTGGAATATCTCAAGATCAATACCATGCATGTTCTACCATGAGCAATTTGAATATGGTCCAAAACAGCCCCATGCAAGAAGTGGCAATGTGTATCATATTACAAAATCATTTTATGTCACAAAACCAAGGCTATGAGCTTATGTTGATACATCTACACATCAAAAATCAAAATTTGAAAATGATGTCCAAAAGGTAGTGTATTGACTACATGAGTATGTCCAAACAAATCAACCAACCAATGGACACAAGGATGGATAGCAAGGTGGAGTGCTGCAGAAAAAATACAGCAAAAACAGCATACTAGAAGTGGAAAAAGTGGGGCTGCACCAAGAAAGTGGCCATAATTGTTGCCAAGAATGGAAATTATGAAAATTGAAGCTTGTGCAAGAGCCATTGGTTTGGTACAGCAGAAAAAGCAGCAGAGAAAGTGAGATGAGAGGGGAAAGGGGCTGTCAACAAAAGGAAGGAGCTGAAAACAAATCATGATTCAATATCATTCACATACACAACATTGAGAGAGTAAGAGAGAAGAGAAAAACAGAAAATAGTGAGAGCAACACACATTGCAAAGAAAACCAGAAAAATAGTAAGAGAGAAAACCAAAAAAGGAGTTCCATAGAAAGACAAGGAACCCTTGAAGATCAAAACTTTCACCATATAGAGTGAAGAGGGGGAGCACAGCCAATCAAAACTAGTGGAGTATTCGCGAGAAGGATAAAAGCTCTTGGGGTATCCATTTCTTTAAACTTTTCCCTCTTTATATCTTGCATTTGTCTTTTATCTTAAGTGTTGTTGTACTAAGTATACCATGTAAGATTCTAAGGGGACCAAAAAACCATTTTTAAAGAACCAATAAAAAGGAAGAAAATCACAAAAGACAGCAAAAAATACAACAAATACTGTATTTTTTGCTTCAGGTCGCGGTGCGACCCATGTTCGCGGCGCGAACTGTCAAAAACAGAATCAAAACTTTTCCCAGTTCGCGGCGCGAACTGTCAAAAACAGAATCAAAACTTTTCCCAGTTCGCGGCGCGAACTGATCAGTTTGTTTATGCTTTTTTTTTTTGCTGTTTTTTTTACCTAAATTTTTTTTCCGTTTTTTGCATGTCTCATTTTTTTTGTCGACTAACCCATATGTTTGCATGGTTTTAGTGTAAATATTGCTATTGTCTTTGTTGACTCTTGATTACATAACCATTTTC
This sequence comes from Lathyrus sativus, assembly GCA_963859935.3. Taxonomy (NCBI): domain Eukaryota; kingdom Viridiplantae; phylum Streptophyta; class Magnoliopsida; order Fabales; family Fabaceae; genus Lathyrus; species Lathyrus sativus. The sequence goes on along the minus strand of OZ012741.1, from coordinate 35,625,983 downwards.
AAAAAAAACAAACTCTCGATTTTATCGAGCCATTTTCGACCATGTAAGTCGGCCGCCTTGCGCGTCCGCCATCGACCTTATTCGTATCACTTCAAACATCTTTACAAACAATAAACCTTGATCCAACATCAAGTGATCCTTTTTCTCCTAAAAAACCTCGGTCCCGTACCGAGTGCATTTTCAAAACACTTACAATGAATAAATCGATTCTCTTTGTATTGAACTAAAGAGAGAGGATTGAGTGTAGAATTCTTCCTCTCTGAGTGTTGGGATATTCACTGTAGTGTGGGTGGTCTCGATACTCGTCTTTCAATACGAAGACGTGACTTTATCCGCCACCTATCTCCCTCTACAACTTCTTTCCGCAACCTTTGTCACCTAAAAACCTCGGTCCCGTACCGAGCGCATTTTTTAAACTCTTTTCATAACAAAAACTTGAATGGTCGTGGAGTGGTTAGGCGTAGGCCTTCTCCTATCCCGAGTGCTGACGTTTACCGTAGGGTTCTCTATCGCAAAAGCACTTACCATTCAAAACCAAAAACGCTTAAATAATAGAATGAAGTTCTCTTTGTATTGAACTAAAGAGAGAGGATTAAGTGTAGACTTCTTCCTCTCCGAGTGTCGAGATGCTCACTGTCGTGTGTGTGGTTTTGATACTCGTCTTTCAATACGAAGATACTATGTTCGCCACACCCTTTCATAACAAAAACTTTGAGATAAAGAATTGGGTACTACCCGTAGGGGTTACTATCCGATGACCTATCTCGCCCCTAAAAAACAATTCAACAAATCAAATGTGACATCTTGCCTCGCATGGCGAAAACTTATCTTTCGAAAAGGATATGATACGTCCATTCTACCGCAAACAGGTAATGCCTAAGTCTCCAACGAGCGAGCAGCAATACACCTAACTGCTAGAATGCGTACGATAGCATCATCCATAAAAAACATCAACGAATCGTAGGCCGAACTATGGCTGCTCTGATTCTTTACTTTTTTCAAGTAAAGATACGTAGGCACAAGGGCCACAATCCTTGCCGAGCACATTCCCCCTTATATCTGTAGTTCCCCGAACTACGCCGACTCTGATTTTCTCATATCCGTTGAGAATACGTAGGCCTAGGACCGCGAAGTCCTACCGAGTCCGTTCTTTCCCTTCTTCCTCGCGTTACCTTTCTTTCCCCATTTTTAACCTTTCCCTCTATCCTTTGGAACACTCTTTTATAGCATAATTTTTAAGCAAATAAATCACACACGACAAACAAATGGTTCCCATCGAGTACGATGGATGCGAGGGGTGCTAATACCTTCCCTTCGCATAACCGGCTTCCGACCCTGTTCTTGGTTGCGAGACCATCTTATCCGTTCTTTTCTTGAGGTTTTCTCGATATTTTCCTTTCCCCTCATGGGATAAATAAAGTTCGGTGGCGACTCTTCTGTCATTTCCTTTTCGCGTTCCCCGTCGTTGCACGTATTTTTCGAGTAGCGACACTACTACTCACTAGTATTCTATGACAACATCGAGGATTTCTCACACGAATTCCGTATTAATTCTGGTTTCGGATACACAAAACATCATACAAACAGTATTCAACAATAACAGAAAATTTGAGAACAAATCAAGTTACGAAAATTGGATTCAAGGATCCTCAAGAACACATAATTCCTATGAGAGAAAGGACCTCTCACTACCCTCTCATGTTAATTCACCCATATTGAAATCCATTCTCCCCCCTTACCAGAATCTTGAAGGATTGACAGCCCTAGCCTCCTTCTCTTCCTCCTTGTTCTTCTCACTTTTTCTCCCAAAACCTTTCTCTGACAGTTTATCGTGTTCTAATTCTCTTTCCCCAAAAAACTTCTCTATTTCCTTTAATCCCTTATTTCTTATTTTATTATTTAAATCCTATAATAATAATAATAATAATACTAATATTATTCTCTCACTAATAATAATATTCATACTAATAGTAATAATATGAATAATAATAATATTCCACCAAATAATATTATTAATACGAATAATAATAATAATAATAATAATAATAATAATAATAATAATAATAATAATAATAATAATAATGATAATCTCATTAACATTATTACTAATAATAGTTGGAATAATATTAATCACTATAATGCTCTCGATATCATAATTAACTTACTCCTTTATCTAGGTCCATAGTACCCCAACTAAGGTCACCTCTCTCCCTTACTCCTAACCTCATACCCTTAATTAAGGACACCACACAACTACACCTCACAGAAAATACCAAAGCGACTGAATAATTTAAATGGGGTGTTACAACTCTCCCCCACTTAAAATATTTTCTTCTTCGAAAATGTACCTGATGAGAACGATTCCGGATACGACTCTCGTATCTTACTCTCAAGCCAATTCATTCCTAAAATAACATCCAACTCGCGGAGTGGTAAACAAATCAAGTTCACTCCAAAATCCTTACCAAAGATCGACACTGGACAATCCAAACACACTAGAGTTGTAGTGACTGGCCCAATAGATGGAGTATCAATCACCATGCCTCTAATCAAAGTAGACGGCACAAGCCCCAATCTCTTCACACAATCCACATAAATGAACGAGTGGGTTGCACCCGTATCAATAATAACAATCAAAGGAGTGTCATGAATGTAACACGTACCTCTGACCAAACGATCCTCACTGGTAGACTGAGTTCCTGCCAATGCAAACACCTTCCCACTTGCCTGGGACTTCTTCGGTTTCTGAAAGTGGGTGCTGATATGACCCTGCTCACCCCAGTTGTAACAGGTTGGCACGTTGCTCCTACAATCCGCAACCACATGACCTGGCTTCCCACACTTAAAACACTTCTTCGCCTCATTCTGGCATTCATTTGCACGGTGACCTGCGCCACCACATTTGTAACACATGAGGGGATTGGACGGATATCCTCCCCCACTTGGTTTCTTCCCAGCAACATCTTTCTGCTTTCCTTTATCAGATGGAGCACGATGAGATGTATCTTCATGCTTCCGTTTACCTCTTCTGTCACTCAGATTCTTGTAGTGAGCGATTCCAGCTCTATTATCTTCATCATAGATCCTACACCTGTTCACCAGCTCAGGAAAGTATCTGATCTTCTGATAACCAATACCCAACTTGATCTCAGGACGCAATCCACTCTCAAACTTGATGCACTTCGAACTCATAGCTGCATCAGTATTGTAATGAGGACAATACTTCACCAGCTCTTCGAACTTAACTGCATATTCAGCCACTGTCATGGTCCCCTGTGTTGCGGTGAGAATCGTGATACCAAGCTATTGATTAACTTGAATCTTTAATTCTTAAATTCACAACCGGACTTTAATTTATCCAAAGGAAAGGTCTAAAGAAAGAAAAACCCTTTTCGCAATGTAACAACAACGCTAAGAGATTCGGGGATCGGGGGTTGGTTATGCATAGGGTAGGTATTTCATATCCTAAACATCTGTAGTACTCTACAAGAACCTTTTGTTTATTTGCATGCTAAGTTTGCTAAATGTTTGCTATGGAATGGGATTGGGTAAAACGTGAAGGTTAAAACCTAAAGATAATTTCTAAGTTTGCTCGCAAAGACATCGCGTCCTCTACCTACGTATCCTAACTAGGATAGAATCAGAGCAATCGTAGTTCACCTCACTAGGGTTAAAGAACACTTGATTATGATCAAGGTTCAAAGGGGAACAAACATATCCATGCTTGTGTAGAGTTTCACAAAACTCTCTAGATCTATGTTTAACACTCAAGAAGGGGAAGTAAGTAATCATATCCATGATTCTTACATAGAGTTAACTAAACTCTATCCTAAAATTCTATGTTGTGAGACCAATTGGTTCTATCCAGACCAAAAGGTAGGAGAAAGGGAAAGGTTGCTCGTCAAGATATCGCATCTTGTGCCTACGTATTCTCATTGTCCAATGAGAAATCAGAGCGGTCGTAGTTCGGGCTCGAACTAAGGAATCAATTGGTTCTTTCCAGACCAAAAGAGGGGAAGGTTCTATCCAGACCTATGAGTTTATATCCTATTGGTTCTATCTAGACCAAAAAGGGGGTTAAGGCTCTTTCGAGGCCAATGAGGGTATTGAGCTATCTATGACCCAAGGGTCAATAGAGAGACTTTCCTTTGGAAGGGAGGAGATGAGGCATGTAACAGCCCAAATTTCATTAAATAATTAATTGTAATAATTAATTGATTTAGTGGGATTTTTATTAATGTTGGAATTAATTTTTATTAATTGGTATGGATAGAAAATTAAGAAGGAATTGGAGAGGAAAGAAAATAGAGGAAATATAAAATAGAGGAAGAAAGAAAAGAAAGATAGAAAAACATTTGGAAAGAAAGAGGAAAGAAGAAGAAAGGAGAGAAAGAGAAGAGAAGAAGAGGAAAAGTGGAAATCATCAAGAACCAACATCAAAGCTCCGATTAACCGAGGTAAGGGTGAGAAATGTTTCTATTTGACCATTGTATGATGTTATGTATGTTGGGTTAGGGTTTTGGTAGAGTTTCCATCACTTTCCATTTAGGGCAAAATGTTGGATAATCGGTAGATTGAGGATTTGATCGGTTGAAACTGAGTAATAATGCCGTAGAATAGTCGGGTAACATGTATTGATGTTGTTTATACTGGTTTGGATGTGTAAGAGAGGGTTGATGATTGATTGGTGAAGGAGGAACAGAATAGGGTTCTGTTCTGCGCAGGTTCGCTGGCTCTCGCCAGGCGAGCGAAGGCGAAGCCTAGCGAATGTTGGCGAGTAATTATATTTAAGTCCCAGTGGACTTCGCTGGTGGGTTCGCCAGGGGAAGGTGGATAGCGAAGGTTCGCCCAGCGAAGGTGCTGGCGAATGGTGGCGAATGAAGTCAGTAGCTACTGACTTGGGCTCGCTGGGAAGTCTCGCCAGGCGAAGCCTAGCAAGTGTTCGCTGAGAGAGTTCGCCAGGCGAAGGCCAGGCGAAGGTTCGCTGCGAGGGTTCGCAAGGCGAATGAAGGCGAATGTGACAGTATATTTTCTTTGCTGTGTTATCCAAATGGTGATTGTTTGGTTGATTCGCATATGTTAATACTTCTATGTTATGAATGAGTATGTGAACTATTATGATAACATGTGCTGTGGGTAGCCTTCGGGCGTGAATCCTAGAGTTGTGATATAAATGATTAATTGTAATCGGTTAAAATACATGAGAACATAATGATGATTATGTGTGTATTAATTGATGAGTTGTGGATGTTTGATCGTTGTGTACAATTATGTAATGAGTATGCATGAGAACATTTTGAATATGTGTGCATAACTTATAATTGTATGATTGGTATTGTAATGAGAATACCTTGATTGTTGTGATAATTAGAGATACATGGGAATACAATGAGAAATGTATGTGTATCGTCTAATGAATTGTGAGTGCATATATGTATGCGATTATGGTGTGAATGCATGGGAGCATATGTGATATGTGTGCATTGTTGTTGAATATGATGATGTGTGAAATGAATACATTGATAAATGTTTGATATATGTTGTATGTACAATCATTGTGTAATTCTTGAAGTGATGAATTATGTAAATGCATGAGATTAAGATGTCGGTCTTAAGTGCATTTGTTGTGGTTGATTGTACATGCATCATTTAGTCAAGAGGCAATGTCTGTTGGTTTCGTGGAAACTAGTGGCTTGTCCCAAACCTAGAAGTGTGGGTTTGAAGGCTTAGAGGATGGGCCTTTGTGGTTATCGGTCTAGAAGTGTGGACCCGGTTTAATGTAAAAACCGAAAAAAGATAACGGGTTATCGGTCTAGAAGTGTGGACCCGGTTTAATGTAAAAACCAAAAAAAGATAACGAGAGTCGGTACCGCATTGCATGAGTTGTATTGAGTTGTTGAGTCACATTGATATATGACATATGCATGAAGTGATGCTTATGTGTGAATGATGAGATTGTGGAAATTGTAAGTGTATACATAATGTGGGAATGCTTTGTGGATATCCATGTTTGTATATATACATGTGTGGTAAATATATATGACTAAGAGAATGAAGTGTGGTGAGAAATGTGAATATGTGTTACATGATTACCTATATATATATAATCTTATGCTTTGATTATTATGGTTATATTTCTCACCCTTCTGCTGTTTTATAATGCTCTATGAGGCATTGCAGATTAGGATGCTGGAGTCCTTTTGTGAAGTTAGTCTTCATTCTTTTGAGTCGGCTGCTCTGATATGTAACACCGGGTAGTTAGACTAGTGTAGTCATTCTTTTGTGATACATTGCGATGTATCAGCCGATGTGGTTTTGTAATCTAACTGATATGATGTATTAATCTGGATGACTTATGTGCATTTGAATTAATATTTTGGAACTGATTAAATGATGTTATCTTCCGCTTAAATTAAATGTTGAAATATGATTTCTAAAACTACGAAAATGTTACATATTTTATGGAGCAAATTGTTAAAGAGTTTTATTGGTGAAACTGTGGCATTCTTCTTTTATACCTTATTATAAAACCTTTTTACTCTGATAATTTGTATGTGCTTAATCGTTTTATATGCATTTATTTGGGGTATAGAAGGGGGTGTTACAATAGTGGTATCAGAGCAGGTCGGTCCGTCCGGCCAAGTTGTTAGAGTGTTTTTCCCTGTGTGTTATTGATATGCGTGTGATGCATTATCAATATTGGTTGTTCTTACGTAGTTCTGTTGTTGGAATTAGTAAGATGGTTGCAGGGAGGAACGACGAAGCGATTGTGGAGGCATTGACGAGATTGGCGGGGGCAATTGGGCAGAATCCTCCGGCCAATGTGAATGTGAGGAATCATGCTGATGATGGATTCCGTGCTTTGGGGAAATTCCAAAAGAATAACCCTCCGGTCTTCAAGGGAACTCATGAACCGGACAAGGCACAAATTTGGTTGAAAGCTGTGGAAAAGATTTTTCGAGTTATGAATTGCTCGGATGCACAGAAGGTGCAGTTTGGGACTCATATGCTCGAAGGAGAAGCTGAAGATTGGTGGGGTAATACTCGCCAAAGATTTGAGGAAGATGATATTGTGATTACGTGGGATTTGTTTAGAGAAACCTTTCTGGAGAAGTATTTTCCAGAGGATGTGCGGGGGAAGAAGGAGATCGAATTCCTTGAGTTGAAGCAAGGTAATTCGACGGTTGCTGAGTATGCGGCGAAATTTGAGGAGTTGATCAAATTTTGTCCTCACTATAATACTGGTAATGCTGAGAGGTCTAAGTGCCTCAAGTTTGTGAACGGTTTGAGACCCGAGATTAGACAAGCTATTGGATATCAGGAAATCAGGCGGTTTTCTGAGTTGGTTAACAAGAGAAGAATTTATGACGAAGACAGTAGGGCTAGGTCCAGCCACTACAAGAGTCTAAGTGACAAGAAAGGAAAGGGACAATTCAGAGGAAAACCTTACGTAACTCCTGCTGATAAGGGGAAACAAAAGGTTGGTTTTGGCAAGAAGCCAAGTGGGGGAATTTCTACCCAGGTCAGGTGTTACACTTGTGGTGAAGCGGGGCATCGTGCTCCGGAGTGCAAAAGTGTTGAACCGAAGTGTTTTAAGTGTGGCAAGCCAGGTCACAAGGCTCTAGAGTGTAGAAGCGGTGCGGGTGTTACTTGCTACAATTGTGGTGAGCGAGGGCACATCAGTACCAAATGTGATAAGCCTAAGAAGAATCAAGGGAGCGGGAAAGTGTTCGCTCTATCTGGATCTGAGACTGCTAGCGACGATCGATTGATCCGAGGTACGTGCTTCATTAATGGTACACCTTTGATCGCTATAATTGATACCGGAGCTACGCATTCTTTTATTTCTTTAGATTGTGTTAGAAGGTTGAATATTGAGTTGTCTGTGATTGGTGGCGGTATGGTTATTGATACTCCTGCTATGGGTTCAGTAACTACACCGTATGTTTGCTTGAATTGCCCGTTGAGTATTTTCGGTAGAGATTTTGGGATCGATTTAGTGTGTCTTCTTTTGGATTTAAGTTGGGTATGTTAAAGCTTACAAGTGGTATTTTGGATGAAATTCGAGAAGGACAGAAATCGGATTTGAGCTTAGTTGATCGGTTGACTTTAATCAACCAAGGCCAAGGTGGTGATTTTCGGATTGATGAGAATGGTATTATGAGATGTCGGGATCGAGTTTGTGTTCCAAACATGGTTGAGCTTAAAAAAAGTATCCTTGAAGAAGGACATCGTAGCGGATTGAGTATTCATCCGGGTGCTACTAAGATGTATCAGGATTTGAGGAAAGTATTTTAGTGGCCTAGTATGAAGAAGGATATCGCGGAATTTGTATATTCTTGTTTGACTTGCCAGAAGTCAAAGATTGAGCATCAGAAGCCATCGGGTTTGATGAAGCCATTGTTTATTCCTGAGTGGAAATGGGATAGTATCTCCATGGATTTTGTATCGGGTTTGCCGAGGACGCCGAGTAATTTTGAGGCTATTTGGGTTATCGTGGACAGGTTGACTAAATCTGCTCACTTTATCCCTATGCGTATGGATTACCCTTTGGAGAAGTTGGCTAAGTTGTATATTGAGAGGATTGTGTGTTTGCATGGTATTCCGTCAAGTATTGTTTCGGATAGAGATCCGAGGTTTTCTTCGAGATTTTGGGAGAGCCTGCAGAGTGCTTTGGGTACTAAGTTGCGTCTGAGTTCAGCGTATCATCCTCAGACTGATGGTCAGACGGAGAGGACGATTCAGTCGCTTGAAGATCTTTTGAGAGCTTGTGTATTGGAAAAAGGAGGGGCTTGGGATAGCTACTTGCCTTTGATTGAGTTTACCTACAACAACAATTTCCATTCGAGTATTGGTATGGCACCATTTGAGGCGTTGTATGGTAGGCGGTGTAGGACACCATTGTGTTGGTTCGAGTCCAGAGAGAGTTCTGTTGTTGGACCCGAGTTAGTTCAACAGACTACTGATAAGATCAAGATGATTCAAGAGAAGATGAGAATTACTCAGAGTCGTCAGAAGAGTTACTATGACAAGAGGAGGAAGGCACTTGAATTTCAAGAGGGAGATCATGTGTTTCTTCGAGTCACTCCGATGACAGGTGTTGGTAGGGCACTGAAGTCGCGCAAGTTGTCGCCGCGTTTCATTGGTCCTTATCAGATTTTGCAAAGGATAGGAGAAGTGGCCTATCGTGTGGCTTTACCACCGTCGCTTGCTAATCTTCATGACGTATTCCATGTATCTCAGTTGAGGAAATACATTGCGGATCCGTCTCATGTAGTCCAAATAGATGATGTGCAGGTGAGAGATAACCAGACTATTGAGACATCACCTATGCGGATTGAGGATCGGAAATTGAAACAGCTTCGAGGTAAAGAGATTGCTTTAGTGAAGGTCGCTTGGGGAGGACCGGCTGGTGGAAATGTTACTTGGGAGCTTGAGAGTCGGATGAAAGGGTCTTATCCAGAACTGTTTGAATCAGGTAACATTTTCGAGGACGAAAATTCCTAAAGTGGGGGAGAGTTGTAACAGCCCAAATTTCATTAAATAATTAATTGTAATAATTAATTGATTTAGTGGGATTTTTATTAATGTTGGAATTAATTTTTATTAATTGGTATGGATAGAAAATTAAGAAGGAATTGGAGAGGAAATAAAATAGAGGAAATATAAAATAGAGGAAGAAAGAAAAGAAAGATAGAAAAACATTTGGAAAGAAAGAGGAAAGAAGAAGAAAGGAGAGAAAGAGAAGAGAAGAAGAGGAAAAGTGGAAATCATCAAGAACCAACATCAAAGCTCCGATTAACCGAGGTAAGGGTGAGAAATGTTTCTATTTGATCATTGTATGATGTTATGTATGTTGGGTTAGGGTTTTGGTAGAGTTTCCATCACTTTCCATTTAGGGCAAAATGTTGGATAATCGGTAGATTGAGGATTTGATCGGTTGAAACTGAGTAATAATGCCGTAGAATAGTCGGGTAACATGTATTGATGCTGTTTATACTGATTTGGATGTGTAAGAGAGGGTTGATGATGGATTGGTGAAGGAGGAACAGAATAGGGTTCTGTTCTGCGCAGGTTCGCTGGCTCTCGCCAGGCGAGCGAAGGCGAAGCCTAGCGAATGTTGGCGAGTAATTATATTTAAGTCCCAGTGGACTTCGCTGGTGGGTTCGCCAGGCGAAGGTGGATAGCGAAGGTTCGCCCAGCGAAGGTGCTGGCGAATGGTGGCGAATGAAGTCAGTAGCTACTGACTTGGGCTCGCTGGGAAGTCTCGCCAGGCAAAGCCTAGCGAGTGTTCGCTGAGAGAGTTCGCCAGGCGAAGGCCAAGCGAAGGTTCGCTGCGAGGGTTCGCCAGGCGAATGAAGGCGAATGTGACAGTATATTTTCTTTGCTGTGTTATCCAAATGGTGATTGTTTGGTTGATTCGCATATGTTAATACTTCTATGTTATGAATGAGTATGTGAACTATTATGATAACATGTGCTGTGGGTAGCCTTCGGGCGTGAATCCTAGAGTTGTGATATAAATGATTAATTGTAATCGGTTAAAATACATGAGAACATAATGATGATTATGTGTGTATTAATTGATGAGTTGTGGATGTTTGATCGTTGTGTACAATTATGTAATGAGTATGCATGAGAACATTTTGAATATGTGTGCATAACTTATAATTGTATGATTGGTATTGTAACGAGAATACCTTGATTGATGTGATAATTAGAGATACATGGGAATACAATGAGAAATGTATGTGTATCGTCTAATGAATTGTGAGTGCATATATGTATGCGATTGTGGTGTGAATGCATGGGAGCATATGTGATATGTGTGCATTGTTGTTGAATATGATGATGTGTGAAATGAATACATTGATAAATGTTTGATATATGTTGTATGTACAATCATTGTGTAATTCTTGAAGTGATGAATTATGTAAATGCATGAGATTAAGATGTCGGTCTTAAGTGCATTTGTTGTGGTTGATTGTACATGCATCATTTAGTCAAGAGGCAATGTCTGTTGGTTTCGTGGAAACTAGTGGCTTGTCCCAAACCTAGAAGTGTGGGTTTGAAGGCTTAGAGGACGGGCCTTTGTGGTTATCGGTCTAGAAGTGTGGACCCGGTTTAATGTAAAAACCGAAAAAAGATAACGGGTTATCGGTCTAGAAGTGTGGACCCGGTTTAATGTAAAAACCGAAAAAAGATAACGAGAGTCGGTACCGCATTGCATGAGTTGCATTGAGTTGTTGAGTCACATTGATATATGACATATGCATGAAGTGATGCTTATGTGTGAATGATGAGATTGTGGAAATTGTAAGTGTATACATAATGTGGGAATGCTTTGTGGATATCCATGTTTGTATATATACATGTGTGGTAAATATATATGACTAAGAGAATGAAGTGTGGTGAGAAATGTGAATATGTGTTACATGATTACCTATATATATATATAATCTTATGCTTTGATTATTATGGTTATATTTCTCACCCTTCTGCTGTTTTATAATGCTCTATGAGGCATTGCAGATTAGGATGCTGGAGTCCTTTTGTGAAGTTAGTCTTCATTCTTTTGAGTCGGCTGCTCTGATATGTAACACCGGGTAGTTAGACTAGTGTAGTCATTCTTTTGTGATACATTGCGATGTATCAGCCGATGTGGTTTTGTAATCTAACTGATATGATGTATTAATCTGGATGACTTATGTGCATTTGAATTAATATTTTGGAACTGATTAAATGATGTTATCTTCCGCTTAAATTAAATGTTGAAATATGATTTCTAAAACTACGAAAATGTTACATATTTTATGGAGCAAAATGTTAAAGAGTTTTATTGGTGAAACTGTGGCATTCTTCTTTTATACCTTATTATAAAACCTTTTTACTCTGATAATTTGTATGTGCTTAATCGTTTTATATGCATTTATTTGGGGTATAGAAGGGGGTGTTACAAGGCAACTTGGATGAGAACTAAAAAAGTTCCATCACTTGGGGAAGAAATAATTAACAAAGTAATCAATACTTTAAACAAAAGGGGCATGGTTACAACCAAAGATCATGTATCTTAACAAAGATGAAAGCATATCTTAACAAAGATTAAAGGTATATCTTAACAAAGATTGAAGGTAACAACCACATGTATCGATGACAATCAAATACAAGCAAATTAGTTTAACCTCATAATTTAGGAGGAAAGCAATATGAAATAATGGTAACAACCAAGGGAGAGTAACCTAACATGTTAACTAACATAGTATAAATGAGAATGAGTGAATATCATAACACAAATGATCACGGTGAAAAAGAAATTCATCTGCATACACGAGATAACGATCTCAATAAAAAGGCAACTTACAAGCAACCAAAAGGCATGAAAATATGAACAAACATGGAATTAAAAAATATCACATGAAAGTAGGCATCAAGACAAACACAATTCAAAAAGAATGGGTTCAAAATGATGAAAAATGGATGAGTTATGATTTTTTGAAGTTTGGATGAACAAAACATGAAAATCTAAATGATAAAAGGAATAAAATGCACATGGTAAGACAATGAATCAAACAAATTTGATTATTTAAACATGTTAACAAAATTTTAAGAATAATACAAGATCAATCTCACAAGAAAAATCAAGTTACAAGTTGAAAATTTTCAAGATCATCATGGTAAAAAAACAATCATGGTAACATGTGGAATGCAAGTGGAAAGTTCACATTTATGAGTTTTAGGTTTACCTCTTGAAGCAAGCTTAAGCAATAAGAAAACCAGAGATCTTGAGAGCTCTTCCAATATCTTGTTACATAAGTGTGGAAGTGACTTGGATAGCTTCAATACATCATACTTTATGTGTTTGAAGTGTTTCTTGAGTTGGAAGAAGTTTGGAAATGGTTTTGAAAGATGTTTTTCAAAAGCAAATTTTGAGGGATTTTGGAAACTTAATGAGATTTTGTAAGAACTTGTGATTGTGTAAGAAAGAAAGTTCTAGCTGGTTTCTAGCATGGAACTTGTGTGTATTTTTGATGTAGGAAGTGAGTTCTATTTATAGTCAAAGGCCTTGGATCAAGGTATGGGCAAAAGTGTAGCAAATTGTCAATTTTAACCTTCCATCATGAAAATCTTTGAGTTTTCCAATGAAATCTTCACCTTTATCTTTAAGCTACTCTACTAAGATATTCCCCATGTCCTATAGATTTTTTCATCATACTTCATAGGATGGGAGGTGACTTGTTGAATTAAAGTTGATGATTTGACAAAGGTAGCCACCTTTTTTCTCTTTCTTCACTATTCACTTTTACAACTTGCATTAAATAATGATTTCTTTTGATCTTTGGTCCATTTTCGTGGGAATTGAAGTTAAAAATGTTTATTAACAATGTAAACATCATAAATGAGGCTTAGTCTTTGATTAGCATCAATTTGGAGAGGTTTTGGAATAAAAAAAACTCATGTTGACCTTGTTTTGCCAATGTGAGTTTTTGCCAACTTGTGGACCTCGGTTCTCTCTAACTAGGAAGAGTTATGGAACCCACTTGTACTTTTTAGAAAGCCCCAATTAGGTAATACAATATTTATGCTTGTGTTAGGAACTCATTCCCCTTGAAACTAGGTCAAAAACCCTTGTGTGGTTAAGGAGTTATAGCTTTGCCCTTTTCAAAACCTTAATTTCCCAACTTTTGCGATTACTCCCTAACCCTTGATCCAATGGTCATGAAACTTCATGGGTAGGTATAATATATCATTAGGACCATTTTTGATTCCCATCTTGAGGTCAAATTCCTCATGAGTGAAGAGTTGACTTTTCGGTCAACCGTTCGATCAATCGGTGACTACCGAGTCGACTGTCGGTGATCCGGACATTCTGAGGACTTGAAACTCTTTGGATGGACTTTACTAAGCCATAGGAACTTAATGGACCTTGATCCCACCATTGAAACACTTTTTAAACCAAAATTCAAACTACAGTTGACTTTTCCTGATCGAAAACCCTAATCGGGCGTCTTGAACTGCACTGTTCTCAATTCTTGGGTGACCACCTCAAATTGAATTCATACTTGATCCAATGGAGTATATTTGATCTTGTGGAGACTTATTTGAAGTTGAATCAATCCAAAACATTGATTGGTCAGACCATTGAAATCCCGATTTTGACGGTACAGAATCCTAATTCATCTGCATCTTAACAAAGATAAACTGGAAATGGGTTAAGGTTAGTTAATCAACTGAATATGATCCTAAAATGATGATGAGGATCTAAGGGTTCAAAATTTGGGGTGCAACAGTTGCCCCTATTTAAATATCTTCACTAGATGGTGATGAGAGATGACAATCCTCATAGAATCGCAGTGAAAGGTATTTAAATATAGTAAACCAGAAATTTTGTCCCTTAGATCCGATGGTATGCAAAAAGGATGAACGCAAATATGCCATGAATCTAAATGATGCTATATGATGCTTGAATGCAAGACAGATGCGGACACACGAGCAAATATAAAAGTACGGCGAAACGACGAGTAACCACTCACGAGGACCCAACACACCGGGGAAAGATTCCGAGCAAAGTAAGCAAGATAGTTCAGACATGACTAATGATGCTTGTTCAAGGGAATCTTTCATGCAGGGGACACAAATTCCACCAGGGAAGACACATCTTCATTAGGGAGAGGAGATACGAACCTCACTGGGGATAACCAGATGAGGAAGTCCACCGGGGAAGATCACAATTCTTCACTGGGGATACGAAAGAAAAGAAGCGCAAAATTCATTGGGGAAAACTTGCTGGGGAAAAAAATCCACTGGGGAAGCGAAGCTTCACCAGGGAAAAGACGGAACAAAGACACGAATCTCACTGGGGATGACCAGATGAGAAAATTCCTATAACGAAGAGTTCAAACGGGATCTTCAGGGAAAGGTTAGAAACAAGACCGGACGCGCCGGGGAAACTAGTATCCACTAGTTCTCCGAGACTCGACTGGAAAATCAAAAGCTTCAACTGGGGAGACTGGTGATGACCAGAATAACAAATAGCTTCAAACGGTGCTAGTTTCCACTAGACTTACTGGGGAGAATGGTGATGACCAATCCGAAGTTCAGTTTCCCAAAAGTGCTAAATGGCACTAGACTTCCTGGGGATATGGTGACAACCAAATCGGAGTTCCAATTTCAATTGGGAATTTCCAAACAATATGGATATAACACAGGACTTCGGTTAGAGGAATTGATAACAACCGGCTAGTAACGATTAGCTTTCAAGCAATGCCAGTAACTACTGGACTTAGAGGGGACTGGTGATGACCAAATCAAGATATACCAATAACAATTGGTTCTGGATAATGCTAGTAACCACTAGATTTAACTGGAGAAATTGGTAACGAACGAGTCCAAGGAGACCAATGACCAATGGATTTTCAAAGAGTTTGGTGACGACCAGGTTTGCAAACAGGAAGCATAAATATATCCCTCAATACTTTAAGAACAAAAGCTAATATCCTTAAAGCATTAGGATACATCAGAGACACAACCCTCAACACGTTAGGATTGTACCCAGGCTCTCAAAACATTAGGAACAAAAGCTGAACATCCTCAATACATTAGGATATAGAAGAGACACCACCCTCAACACATTAGGATTGGACGAAGACCCTCAAAACATTAGGAATGAAAACTGAACATCCTCAATACATTAGTATATAGAAGAGACACAACCCTCAACACATTAGGATTGGAAACTAATATCCTCAAAACATTAGGATTGGACGAAGACCCTCAAAACCTTAGGATCAAAACTAATATCATCAAAACATTAGGATATAGAACACTTCATGCAAATGCAACCACTTTAGTCTCTGGGAACTTCTGAACTCGGGATTCAAAGTATACATCTCCAAAGGTACACAACATATGCTTGGGATGGCAACAAACATTTTCCAAAGGTACGAAACCTGTGCTTGGAATCAAACAATACATCTATCTCCAAAGGTACACAACCTGTGCTCGGGATAGAAACAAGCCTCTTCCAAAGGTACAAAACCTGTGCTTGGAGTTAAACAATACATCTCCAAAGGTACGAAACCTGAGCTTGGGATCAAACAATTCATCTATCTCCAAAGGTACTCAACCTGTGCTTGGGATAGCAACAAACATCTTCCAAAGGTACAAAACCTGTGCTTGGAATCAAACAATACATCTCCAAAGGTACGAAACCTGAGCTTGGGATGGCAACAAACATCTATCTCCAAAGGTACACAACCTGTGCTCGAGATAGAAACAAGCATCTCCAAAGGTACCAAACATGTGCTTGGAATCAAACAATACATCTCCAAAGGTACGAAACCTGAGCTTGGGATGGCAACAAACATCTATCTCCAAAGGTACACAACCTGTGCTCGAGATAGAAACAAGCATCTCCAAAGGTACAAAACCTGAGCTTGGGATGCCAACAAACATCTATCTCCAAAGGTACATAACCTGTGCTCGGGATAGAAATAAACATCTCCAAAGGTACGAAACCTGAGCTTGGGATGGAAACCATCGTGACTTAGTTTGGAATGATACACAACCAAATTGTCAGTATTCGTCGTCCATGGGTTTTCATAATGCTAGTTACCAACGGGCCTTACTTGAAATATGATTGGTCACCACCAAATTACTTATATCAGTATCCACTGGATTTTCAAACAATGCAGGTCACAACCGTGCGTCGACATCCTTAAGATAAACTTCTCAAATGTGACTGCCATTTATCACTGGTGCAGGTTAAGCTTCTCTACAGAGACTGCCACTTACCGCTGAAGACAATTAAACTTCTCCGAAGAGATGCCATTTATCGTTGAATATGGTTAAGCTTCTCCTAAGAGATTGCCACTCACCACTGAAGACGATTAAACTTCTCCGAAGAGACTGCCATTTATCGCTGATGAAGGTTAAGCTTCTCCTAAGAGATTGCCACTCACCACTGAAGACGATTAAACTTCTCCGAAGAGACTGCCATTTATCGTTGATGAAGGTTAAGCTTCTCTACAGAGACTGCCACTCACCTGTTGAAGACGATTAAACTTCTCTGAAGAGACTGCCATTTATCGTTGATGAAGGTTAAGCTTCTCCCAAGAGATTGCCACTCACCGTTGAAGACGATTAAACTTCTCCGAAGAGACTGCCATTTATCGCTGATGAAGGTTAAGCTTCTCCGAAGAGATTGCCACTCACCGTTGAAGACGATTAAATTTTTTCCGAAGAGACTGCCATTTATCGTTGATGAAGGTTAAGCTTCTCCCAAGAGATTGTCACTTACCGCTGATGAAGGTTAAACTTCTCCCAAGAGATTGCCACTTACTGCTAATGACGATTAAACTTCTCCGAAGAGACTGCCATTTATCGTTGATGAAGGTTAAGCTTCACCCAAGAGATTGCCACTCACCTGCTGAAGACGATTAAACTTCTCCGAAGAGATTACCATTTATCGTTGATGAAGGTTAAGCTTCTCCCAAGAGATTGCCACTCACCGTATTGAAGACGATTAAACTTCTCCGAAGAGATTGCCGTTTATCGTTGATGAAGGTTAAGCTTCTCCCAAGAGACTGCCACTCACCTGTGAATACGATTAAACTTCTCCGAAGAGATTGCCATTTATCGTTGAAGACGATAAGCTTCTTGTCAAAGATTGCCACTTATCTGTGAATACGATTAAACTTCTCCGAAGAGACTGCCATTTATCGTTGAAGACGATAAGCTTCTTGTCAAAGATTGCCACTTATCTGTATTACCATGTAAGATGTTCTTCTTGATAGATAGTGCAAAATAAATGCACATCTAGGTAGGTTCGGCGACCGACAGGGACCGAAGTTCAATCTAGGATCAAGCTAGAAAGAAACTTTCAAACAAGACTCCAACCATTGAGAAATGAACTCGAATGGGGACCCATCTTATCCAATCATGGAAAAATATAATTGAAGCAACCATCATCCACGAGGATTAAACTCTGTGGGGAATTGATAAAGGATGCACGTTTTATGCTTAAAGGCTGACAACTCTATTGGAGGGAGACAACATACCCAGTCACTGAGGAGGGAACCAAAGTGAAATAGGAACAAGTAACAACCAAAGATAGCAAAAATGCACGGATGCTATGCATATGCTTTATGCCATGCTTATGTTTATGCTGACAAAACAGACAAGACAAAATAGGAGATGAAATAAACATCTCGACACGGAGACCCCACCAACTTCACCAAGATTGGACATCAAAGGGATGATCGTGAAGAACAACAATTCCACTTCAAGGTCACCACCTTCTTTAGGAGAGAGTAATCTTCTTAGGCCAAAACATCATGACTTCACTTGGATTGCCATCATGAGCTTGAATTCTTTGTTGAAGGAAAAAAAATCACCAAGGGAAGTTCCAAGATCAACCGAAGTAACAACTTAATCGTAGAGTTGACAAAGGGTATCATGATACTAAAACATTTATGCCCCATTATGATAATAATCATCTTCAAGTGAGCAACGGCTCTTGCGATAAATAGTCTTCAAACTTTTCTGCCCCAGATTACACGGTCTGTGAGAAGAAGTCATAAGGATGCTTTTACAAAAGAAACGGCATAAAGATGCTTCAATGTCTTCAAAAACTTATAGAGAGATTTTCAAATCTCGACGTGATTAATGGTGTTTGCACAACAAAGTCTTCAAACTGTGGGAGTAACGATTGGGGAACAAACTTGCCCCTGCTAGCTGGTAACTGCAAAAGATTTGCCCCAGACTAAACTGTTCATCGAGAGCTTCATCTGATCTTGACCTGGTCGGCTCTGATTAGCTGAGCATTGTAACAAATGATTAACAAATACTTCAAATTGGTTGCCCCAGGCTGAGCTTCCTTTATCAAGTTAAATTCCCTAGCTGACAGCGCTCATTGGGATTCCTTTGATATTGGATTATTTTGCACGCAATGTTGTTCATTAAAAATTGGCAATTTTCAATGTAAAATTCATGCAATCTTTTGAAAACATTTTTTGATGAAACACACACGGCGGAGTGATTAAGTGATCAAAGTGAAAGTGGTCCAATCATTTTACAAATGATGGATAAAGTGGTTAACACACACAAACATCAAAGATCATTAGGAGTCAGGTTATCCAACCTTGTCGTAATATGCTTTCAAAACAACCTTACCTCAATTAGGTCTTTTAAGGGTTGTAACGTGGCTTGGTTCACGGTTCATGAAACAAAGGATAAAAGCTCAAAAATTATTTGTCCCACCCACTCCCCATGATGAACTCCAATCCTACGCTCAGTTAACTCAAACTATATGTTCAGGTTCTTACAGGCTCAAGAATTGAACTGATGATAGTCGGTGATGGTTTACAAACCTAGGGTAGTCACTACTCCCTTACAATATTTGATAGATTTTGCCATTTGAGGATTTTTAGAGTGAAGAATCTTACAAAATTCCTCTCTTTTTATCCCTGACTTTTGTCTGAACTTCTTTGTTCGAATATATTGTCAATGGGATGCCCCATTTTTGCCTAAGTCTCCTTCATAGGATTTGACTTAGCGGGCTTTTTTTCTTTTTCACTTCTTCTCTTTTTTTTTAGAAAGGAGGTGACTACCTAGTTTAATGGATATTGTGAACCATCATCGTCTTTTATGCTGAAAAGCATCTTCGACACTTTCTTGTTGTGTACGAAGGAAAACCTGAGTGCACCACCTTTATATGAAAAGTGTCTTGTATGCACATATCTTCAAGTTAACTGAGAACTACCCGCCCCAGGTTTGAGATTTAAGGTTTCTGTTTTTTGTAAAGAAAGAAAAACTCCTACTTCTAGGCTCGAAGGGGTTAACGAGGGATTATCTTCCTTATTTCTCCAGTGTTTAGGGATTGAAACAATGCCTTACATCATCGGCAAAGTTAAATTGAAAGCATATCAACAGCAGTTATGGATATAATTTTCATCATCCTCCCCAATCTTTGCTTTAAACAACAGTTTAGTAAACAAAAGAAATTTTTGCATTTTTCGTATTTCATAACAATGAAAGGAAAAAGAAAGAGTGAAACGAATGGGCTTAATCAAAAGATGCACAAACATTTCATTAATATTGCCAAATTCAAATAAACAACAGCTTACGAGCAATTCAAATGCAAAAAAGTTACAACACATGCTGAAACAGTCTACAGCTGCCAGCTTTAGGGAATTAAAATTGTTTAACAAAACAAAACAAGAGCGCTATCAAGGGCCTCCTTCCTTAGTCCACCCTATGGGGTTGCTTCTTCGTCAAGCAGAAGGTTGACTTGTACTCGAGGTTCGCATATCTTGAAAGATATGACCCCTGCTTCAATCATCTCTTTCACCTTATTCTTGAGGATGTAGCATTCCTCAATATCATGACCTGGCGCTCCATGGTGGAAGGCGCAGAAAGCATCAACGGTGAAATAACTTTGGTGGCCCGGGGGAAGAACGGGTGAAAGTTCCTTTTAAACTAAACCATTCTGCAAGAGTATGGGGAACAACCTTGCATAAGGTATAGGAATACTCAGAGACCCACCATACGGCTGATTGGTGGACGAAGCCGATCCTTCTTGTCGTTGAGACAAGATCAAATCTCTGATAAAATTTGTCAGACTCCTCTTGGCACGTTTTACCCTCTCTAGCTCGTCACTGAGCTTTTAATTTTCCTGTTCTTGAGTATCCATCATATCCCTGACGGTAGTAGCGAAAGCTTCGGTGTTACTCTTCAAACGAGCAACTTCTTCCCGGAGGGCTTGGTTTTCCTGCTCAAGGTGATCCATCCCTTTGAATACTAGCTTTTATGATATACTCTCTCCCTTTTTCTCTGATATCAACATAACACAGAATGAACCAAAGGACTGACGTAATGAAGAATGATATGGAAAATGCCGACGTAAATGCAAAAGCGCAACTGGTTTTACAAAACTCAGAAGTTTGATTAGGTCAAAACCCTCATTTCATCAATTGTTGGAAAAGTTACAACTTTTAAAAATACCAGAGATCGACTGAGTTTTATAAAACTAGTTGCGACATGATATGCTTATGGTGATATGATGGGATGATGCACACATAACATAATGGCAAGTATTCATAAATACAATGCATATGCACACGCAAAGATATCCTAGGCTCAAAAGCAAAGAGTCAAAGGTCTACCCATCCCCAAGGATTTGTACTGTGGGTTGATGTGTACCCGCTGAACGGGTTCTACAGAGTTCCCAGAGTCATCAACCCATCTTTCAGATATTATCAATTTCCCAAATCACTTGGTAATCGATAATATTCTCAAGAGAATCTCGTCTGAGTGTAGTATCGCGTATCAACTACTTCGGAAATACTTCTTTATAGCCACCGCACTACGTCCTAATAAGGCCAAAGTGGGGTAAAATGTATTCTAAAAGTCCACAGTGTCATGGGCTCCTTCGTTGAAAGTAGCAATGTTTTCACGAATACTCGATCAACAATACTAAACTCTCAAGAGGGCCTACACTGAGCGGTGGTTTCTCAAGTTAGCTTGGTCGGGAATCAACTCCCTATAAGCCTTCTTGAATATACCACCATCCTATCATAAGTGCGCTCAAGTCCGGGCATAGGACCGTCTCACCACTCAAAGCACCCAATACCCAACACACAAACAAATATATTGACAAATATACATGTTAAGCAAATATTCACAAATATAGCATACAATTAAACAAAATAGGCTAAACCCTCAAGTTTAAGTCGTCCCCAGTGAAGTCGTCATTTCTGTTGCGGTGAGAATCGTGATACCAAGCTATTGATTAACTTGAATCTTTAATTCTTAAATTCACAACCGGACTTTAATTTATCCAAAGGAAAGGTCTAAAGAAAGAAAAACCCTTTTCGCAATGTAACAACAACGCTAAGAGATTCGGGGATCGGGGGCTGGTTATGCATAGGGTAGGTATTTCACATCCTAAACATCTGTAGTACTCTACAGGAACCTTTTGTTTATTTGCATGCTAAGTTTGCTATGGAATGGGATTGGGTAAAACGTGAAGGTTAAAACCTAAAGATAATTTCTAAGTTTGCTCGCAAAGACATCGCGTCCTCTGCATACGTATCCTAACTAGGATAGAATCAGAGCAATCGTAGTTCACCTCACTAGAGTTAAAGAACACTTGATTATGATCAAGGTTAAAAGGGGAACAAACATATCCATGCTTGTGTAGAGTTTCACAAAACTCTCTAGATCTATGTTTAACACTCAAGAAGGGGAAGTAAGTAATCATATCCATGATTCTTACATAGAGTTAACCAAACTCTATCCTAAAATTCTATGTTGTGAGACCAATTGGTTCTATCCAGACCAAAAGGTAGGAGAAAGGGAAAGATTGCTCGTCAAGATATCGCATCTTGTGCCTACGTATTCTCATTGTCCAATGAGAAATCAGAGCGGTCGTAGTTCGGGCTCGAACTAAGGAATCAATTGGTTCTTTCCAGACCAAAAGAGGGGAAGGTTCTATCCAGACCTATGAGTTTATATCCTATTGGTTCTATCTAGACCAAAAAGGGGGTTAAGGCTCTTTCGAGGCCAATGAGGGTATTGAGCTATCTATGACCCAAGGGTCAATAGAGAGACTTTCCTTTGGAAGGGAGGAGATGAGGCAACTTGGATGAGAACTAAAAAAGTTCCATCACTTGGGGAAGAAATAATTAACAAAGTAATCAATACTTTAAACAAAAGGGGCATGGTTACAACCAAAGATCATGTATCTTAACAAAGATGAAAGCATATCTTAACAAAGATTAAAGGTATATCTTAACAAAGATTGAAGGTAACAACCACATGTATCGATGACAATCAAATACAAGCAAATTAGTTTAACCTCATAATTTAGGAGGAAAGCAATATGAAATAATGGTAACAACCAAGGGAGAGTACCCTAACATGTTAACTAACATAGTATAAATGAGAATGAGTGAATACCATAACACAAATGATCGCGGTGAAAAAGAAATTCATCTGCATACGCGAGATAACGATCTCAATATAAAGGCAACTTACAAGCAACCAAAAGGCATGAAAATATGAACAAACATGGAATTAAAAAATATCACATAAAAGTAGGCATCAAGACAAACATAATGCAAAAAGAATGGGTTCAAAATGATGAAAAATGGATGAGTTATGATTTTTTGAAGTTTGGATGAACAAAACATGAAAATCTAAATGATAAAAGGAATAAAATGAACATGGTAAGACAATGAATCAAACAAATTTGATTATTTAAACATGTTAACAAAATTTTAAGAATAATACAAGATCAATCTCACAAGAAAAATCAAGTTACAAGTTGAAAATTTTCAAGATCATCATGGTAAAAAAACCGTCATGGTAACATGTGGAATGCAAGTGGAAAGTTCACATTTATGAGTTTTAGGTTTACCTCTTGAAGCAAGCTTAAGCAATAAGAAAACCAGAGATCTTGAGAGATCTTCCAAGATCTTGTTACATAAGTGTGGAAGTGACTTGGATAGCTTCAATACATCATACTTTATGTGTTTGAAGTGTTTCTTGAGTTGGAAGAAGTTTGGAAATGGTTTTGAAAGATGTTTTTCAAAAGCAAATTTTGAGGGATTTTGGAAACTTAATGAGATTTTGTAAGAACTTTTGATTGTGTAAGAAAGAAAGTTCTAACTGGTTTCTAGCATGGAACTTGTGTGTATTTTTGATGTAGGAAGTGAGTTCTATTTATAGTCAAAGGCCTTAGATCAAGGTATGGGCAAAAGTGTAGCAAATTGTCAATTTTAACCTTCCATCATGAAAATCTTTGAGTTTTCCAATGAAATCTTCACCTTTATCTTTAAGCTACTCTACTAAGATATTCCCCATGCCCTATAGATTTTTTCATCATGCTTCATAGGATGAGAGGTGACTTGTTGAATTAAAGTTGATGATTTGACAAAGGTAGCCACCTTTTTTCTCTTTCTTCACTATTCACTTTTACAACTTGCATTAAATAATGATTTCTTTTGATCTTTGGTCCATTTTCGTGGGAATTGAAGTTAAACATGTTTATTAACAATGTAAACATCATAAATGAGGCTTAGTCTTTCATTAGCATCAATTTGGAGAGGTTTTGGAATAAAAAAAACTCATGTTGACCTGGTTTTGCCAATGTGAGTTTTTGCCAACTTGTGGACCTCGGTTCTCTCTAACTAGGAAGAGTTATGGAACCCACTTGTACTTTTTAGAAAGCCCCAATTAGGTAATACAATATTTATGCTTGTGTTAGGAACTCATTCCCCTTGAAACTAGGTCAAAAACCCTTGTGTGGTTAAGGAGTTATGGCTTTGCCCTTTTCAAAACCTTAATTTCCCAACTTTTGCGATTACTCCCTAACCCTTGATCCAATGGTCATGAAACTTCATGGGTAGGTATAATATATCATTAGGACCATTTTTGATTCCCATCTTGAGGTCAAATTCCTCATGAGTGAAGAGTTGACTTTTCGGTCAACCGTTCGATCAATCGGTGACTACCGAGTCGACTGTCGGTGATCCGGACATTCTGAGGACTTGAAACTCTTTGGATGGACTTTACTAAGCCATAGGAACTTAATGGACCTTGATCCCACCATTGAAACACTTTTTAAACCAAAATTCAAACTATAGTTGACTTTTCCTGATCGAAAACCCTAATCGGGCGTCTTGAACTACACTGTTCTCAATTCTTGGGTGACCACCTCAAATTAAATTCATACTTGATCCAATGGAGTATATTTGATCTTGTGGAGACTTATTTGAAGTTGAATCAATCCAAAACATTGATTGGTCATACCATTGAAATCCCGATTTTGACGGCACAGAACCCTAATTCATCTGCATCTTAACAAAGATAAACTGGAAATGGGTTAAGGTTAGTTAATCAACTGAATATGATCCTAAAATGATGATGAGGATCTAAGGGGTCAAAATTTGCGGTGCAACGCCCTGTTTCAACTCAATAAATTCAATTTCCTTTTTCCCGCGAACATCTTCTGGAAAATACCGTTCCAGAAACTCTGCCCTGAACACTGTCCAACTAATGGGACCTTCACCAGCTTCCAACCTTTGACGGGTGTTGTCCCACCAGTCCTCAGCTTCACCTTCCAGCATATGAGTACCAAACCGTACCTTCTTATCCTCTGAGCAGCCTATGACTCTGAAGATTTTCTCAATATCCTTCAGCCATTTCTGTGCTACATCTGGATCATGTCTTCCCTCGAACTTAGGCGGCTTATTACTCTGAAACTTTCCCAAATTATGGAATTCTCCGTCGTCAGCATTTCGGTTGACGTTCTAACCAATGTCCGCCACTGCCTATGCAACAGCTTATAACGCAACAGCAATCGCAGCATCATTCCTACCAGCCATACTTCTCAACAACCACGGAAACACAGGTTAGAAACACACACATGACTATAAACATTCTATAGTCAGACTCTACTACAACACTGGCCGGACGGACCGACCTGCTCTGATACCAATTGTAACACCCCACTTTACCCCGTACGTGTAATATAATAAATATATAGAAACAATTCATGAAATTCATCAGAGTCCTCCAACACAGTGGGATATCACACTAAGTCACTTCATTTCATTAAAATAATCAATATTATTTAGTTTTCAAGTAAGCAGTGGAATACAAATCAATTCTCCAATATAATTCTCCTCGACACGAGGTCATACAACATAAGTCCAATAAATGAAGATACGTAACAATAAACAAATAAAGTAGTCAAATAACAACTAATCCAGTCATCCCATGTTACGTATCAGAGCGACTCCTAAGACTCGATCAAATAGCAACACACTCCAAGCACTACTCGGGTACCTGGTCACCTGTACTCTCAAGAGAGCACATACACAACAACAAAAAGGGGTGAGAACTACATTCAATAAATAAACGGTGAAATACACATGCTAAGGAGTAGTTACACACCACACATAAAATAAGCACAATTAACGCACATACACGTGCCACCTCAATCACTTGGCATTCATAGACCACATTCAATTACAATAATGCAATGTGACACACTGACCCGACACAATGCATTTGGTACCAACACAATCTCATACGGTTCACACTAGAACCCGATTCCCGTCGGAATCCGGATAAGTCGTATATACGTTCCTCTGAACTACAACTTATCTCCACAACAACTTCCACATTGAAGTCCGGATGAAACTAGGCACCCATCATGGATTCCCACCTAGCCATATCCACAAGACACATGATATGAAATGTATGTCAACACGACTATGCAATATAATACATCATACATAATTCACGATCAATCTTGATCCACGTGAGCCATCCGTTCACCGTAATCCTCTCGGGAATTACAATAATTAGATATAAAAATATTAGGAAAATAAATCCATTATCTATCCTATGTTATAGCTCTGTTCATTAGCTTTCCAACGCTTCGAACGGGGATCAAAACGGACTTACGAATCCAAAGTTACGTCCAAAACAATTTCGACCGAAAACATGAACAGTCGTGACGGACAGAAAGACGCTGTTAAGCTCCGGAACTGATTTTCACTCAATTATTCTTGCGAATTACTTACTCAAAGCACCCAAAATATCACTAAAACATTCCTAAGGTTATACGGCAATAACGACACAACTTCTATGGTTTATTATGCTCATCTGACAACATTTGCAACACATAAAACACTATTTCCTGCAATTGCTCTGAGTACTTCAGAGTTACCCACATTTGAATATTCCTATTCCTATAGGGACAACATATTACAATTTTTCCTTCAATTACACCCTACGATATTAAAATTATTCACTATCTAATATTTAACCCCTTCAGGGTCAGACATATAACAATGTCAAGGTTCTGGTCACGAAGGTTCAATTTCCCATAAGTTTTTCCCTACAAGTACATATTAATATTCAACGATACATATCATTTGGCCATTTGGCCATAACCTCAGATTCTTACGGTTACCTCTCTATTTCCCACCATTAACCCAAATCTCTAAACCTTAGGAAAACCTTAGAGCATCGTACTAATAATGATATAACACATTCATTTCTACATATTTGCCCAAATCCCTAAAAGTTCAGATTTCCAGATCTACTACTCACTAGTATTCTATGACAGCATCGAGGATTTCTCATACGAATTCCGTATTAATTCTGGTTTCGGATACACAAAACATCATACAAACAGTATTCAACAATAACAAAAAATTTGAGAACAAATCAAGTTACGAAAATTGGATTCAAGGATCCTCAAGAACACATAATTCCTATGAGAGAAAGGACCTCTCACTACCCTCTCATGTTAATTCACCCATATTGAAATCTATTCTCCCCTCTTACCTCGATTAATTGCTCAATCATTGAAGAATCTTGAAGGATTGACAACCCTAGCCTCCTTCTCTTCCTCCTTGTTCTTCTTCTCACTTTTTCTCCCAAAACCTTTCTCTGACAGTTTATCGTGTTCTAATTCTCTTTCCCCAAAAAACTTCTCTATTTCCTTTAATCCCTTATTTCTTATTTTATTATTTAAATCCTTTAATAATAATAATAATAATAATAATAATAATAATAATAATAATAATAATAATATTATTCTCCCACTAATAATAATATTCATACTAATAGTAATAATATGAATAATAATAATATTCCACCAAATAATATTATTAATACGAATAATAATAATAATAATAATAATAATAATAATAATAATAATAATAATAATAATAATAATAATAATAATAATAATAATAATAATAATAATAATAATAATAATAATAATAATAATAATGATAATCTCATTAACATTATTATTAATAATAGTTGGAATAATATTAATCACTATAATGCTCTCGATATCATAATTAACTTACTCCTTTATCTAGGTCCACAGTACCCCAACTAAGGTCACCTCTCTCCCTTACTCCTAACCCCATACCCTTAATTAAGGACACCACACAACTACACCTCACAGAAAATATCAAAGCAACTGAATAATTTAAATGGGGTGTTACAGGTTACAGGTTGAGAGCGTAAGATCTGAGGAAGAGAAGGTTAGGGGAAGCGAGGGTTTGAGACGGTGAGAACGGAGAAGGAGGTTGAGAGGAGGTGAGGTAACGAAGGCCGGTGAGGTTAGGGAAGGAGAAGTTTGAGGTAACGGCGGCGGAGTGAGAGACAAGGTGAATTAGGGTTTTTGGCTCAAGAGTGAGGAAGACGAGGAGACCCCCTCCTTTGGGTTGATTGGGCCTTATGGCCCAAATTGTATTGTTGGATCTACACCCCCCGTCCCTGGTTTTGTTTTTTTTTTTTTGTTTTTTTAGTTGGCTGTTAGGGTGTTGGGCTGGGCCCAATGAGTTATTACTCACATCCCCATATTCCTCATGGCACCCCCTGCTGGAGCTCCTTGTTGATTGTTGGGTTGTGCCCAACGAGTTCCTGGCCACACCTCCGTTTCACTACGCGCACCCCCCTGTTCCCCTTAGTTCCATTTATTTTTTGTTGTTTTTTTCCTGATTGTATTGTGGGCTAGGCCCAATGGTTCTTTTCAGGCTTCACCCCTGTTTTCAGAATGTACCTCCCTCTCCTTTATTTTTTAATTTTTCTTTTGTATTGGATGTGTGATTGTAATAGTATTAGTTTTATTTTTCTATTTTCTTTTAGGGATTATAGTTTATAGTTTAGAATATTATTACACTTTTAATATAGATTTTTATATTTTTAGAATTTATATTCTATTCTTCTTATAGAATGGTATATAATTTTATATAGAATTTCCATGCTATTTTCTATACGCATTTCCTCTTAGTATTTCTTTAGAATATTTTCTATTAGAAATTAATTGTCGTATTTTAGGAGTAGCATTTTATTTCCATTTGTCGTTCGATTTCTCTCTTCATTTCTTTTCTTATTTGATTTTACTTCGATTTTATTTTTGGCCAGCCGTGTGACATGATTCAATTGGAGAATAATTGTCAATATCATTTCTCTATCTTATCTTTGACACGGATATCAATACGCTACCTCTTAGAGTTCGATTTCTCGTATAAGTCGAACCATGACGGTCTAAGCGTTACATTGGTTCTGGTTTGAGCGTCCTCATCAAGGATCCAAAGAGGAGAAGATTGGAATGGAGCTTGCGCACATGTCAAGAGCCAACGGAGCCGCTTCGTTCAACATCATATTTCTTATTCAAGTCTTCGTGCAACCATCGAGTGTTGTGAGCTGTATCCTTAGATACGTAGGAAATGGTGGTTGAGGGGTTTCCTCTCAATCGTCTAGAGTGTTTAGTATGGTACCCCTTGGATGACATGCGACGCACTCGCTCCTACGCCTTAGGTTCTTGCGTGTGTCCAGAGTTCCTTCCCGTTTAGGCGTGTTAGGTCTGCTTCCTCTTTGTTCTCGCCCCCGTGCGATCGAAACCCTTTTCTTTCGCGTTCAGGCGATCGAGACCCCTTCTCTTTCCCCTGTGCAATCGAGACTTGCTTTCCTGTAGCGTCGAACTACATCTGCTCTGATCTCTCGTACCAGACGAGAGTACGTAGGCATAGGATGCGATATCCTAGCGAGCTCCCTTTCCCCTGTTTCCCTGTTTTGCTGTAGTTGGCTGAACTACAGCTGCTCTAATTTCTCGTACCGGACGAGAATATGTAGGCATAGGATGCGACATCCTAGCGAGCACACTAACAACTAACTTCTCTATTCTCTCGCTGTCGTGCGATCGAGACTTTCCCGTTGACGACTGATGTTCCCTTTCTCTTACCCTAGCGTAATTGAGGCCAGACCGTAGTTCTAGTTCCCGTAGGTTCCCATACCTTTAAAACCCGACGTACTACGTTCGTTCTACCGCAAACAGGTAACGCCTAAGTCTCTGTCGAGCGAGCAGCATACACCTAACTGCTAGAATGCGTACGCTAGTGTCGTCAATCCTTTCTCTCACCCCTGTGTGATCGAGAACACCCTTGTTTACCCGTAGTCCCGAACTACGTTTGCTCTGATCTTTCACGCCGTGTGAAAGTACGTAGGCACGAGATGCGATATCTCGGCGAGCAAAATCCCCCGTAGTTTCCCGAACTACGTTGACTCTGACTTTCCCATTGCACGAGGGAATACGTAGGCATAGAGTGCGATGCTCTATCGAGTCAGTTCTTTCTGTTTAGCTTTAGCAGCTGTAGATAGATTGTTTTTTCACCTGTAGACAAACCAGCAAGCATGGATCCCATCGAGTACGATGGACGTGAGGGGTGCTAATACCTTCCCCTTGCGTAACCGACTCCCGAATCCAGACATGGTTGCGACGACCTTGTCTT
The DNA here is from genome assembly GCA_963859935.3 of Lathyrus sativus. Classification (NCBI taxonomy): domain Eukaryota; kingdom Viridiplantae; phylum Streptophyta; class Magnoliopsida; order Fabales; family Fabaceae; genus Lathyrus; species Lathyrus sativus. The sequence continues at coordinate 35,595,657 of OZ012741.1, read as the reverse complement.
ATACCTTTGCGCCAGGGTTTTTTTCCGATCGTTTCCTTTCCCACTCTGAGGGATAAATAACGAAAGGTGGCGACTCTTCTGTCTTGCCGACCTCGTTTTTTGCAGTAGCGACAGCTGGCGACTCTGCTGGGGACTGCGATAGTTTCCTGGGGATCCAACGTCCCCTATGCGAGTCAATCGGGGGATCCAACGTCCCTGCGAGGGTCAATCCTAGCGCTTGTTTGCTTGTCTGTGGGTGTTTATTTTTGTGCTGTATGTTGTATTACTGCTGTATATACACTTTCTGCACTATATTTCTATCTGTTGCTATTGTGCTGTTGTGGGAAGGGGGTTATGATGAGTGACAAGCCAGACCCAGGCTTGAGTGTATCTAGCATTAGTTGTGGAAAGTAGTGGGCGCGTGCTTGCTTTGTAGGCACTAGTGTCTCATGAAATCCACGCTCAGACAAGGTTCTCCCGGTTGACTTCTTTTCCAGCCCTTTGGGCTTGAGGGGTTGTTGGTTTGGAGGATTGTCGACTCTGGGGACCGATCACTTGTGATTCATCCGAGTGAGGCCGCTTCAAGAGATGATGATGCCACACCTTCTGGGTATCGTATCATCGTTCTTGGAAGTCTGTGACGCTGATGACCACATAGGATGCCGAACCTGTGTCAGTTTAGGTCCATACCCGTGAGTCGGAGGGTTTTTTTGTAGGAAACTTGATTTCCAGCCTACCCGGTATTTTGGTTTTCTCTCGTCAGAGCGAACTTATCTCGTCAGCAGCACAACAATATTTAGAGCTTTGTGGGGGCTGTGATCCCATGTTTGTTGCATTTTGCATTGCATTTCATGTGCATCTCATGCTTGCATGTTCATCCTCAGCCGGATCAGGGAGCTTACCCGTCTTTTGTCCAACTCGCAGTTGACTTCCCGACATTCGCATTGGACTTGAGTTAGTTTCTGGAAGGATCATGGACTCAGCATAGCAGAATCAGTTTGTTACCAGGGCAGAGTTTGAACTATTGAAAAACCAGTTGAGTTAGTTCATGGAAGCCATGACAGCTATGACTAGAGGAGAGGGCAATGTTCAGAGGACTCCGGTGAATAATGTTGCTCAAGCCCAGAATGCGTAGATTCCCGTCAGAAACAGATATGCATCTTCTCTTCATGACACCGACTATCAGCGTTTCACGTTCCCTGTGCCAGATCGCCAGAGGGCCGCTCCAAAGGTTAATGCTGAGGACCCGATGACTGTTGAGGATATGAGAAGATTCCAGCTGTTGGAAGATCAGCTTGCTACCCTGATGAGTGAGAATACTCTTAATCTGAATGCTGCGAGCATGTGTCTGGTGCCAGGCCTTGTGTTGCCTCCGAAGTTCAAAATGCCGAATTTTGAGAAATACAAAGGGGATAGTTGTTTAAAGCTACATTTGGTTATGTTTTGCAGAAGAATGACTTCACATGTTACCAATGACAAGATTATGATTCACTGTTTCCAAGATAGTTTGATCGGAGCATCTTTGGATTGGTACATGCAGTTGAAGAGTGATAGTATCAAATCATGGTCGGATTTAGCCAATGCCTTCATGAAGCAATACGACTACAACCTGGATATGACTCCTAGTCGCGTGCATTTGCAAGAATTATCTCAGGCGGAGAACGAATCCTTTAGAGGGTATGTGCAGAGATGGAGAGAATTGGCTGCTCGTGTTCAACCACCACTTGTGGAGAGAGAAATGGTTGACCTCTTCTTGGGTACTTTGAAGGGCCGTTATTATGACATAATGTTCAGTTGTGAAACGACAAGCTTTGCGGACTTGATAAGAGTAGGAGAACATGTTGAGAGCGGAATCAAGAGCGGAAAAATTCAAGACATTCCTTATACTTCAGTTTATGAAGATGAATCAATTTCCAGTTCTCAAGAAGAATGGGAGAAAGAAAGTGATGTTGTCCCGGAATCTCCCGTACCTCAGATTCAGTATCCAGACACTTCGAGTGTTCAGAGCCAGCAACCTGTTGCGTCTGTATGTTAGATATCTGTTACCCGCCAGAGTCAACAGTCGTATCATCGTCAGCCGCGTCAGCACACCCGACGAAGACCAAGGAAACTTGAAAGGCAGTTTACTCAGCTACCGGTGTCGTATAGTCAGTTGTTACCAGATTTTGTCAAAGGTGGGCTGATAGTGCCGAAAGAGACTAATCCAACGATCCCACCTTACCCTCCAGGTTTTGATGCCAACGCCCGCTGTGAGTACCATGTCGGGGCACATGGGCATTCAACAGATGATTGTAAGGTGCTTCGAAGCCAGATTCAGACCTTGCTGGATTCCAACAAGATATCTATCACGCCTCAGGGTGTCGACCTTCCTTCCTCCAGCCAAGTGGGCGAATCAGTTCATGTTATGGGAGAGTTCAATGATAGCAGATGTTCAGAAGAGTATTAGGATGACTTCGACGATCAATTCTGAAGATGGCTGGCTCAGCAGCAAATCAAGTTCGAAAAGCCCGGTTCCTAGAAACTAGCAATCTGTGTTTTTTCATGTCATTTCTTTGCATTTGTAGTTTCTTTTCTGTTAAAGCGCAAATTGCATTCGTAAAACTTGTATTATTATCAATTGATATTGATAATGAAATGAGTATGCATGTTTTGATTTAATCCAGTCGTGTTCACTCAATTTTTACAGATATCCAACGCTTGGTTAAGCGGAATTCGGGGAGGATGACGAAGTTTAAAGACGCGTAAGCTTCCGATTGTATGCTTTTGAAAATAAAACCTGCTGATGATGTACAAGCATTGTTTCAAATCCCTAAACACCGGAGTTATAAGGAAGATAATCCCTTGTCAACCCCTTTGAGCCTAGTAGTAGGAGTTTCTTTCGGAACACGAAAAACCCTCAATCTTAACCCGGGGAAGGGTAGGTGTTAGCTAACTTGACCGAGCATCTAAATTGCAGAAAGGAGTGTCCGTTCGAGGATCAGTCGCACCTCTAGAGGTTGTGCCTAAAAAAACCACAATGGTTAAGTGTCAGGAGTGAAATAGTCACATTATTCCCCAAAGAGTCAGACAACCAGTGTCACACGACTTGTTCAAAAAAAAAGGGGAAACAAAAAGAATCAAAAGCCCGCTAGGTCAAAGCTTGAAAAAAAATGACTTAGGCAAAAATGAGGGCATCCCGCTGGACTTAATAATCAAAAGAAGCTCAAAAGAGTCAGTCCAGGCAAAAATTAGGCAAAGCGGAAAAAAATGAAAAGGACTGCAAAATAAAAATCCTCAAACGACATACGAGTCGTGTGACCCTAAGTGTCAAAGACGAGAAGTGAGTGGCTGTCAGTCTTGAAACTCATAGTTTCTCGAACTATCACTCTTATCTTTCAACCTTTAAGAGGTAAATGCTAAGGTCGAATTAGCCGAACGTAGGATTGGAGAACATCAAGGAGAATGGGTGGGTTAAAATAAACTTTGAGCCTTTATCCTTTCCTTTCAAAACCGTGAACCTGACCACGTTACAACCTTCAAAAGTCCTAATTGAAGCAGGTTTGTTTCGAAGGCATACTTCGGTAAAGATCGCGTCGAAACTGACTCCTAAAAGGGTTCTTCTTACCATGTTGGTACTGATGTTGATATTCTGATAGATGATTTGTGCATTATATGCCATAAACTATTTTTCTTTTTTCCAGTGAACAGATTGGATGTCAAAACTGTCATATGTGTTGTATTAATATATCTTTTATGCAGAACAACTTGTTTTACTTTCGAGTAAGCGCTTGACAGCAGGAAAGTTTCCTACAGTGGAAAGTCTGATCATGATAGAATGCAGAACGCCCGAATGCTCCGTGAACCGGGGCAAGCTATATCAAGTAATCCCTAGTGATGTCAGCCATCCGAAGCCAGTTATTATTTGATGAATCTCTTGAGGACAACCAGTGTATTTCCCCGAAGATCAGCCAATCAGGGGCAAAGTTGTTGCAGACATGGGCAGGCCACTCTAAGAAAAGCGCAGAAGTTGTTTCTTGCCCGAGGGGCATTTGATCCGAAGCATCTCTCCAAAGTTCAGAGTGCTAGGGCAGTTTATGTCATACTATCAGGGTACAGATTTTCAGATTTCCTTTTGAAGAGTATTCCCACAAAGGTCCTACAGGCTGGGGCGTATCAGAAGCGAAAGAATTATTCCTATCAGTGTCATCAGAGCTACTCAGAGCTACTCAAGCAGATTCAGCCAATCTTCAAGTTTGAGACGAATGTCGGGGAGTCGTGTTACCGTCCCTTGACCCTTCAACCCGAAACTGTGAATTCATACAAAATGTTTTCCAGCGTCAGTCGTATATGACCCGTCACGAATAGCCTAAAGCCCAATCCTTATTGACAATTTTCAAGAAGCCCAATCCATATTGGAAATCAATGTGAAGCCCAATCCATATTGGCAATCACTGTGAGGCCTAATCCGTGTTGGCGCGTCATTTCAAAATCCAATCTTCATTGGTACGCAGGAAGACTCCGCCTGTTTTCCCCAACAAAGTCCCATTTTCATTGGCACGGGTAAGCTATCCCGACAGAAGTCCAATCATACTTGGCAAGTTCAGTTATTCCCCAGCGGAGTTGGTTTCACCTTTCCAGCATTTATTTTGCTGGAACAATTCTGTGATATCCGGTTATCCCCAGCGGAGTTGGCTTTGTCTTCAACATTTATTTTGCCGAAGCGGTTTCTGTATCCAGCCCTCTCCAGCAGCCCGAGCCTGCATTTGCATCTTGCATATATCATCATATTTGCATCATATCTGCATTTCATCCTCAAATGCGTAGCATTTCCATCTTATATGGAGCATTATGCCATAGAAAAATTCAAACATATGCATATGCATACGTAGCATAAGCCAGTTTTTCTATCAACCTTATGTGGCAACGTGAATCACTCTGTAATCAGTTTAGGGGCATTTATCCAGCAGCTTTGTTCAGACAATTCAGTGGTTTATTCGTATTTTAGATCATACAAAGGTTATGCTTTGTTTATCAGTCATCTGATATCGACAGACTTTTCTTCCCGTCAATTCATATTGACGATGTGTTCCTCCAGCAGGTGTTTTCTCCGTCTATCTTTAGACGTCGTGAGTTCGAGTATGGTTTTCTTCATCTATCTTTAGACGTCATGAGTTCGAGTGTGGTTTTCTCCGTCTATCTTTAGATGTCGTGAGTTTGAGCATGGTTTTCTTCGTCTATCTTTAGACGTCATGAGTTCAGGTATGGTGTTGTTTCTGTCTATCTTTAGACGATGTGAAGTTTCGAGACGATTTTCCAGCAGAGTTTTCTCCGTCTATCTTTAGACATCGTGAGTTCGAGTATGGTTTTCTCCGTCTATCTTTAGACGTTGAGAGGTTTCAGGGCGATCTTTTAGATATTGGCTTTCTTTCTATTTATTGGATGAGATGACATTTCAAGAGGGTTTTTCCTGACCGTCGATCCTTGTTGATGTCGAGGCTCTTTGAAGAATGTTCGGTGTTCCTGGTTGTTGATCCTTATCAACGACATGGCTCTTTGAAGGTGGTTTTCTTCCTGTCAATCCTAACTGATGATGTGGCCCCTTTGAGGATATTGTTCTTTCCATCAACTCCTATAGACGAAAGGATTTTGAAATTTGATGGGTGGTGTTGAAGTTTATATGGTTTTCTTTCCGCTAGTTCTCACTGATGATGTGGTTCTTCGGATAAGATTTTCCTCTCGTCTATCATTAGACGATGCGAGATTTGAATAGGATTTTCCTCTTGTCTATCATTAGACGATGCGAGATTTGAATATGATTTTCCTCTCGTTTATCATTAGACGATGCGAGCTTCAGACAAGTTTTTCTTCCTGTCTATCATTAGACGATGTGAGAGGATCAAGTGCATGTTGATCCAACCTTCGGTTTGTTATCTGTGGCGTCAATGCTAAGGTCAGGTTCTTTGTCAGATGATTGATCAGTTTGTTGCCGTGATAACTGGATTCAGTTTTTTGGATATTTGTTCCCCAGGCAGTTGCAGTTTATTTCTGCAGGTTGGCAAATTTATGGGTTTCTTTTGTATTCAACTGTCTTCTACCTTTGAATGTTTGAAAGTCGTCCGCTCTTCAACCCTTCAGGTCCAAGCCGTTTGAATAGGGGCAGCTGTTGCACCCCAAAATTTGACCAACCATTTCTTGCATTTAGCTTATGTTTCGACTCATTTTGCATTTTGCATTTACATACCGCGTACATTGCATTTTTCAGTCAGATTGATTTTATCGGGATTACAGCCCTCCCCTGGCATTTCAGGCATTTCAGGCCAGTTTGAATACGAGGATTTATTTGAGAATTGGTGCTCGTCCCGGTGTTTTCAGCTCTCGCTGTTGTTTTTGAGGACATTTCGGTGTCCGGTTTTTACCGTTTATTTCGCTGTATTCGCGCATCTGTTTTCTAATCGATTTAATTGACTTTATTGCATTTTTAGTTTTTTCCCTTATTTTCTATATTTTAAATAGATTTTAAGTATATTTAAATAGGTTAAGATTTTTTTTTTTCTATTTTTAATAGGTTTAAAAATTAGTAGATTTAATTCTCTTTTAGATATTAATAGGACTAATTCTCTTTTAGATTTAATTTGATGTTAAACTCTTTAGAATATTATTAGATGTTAATTAGGATTAACTATTTTTGTTATTAGGATATTAATTTGAGTCCAGAATTAATCCATTTTCATTTGGTATTAATTGAATTTTAATCATCTTAATCATCGTTAAATGAGTTAATTGGAGTCTGTTAACTAATTTCTTTAAGTCTGAGTGGTTTTAATCATTAATCAAGTTCCGGTGGGCCACTTGGCCAATTTTTGGGGGCCCAACCCGTTTTTCAGCGCCACTTGGCACTATAAGAGCAACCCACGTTCCACGTTCTCTCTCTGCCAACACACACTTCCACTGGCCACTTCACACTGCATGTCCCCACTCGCATGCCACGTTTCACCCACACCCTCCATGCGTGCAGCCACGTGTCTCACACCTGCCTCACCCTCACCTCTCACCGCCGGCCATGCAGCCGCCGCAACTGTCGTCGGAAACAACAGTGTTCATTGGAAAACTGCAAATCTCCATCGTGAATCTTCATCCCGTTCATCTCCTTCATCGTCTTCACCATGAATATTCATCATCAGCTCTTCAATCAAACTCCAGATCCTCATCTTTTCCCAGAAAACTTCGAAGAACCATCATTGATCTTGTGAGTTTTTTCCAGAAAACTGATAGAAATATTCAACCGTTTCCCAGATCACCACCAAATTAACAACGAAACTTCATCAGCCTTCACCAGATCTTCATCCGCTCGTCAAGAGATCCAGATCTTCAAGGAGCTTCAACCTTCAAGCAATGTTCATCAAGATCTTCAAGATCTTCGTCGTTCTCTTCATTATGTTCATACAACAAACTCAAGATCTTTCAACCTTCCGATTTTCATCTCTCTCCAGATCTTCAACTGGCAAACCTCAAGATCTTCATCCTCGTCGTGGAATCCTCAAGATCGTTCTTCGTCCAAGATCTTCGCCTGTTCATCCGTCTATAAATCTTCAAGATCTCCATATCAGCTTCATCCATGCATGAACAAACCTCACAAACTTCACCACATATCTCCGATTCTCGTCAAGACTGGGAGTTGAGAAGAGTTTTTGTTTAGTTTTGATTTGGGGGATTTTTTTATTTCATTTAGGTTTGTAGGTTGCAGGTTGAGAGCGTAAGATCTGAGGAAGAGAAGGTTAGGGGAAGCGAGGGTTTGAGACGGTGAGAACGGAGAAGGAGGTTGAGAGGAGGTGAGGTAACAGCGGCCGGTGAGGTTAGGAAAGGAGAAGTTTGAGGTAACGACGGCGGAGTGAGAGATAAGGTGAATTAGGGTTTTGCTCAAGAGTGAGGAAGACGAGGAGACCCCCTCCTTTGGGTTGATTGGGCCTTGTGGCCCAAATTGTATTGTTGGATCTACACCCCCATCCCTGGTTTTGTTTTTTTTTGTTGTTTTTATAGTTGGCTGTTAGGGTGTTGGGCTGGGCCCAACGAGTTATTACTCACATCCTCATATTCCTCATGGCACCCCCTGCTGGAGCTCCTTGTTGATTGTTGGGCTGGGCCCAACGAGTTCCTGGCCACACCTCCGTTTCACTACGCGCACCCCCCTGTTCCCCTTAGTTCCATTTATTTTTTGTTGTTTTTTTCTGATTGTATTGTGGGCTGGGCCTAATGGTTTTTTTCAGGCTTCACCCCTGTTTTTAGAATGTACCCCCCTCTCCTTTATTTTTTAATTTTTCTTTTGTATTGGATGTGTGATTGTAATAATATTAGTTTTATTTTTCTATTTTCTTTAGGGATTATAGTTTATAGTTTAGAATATTATTACACTTTAATATAGATTTTTATATTTTTAGAATTTATATTCTATTCTTCTTATAGAATAGTATAGGATTTTATATAGAATTTCCATGCTATTTTCTATACGCATTTCCTCTTAGTATTTCTTTAGAATATTTTCTATTAGAAATTAATTGCCGTATTTTAGGAGTAGCATTTTATTTCCATTTGTCGTTGGATTTCTCTCTTCATTTCTTTTCTTATTTGATTTTACTTCGATTTTATTTTTGGCCGGCCGTGTGACATGATTCAATTGGAGAATGATTGTCAATATCATTTCTCTATCTTGTCTTTGACACGGATATCAATACACTACCTCTTAGAGTTCGATTTCTCGTATAAGTCGAACCATGACGGTCTAAGCGTTACATTGGTTCTGGTTCGAGCGTCCTCATCAAGTATCCAAAGAGGAGAAGATTGGAATGGAGCTTGCGCACATGTCAAGAGCCAACAGAGTCGTTTCGTTCAACATCATATTTCTTATTCAAGTCTTTGTGCAACCGTCGAGTGTTGTGAGCTGTATCCTTAGATACGTAGGAAATGGTGGTTGAGGGGTTTCCTCTCAATCGTCTAGAGTGTTTAGTATGGTACCCCTTGGATGACATGCGACGCACTCGCTCCTACGCCTTAGGTTCTTGCGTGTGTCCCGAGTTCCTTCCCGTTTAGGCGTGTTAGGCCTGCTTCCTCTTTGTTCTCGCCCCCGTGCGATCGAAACCCTTTTCTCTCGCGTTCAGGCGATCGAGACCCCTTCTCTTGCCCATGTGCAATCGAGACTTGCTTTCCTGTAGCGTCGAACTACGTCTGCTCTGATCTCTTGTACCAGACGAGAGTACGTAGGCATAGGATGCGATATCCTAGCGAGCTCCTTTTCCCCTGTTTCCCTGTTTTGCTGTAGTTGGCTGAACTACAACTGCTCTGATTTCTTGTACCAGACGAGAATATGTAGGCATAGGATACGAAATCCTAGCGAGCACACTAATAACTAACTTCTCTGTTCTCTCGCTGCCGTTCGATCGAGACTTTCCCGTTGACGACTGATGTTCCCTTTCTCTTGCCCTAGCGCAGTTGAGGCCAAACCGTAGTTCTAGTTCCTGTAGGTTCCCATACCTTTAAAACCCGATGTACTACGTTCGTTCTACCGCAAACAGGTAACGCCTAAGTCTCCGTCGAGCGAGCATCATACACCTAACTGCTAGAATGCGTACGCTAGTGTCGTCAATCCTTTCTCTCACCCCTGTGTGATCGAGAACACCCTTGTTTACCCGTAGTCCCGAACTACGTTTGCTCTGATCTTTCACGCCGTGTGAAAGTACGTAGGCACGAGATGCGATATCTCGGCGAGCAAAATCCCCTGTAGTTTCCCGAACTACGTTGACTCTGACTTTCCTATTGCACGAGGGAATACGTAGGCATAGAGTGCGATGCTCTATCGAGTCAGTTCTTTCCGTTTAGCTTTAGCAGCCGTAGATAGATTGTTTTTTCACCCGTAGACAAACCAGCAAGCGTGGATCCCATCGAGTACGATGGACGTGAGGGGTGCTAATACCTTCCCCTTGCATAACCGACTCCCGAATCCAGACATGGTTGCGACGACCTTGTCTTATACCTTTGCTTCAGGTTTTTTTCCGATCGTTTCCTTTCTCGCTCTGAGGGATAAATAACGAAAGGTGACGACTCTTCTGTCTTGCCGACCTCGTTTTTCACAGTAGCGACAATGTGCTCACCAAGGATTGAAACCCTCGTGTCTATATATTCTCATAGTGCAATGAGAAAATAAGAGCTCTGTAGTTCGTGGTAGAAAATACAAGTGTATTGGTTGTTTTTAAGGTATAGTTGTAATCGTATCTTATAAGTTTTGACGTTAGGTGATTTGATCCTTGCTCGGATGCTCTAAGCTTTTAGCCTGACTACTAAAGAACACATTATAACAATTATTTTATGAAAAGCAAAGAAAACTGTTTTGGGAAAGGTTTGTGTGATAAAAGAAAAATAAAGAGTTGCTTGAATTGAATTGAAAAAGAAAGAGTTTTCTTGAATTGAGAAAGTGTTAGAAAATGGGGAAAATGTTGCTTAAGGTGTGGTGAAAGTATTGTTTTGACTAATATCGTATTATTTGGATCCATAGAGCAGGTGTCTAAACCAAGAATGCAGTGTCTAAACTAAGAATAAGGTATTTTAACAGAGAAATGATGATTAACCATGCATGAGGGTATGTTAACCAAGAAGTGGTCATTAACCCAATAATGAAAGTGTCGTGTTTGAACGTGTAAATGGCAATTAACCAAGGCATGAGCTGTAGGGTTTATTAACCAAGGATGGTGATTAACCCAGAAATGAGAACATGGTATTTTAACTGATAAATGGTTCTTAACCAATGTAGAGGATTTCCTGGGCATGGAACTCATATGGAAATGCATGAAGGTTACCTGAGCATGAAGCTCATATAGGAAGGTATAAAAAAAGAAGGGTATTTTAATCATGAGAGGTGATTAACCCAAAGAGAGGGGTATGGTTTAGTGGTGAGTGTTTTAACTATAAGGTGATTAACCCAAATAATGTATGGATGTCAAGGTGAATTATGTTTGGTCCGAAGAGACAAGTATTATTGATGAAGATTGTTGCAGTCTGTGGGGAAGAAGACTTGACAATTATTCAATTTTAATTGCACTAAAGTCTATGAATGAAGGTGAATACTTTGGACAATAGGGTCAAGCGTCCCGTATCCAAAGATATTCAAAATAAGGATATGAACACTCCATCATATTCCTTTTCCACTACTTAAGGCTCGTGGCGCACAATTCATATCATAACTGACAAGTATCTGCAAAGATAGAAGAGTTATTTTGGTGTGCTTGAAGGATGCTCAGCAGTGATCTAGCCTTGATGTACAGTGTCTTCAGAGTCTTGTATGTGAGTCTTGAATTGAATATCACTTGATTGGTCCAGCATAATGCAGGCACAAAGGCCTAATCCACTCAAGTGATCAAGATACTTATGATCACTTGACTGGAAATGGGAAACAAACAAGTTAAGACAAGTGATTAATTGAAGAAAGATGACTTTGATCAACTAGTCAAAGGGTGATGATTGTGCTAAAAATATGTTAAGCACATGGATTTTATTTGAAACCTAAAAGCATTAAAGAAATTGGAATTAATATGAAACCTAATTTCTAAGGAGGCTAATTGGAAATTAAATGTACTTAATCCTAAAAACTAAATCTAGTGAGTAATCCAATAATTCCTAAGTAAAATCTAAGTATTATTATTAATTTTTCAAAGTGTTTTATTAACAAAAATGAATTGCATTTTTTATGTATTAAAAATATGTAAGAGATTAAAATGTAGAAAAAAGTATAGCAGAAAAAAATTAAAAGAACAAAAAAAGAATAAAAAAGAAAATAAATTATGCAAGAGGTGCATGGTCCCAGGGGTGTATGGTCTGCGGAAATGGTGCTGGGTCTGATTCAGAAGGCCCAAAATGTTTGCCTAGTTGTTGATGACTTCAGAAGAGAGGGTGTTAAAGAAACAAGGGGAATTTAAGCACCTTGAAGAGCAAGAATTTAAGCAAGGAGAAGATGAAATTTGAAGAGCAACCAACCTACAAGGCGGATATGGCCTTAGAATTTGTTAAATGCAGAGCTTGGCGGAGACGAAGAAGACTAGAGAAACTTAAAATAAGGTCAGTAATTTGTATTCTAAATTTGTAGTGCAATTTTCTTCTTCTTCTTCTACTTCGAACCCTAGCTTGTAGGCCTGGTTTGTTGTTAATTGTTGTGATGTTGATTACATGCGTGAGTGTCAGAATGTAGAATGGAGGAGTGTAGAGAGAATTCATAGAATTAAGAGAGTGATTGGAGAGAATTGAGAGAGTGATTGAGAAATTTTGCTGCGAATGATTATTGTTTATGATTAACATTGATGATGAGAATTTATAGAGGATTGATTGAGTAAATAATTTGGGCAGGCTGGGCAATTAATTGAGAAGTGTTAAGGAAGAGTTAGATTGTTATTAAATTAATGAAAAAGTTGGTTGAAATGGTTAACAGAGTTAAGGTTCTGTTAATTAGTTTTGATTAGAGGTTTGTATCTGTTATGAGTTAGTTGAATGTTAGTTGTGATGAAAGATTGAAGCACGAGTTAGTAGAGTTAACTACTAACGAACTCGTGTATACGCACGAGATATGTTTTTGAATGGGATATGATTTTGGACGCGCATTTGTTTGCAAACTGTGGTAAAAGTAGGAAGTTGAAAAAAAACTTAAGAATAATAGTAAATTTAAGTTGACATAATAATATGTGTAGAAGTTGAAATGTATAAAATAATATTATGAATAATATAATTTAAAAAAAAAACTATGAAGACTTTTATTAGATAAATAAGTTTTTTTTTATAGTTTTTAACAAATAAGATAATTATTTTTTAATAGAGAATAAAATTTTAAAATATTAACTCAATCTTTTTTAATAGACTTCCAAAATTGTTTTCACATATTTGAAACAAATGAGTGATAAATTTTCATTATTCAATATTTGAATCAATAGTAAAGTTGTTCCCGTTTATAACAATTACATTTTTCTCGTTTATAAAAATATGTTAATCAACAATGTATTTTTTCCCGTATATAAATATTATTTTTGTTTTGATATTATTTATAAAAAATATGAATCAATAGTAAAGTTGTTTCCGTATATAAAAATATTTAATTCAATAATGTAATTTTTTCCTAAATAAATATTTGATTCAATAATGACACATATTTAATAAAAGTTTTTTAATCAATTTATAACTAACATGTATTTTTTCTTATACACATTTATGCAATCATTTTCCAATAGATATGTATTTTTCTCTTATTTACATCAATGACATCTATTCTCATATTACATATTAAATATATATTTTATTCTATAAAATTTTTATATTGAGTTATTATGAAAAAGATTCAAACTTTAATCTGTAAAATAAAAATTTTACATCAACAAATATTTATTTAATATAATAAATTCATCAATATTTTAAATGCACATAAAAAAAAGAGTAACTACATACAAATAATGAGATTGACATCTCAAAAGACATGTTTTTTAAAACAAAATTAAATGTTATTAATTTTATAACTTTTATAATAATTAATATATAAATAAAAAATTAATAATAATAAGGAATAAATGACTATCATAAGTCCTACCAAATGCATTATTATTGTTATATTATTTTTGTTTTAATATTATTTATAAAAAAAATTGAATCAGTAGTAAAATTACTCCTGTATATAAAAAAATTCAAATCAACAATATAATTTTAAATATATAAATGTTATTTTTTTGACTATATTTATAAAAATATTCGAAATGATTGTATTAAACTAATGTATAAATAACACATATTTAATAAAATTGTTTTTAATCAATTTATAACTTACAAATATTTTTCATATACACATTTATACGATCATTTAGTTTTATAAGTATCAGTTAAATTTTAATAGCTCACTTTTTCGTATTTGAATTATTAACTCACTTATTTTCATTTATTTGATGTAGTTGTAACAATTACACATAAAAATTGAAATTGCATTATCTTTCATTCACTAATTGATGTGAATATATAATAAATTAAATTATAAGATACTTTTGTGTAAATAAGATATATATATATATATATATATATATATATATATATATATATATATATATTATATATATATATATATATATATATATATATATATATATATAATATATATATATATATATATATATATATATATATATATATATATATATATATATATATATATATATATATATATATATATATATATATATATATATATATATATATATATATATATATATATATATATATACTTATTTACATCAATGTCATCTATTCTCATTTTATATATTAAATATATATTTTATTCTATAAAATTTATATATTGAGTTATTTTGAAAAAGATTCAAACTTTAATTAGTAAAATAACTATTTTACATTAACAACTATTTATTTAACATAATAACTTTATCAATATTTTAAATAAACATAAAAATTGAGTGACTAAAAATAATGACGTTGAATCTCAAATGACATGTTTTTTAACCAAAACTAGTAACATACCCGTGCTATCGCACGGGTCTCGTATGAATTCACATGTATTTCGCTTTCTTAACTGTTAGCTAAGAACTTTATTTTACAGTCCATAAATATTCACATAGTATCAATATTCTACTAATAATTTTCACTAGCTTTTGAAGATTCATCATTCATTATAATAAACCAAATAACCGTATTTTCAACATTCAATTATATAAATATGAATAAAAGACATGTTGTTAAACATGAACATTAAAATTATCAATTTACAGCTAGTATCTCAAATTAATAAATTTGATTAAGACACAGACTAATTAAGTAATTACCAAAACACAGTTTAACACATAACAGTAACAACTTTTCCAACATGTTCCAATCTTTGAAGTCTTTCAATTTTTCAATCTTTGAGGTACGATAGATTATTCATCTATTTGCATATTCCTTTAACTTAGCTACGAACGTTTCCTGCATCTAAACATGATAAAAACATGCGTCAAAACAATTAAAAATAAGGTGAAATAATGTGTAGAATTTATGAACTAAAACATTGTTAAAATTCTGCATAAACTTGATCAAACGTTCAACATTGCCATAGTAAATTTCTGCCCCAAAACATAGTTTAAACTTATGCATAAACATCATAATTTTTTTTAACATTGTTATCAATAACATATGATCACATAACCAGATGATAACATACGACATAGTCAAATAATTCAGCAACATTAACCGCGATCATTCATTCAATTTCATGCATAATGCAAAGAAAATATATCTTTCATTGCATATTTTATCAAGTAACCAAACAAATATAAAGTAAAATATGGATATGAAATTTGGAACATACAAGATAAGTTAAAAAAGATTACCAACTAACATAAAGCTTGGAAAACCTCATTGTACAGAACATTTGTAGTAGTCGAACACGGTACATTCTCCTTGTCATGTATAAAGATTTTGAGACCACTTTTCATCTTAACTCTTAAAATTGCAACATACAATTTCCCATGACTAAAAATAGGTGTAGGCAAGTACAAACCGACACTATCAAACGATTGACCTTGAGATTTGTTAATTGTCATTGCGTACGAGACAATTATAGGAAATTGTCTTCTAATCAACTTGAATGACCACGATGACTTAGAAGGTGACATAGACATTCGAGGAATGTAAAAAATGTTACCTATGTTCTTTCTAGACATGATTTTTGCCTCGATGACCTTGTAACGATTAGTCTTGTTCCATTGCACAATCCATAAGCTCGGTCCAAATTTCTGATTAGCATAATAGGGGTACCAAATTTCAATTCGATCCTATGATTTGGAAGCCCCGATGTTCTTAATTTACTGAGAAATTCAAGAATCAACACTTCTTATGCTTCACTATAACTTGCATCTGTTTTATCAATCGAATCAAAACGCAGATACTCTTTCTCTACTCCTAAAAAAATGGTTTAAAATTAAAATATAAAGAAGTTAGTAAAAGAAATGATTCAACATGTTGTTGTATGTATAAATAGATTAAAGTTAACGAATCTTTATCAGGTATCAAGTCTAATACATAATGACTGATTTTGTTCACAACTTTAATTGTTGAAGCAAGAATAAATTTTCCTTGTAAGAAGTCAACATCATTGAATGTTTCCCACATATGTACTGTCAACAATAACCCTTATGGGATCACCAAACTTTGATATTAACAACTCTTAAGGAATTCCTATATCAACTAACCCATCGTTTGGTTCATAAATCTTACCATCCCCCACATTTAGAATCCATTTTGATAATTATGTTGTTTCATTGGAACTTGTGCTTTCTTTTCCTTGTTGAAGTCTCATATTTCTTGTTAGTGTTAAAACCTGATAATGGTCCCATACATAAGATGAGCTAGTTGATGCATGGACAATATCAAAACGCCATTGTCTTGGAACAACTAGAAGTATCTGCTTGAAATATCTTCCAAAAATAACAACTTTCCCATCAAAAATTGTATTCGCCAGTCCTTTTTTGCTCATTACATCTTTAAGGATTCTATCCAAGGCTTCAAAGTAGTTCTTATGAGACATAGGTGCTTCATCCCATATTATCATATATATTGCTTCAAATAAATGTGAAGGAGGTGGAGGAGCATCCAAACAAAGCAGAGGTTCAGTTTTGTTGACAATCCAGAATTGAGTTCTTTCAGCTCTGAGCTTTGCATCATCAGAACAGACGTTCTTCAGATTGGAAGCTACAGTGTTGAATCTATTGATGAATCCTTTCCAGATGATGTCAGTTTTATTTGCATCCATAGTTTCAGAGCATCTTTTCTGAACAGTACCTAAAGACATATGTATTTCTTGCAAAAACGTTTGAAATAAATGATCAATATTAAGTCTGGGTGGTGGTTTAAGCAATGTTTCCAGAGTCATATGTTTAGGTTTGGGAGTAGGTGGTAGCAGTGATTTTTGGATGGAAATCAGAGGAGGGGGATAATATGGAATGAAGGAATTTCTGGTTTTTGAGGTAAGGCTCTGTTTAAAGCATTAAGCAGATTAGGTTTAGGTCTTGTGCGTGGGCAAACATCATCAAAGGGTTCATTAGAATATGGTATGAAAGCAGATGTTTGTGGTTCAACAGATGCAACTGTGTTATCAGATGCAGGTTGTAGAGCTGAAACAACAGCTTTACCAGAGGTTCTAGATATTGGTGCTAAAGATCCTACATTGTTCATTGATTGAATATATGAAAGGATCACAGGTGGAAGAGCCTGTCTGAGTTTTGGTTTCAGAGGTTTCAAGGGTTCAGAAGGTTCAAGATATACCAGATGATGATAGATTAGAAGTGGGAACAATCATCTCAGATGAAGGTGCAGGTGGAGGCAAAGGATCTGGAATAGGAGTTTTAGCAGGTATGGTTGATGCAGGTTCAGGTTCAGGTTCAGGTTGGTTCATATCAGAGTATTTGGATGGAGAGACAAGAAAATCTGGATGGATATCTGATTCAGATGAATTGGAGGATGTTGTAGGTGTACAAGAAGTAGAAGAGACTTGAAACACTGTTTTTAATGGAGTGATATCAAGAACTTCTGTCTCAGGGATATGAGTAGGTTCTGAAGGAGTATCAGATTGTTGGGATGGTGGTTCTGATGAAACAGGAGCAGAAGTTACTTTTGTGGGTTCAGAAGTAACAGGTGCAATAGGTTCAGAAGATGGATTATTTGATGGTGGTATGACAGAGTCTTTTTCTGGTTGAACTTCTGAGGTTTGGTTTTCTGGATGTTCAGAAGTTTGTGGTTGATTTTCTGTCTGTGGTTGATCAGAGTTTTGTTTTTCAGATTGTTGTTGTTGTTTTGATGGCTGTGGTTCTGATGGTTGTGGTTCTGTTGTTTGTGGTTCTGCTGGTTGTGGTTCTGTTGGTTGTGGTTCTGTTGGTTGTGGACGTGGAATAAAGTGTTTGATGTGTATTTTGGGTTGAGGTGTTTTTGATACAGAAGTAGTGTTTTGTTTTTGAGGTGAGACAGAACTAGGGACAGCAACAGAAGTTGTTTGAGTAACAGGTGGTTTTGGAACAGACTTAATAGTTGAATCATTAATAACAACATTTTTAGAAATAACAGAAGTCTTAGTACCTTTTAGTTTAATCCTCTTGGCAGATGCAGAGGCAGCTTCTTCAGAATCCTTTCTCTTTAAGAGATTCTTTGACTTCTCAGCAATCTTAGCCTTCTTCTGGACAGGTTCAGATTCTGCTGCAGGCTGAGTCCTTTTCCTCTGAAGTGGTACTTCTTCTTCTTCTCCTGCATCTGGTAGTGGTTGTTTGACAAGCTGAAACACATTAGCTGGAACAGGTACTCCTTCCCTTTTGCATTCCTCTATATACATCAGTACTATGTGTCTAGGTTCTTCAGCAAAGAATAGAGGAAAGTCAGATACTGGAACCCTCTTATTCAAATCAGACATATTCAGTCTCTTTGGAGCAGTAGTGAGTTCATCTACAATCTTGAGTCTCAGAAGACTTTTAGCATTCATAGGTTTTCCCATAATAAACTCTAATTCCTCTGTAACCCCAGCATCATACAGAGCAGCCACTAAACCATTTTCAGTGAGAAGATCTGAGATCAACCTTCCAAATGGGATCCAAGTCCTGATCTTCTGGCCTTTTTCTTTTACAGATTCTCTAGATGCATTGATGTGATTCCACAAATGCATGAACAGAATGTAAGGAAGATCTACCTTGTTGCTCTGACTAAGGCAGTACATAAAATAGATCTGTTCATTGTTGACATAATCTGGGGAATTTGTTGACTTCCTGTGATGTATGCATCCCATGAAGATCTTGGCCCAGATCTTGTAATCAGGCTTCAGATCTTTGAATCTGTTAGAAGCTTGTCCAGCAGTCATAACTTCCTCATAAACTTCTTCCATATCCACACGCCCAGCTGGCAAGTGGGAAACACCATTTGTTTCTTCATAACCAATCAATCTTCTTATCAGATCCTCTGTGATGATAATCTCTTTTCCCAGCACAGATGATAAAATAAACTTGGGATACACAGATGCATGAATCCAGAATTCCTTCACAAGTAGAGGGTAAACTGGTCCAAACAACCTATCAAAGTATTTCACCCATCCTTGAGCTCTAACAATGGAGCGAAAATCAAACCCATTGTCAGCCAGAGAGTCAAATTCAACCATAGATTCACACAGCACTTCTAGTTTATCAACAGGTGTGAGAAGAGTTCTCTTGGGAGGAGAATATGGAGCAGCACCTAAGTTATCTGAAGTCACAGCAGCCATTGTAGATTGAAACTGAGCAGTTGTTGATGAAGAATACGCCATTGAAGAATGCTTTTTCAAACGCTTAGGTTTTGGGTTTTTATGCAGAGAGAACAAGAGATGAAAACGCATGTAAATTCTGAGAGTGAAAAGTGTGAAAGTGAATACACAACAAGTATTTATACTAAACACTTAGGCACATCAAAAGTCAGAAAAACGCACATTTGAGCAAGCATTAAATGAAGAGAATAAAATCATTTCAAACAATAAATGCTTCTGACAATTTGGGGGGAAAACCAAGATATTTACTATTCAAATTTCACCTCAAACGTCTCTTCAGTTATGTACACGCCACCTCTTCAGATTTTGTGTGACACGTGTTTACTTGCATGCTGTTCTGAATTCTCTCAAGAAATGAAACGTTAGCCAACGTTCAGATCTTCTAAAGATGGTTAGTTCAGAGTTTCATATCAGAAATATTAATCAGAATAGAATAAAATAAACAGAAGAAATACTTCAGATGAATTAAGCATTTTTGCATCTTTAACAATTTGCTTCTGATAAATATCATTCTGGACAAAAATCCATACCAATATTTTTCAGAATAAAATTGAATCTATCTTCAACAAGGGGTTTTTGTAAAAATATTTGCCCATTGATGATCTGTATCAACAAAGGCTAAATTTATGATTCCCTTCTGAACATAGTCTCTGATGAAATGATGCTTAATTTCTATATGTTTTGCCTTAGAATGTAAATGGGATTCTTGGACAAACATATAGCAGAAGTATTATCACAAAAGATAGAAATGTTACTCTCAAAATTTGATAATCTTCTAGTTGACTTTTCATCCAGAGCATCTGCGTGCTACATCCAGCAGCAGCAATGTATTCAGCCTCTGTGGTTGAAAGTGCAATTGTGGGTTGCTTCTTGCTGTACCAGGAGATTAGATTCCTTCCTAGAAATTGACAACTTCCAGAAGTACTTTTTCTTTCCACTCTGTCTCCAGCATAGTCAGCATCACAGAATCCAACTAATTTGAAATCATCAGATTTTCTGTAACACAAACCCACATTAGAAGTACCTTTCAGATACCTTTAGAATCCTCTTGACAGCTGTCAAGTGTGATTCTCTAGGATCTGATTGGAATCTAGCACATAGACAAACACTGAATAATATGTCAGGTCTAGAAGCAGTAAGATAAAGAAGAGAACCAATCATACCTCTGTAGAGCTTCTGGTCTACTTTCTTACTTACCTCTTCTTTTCCAAGTGAGCTAGTAGGATGCATTGGAGTCTTTGCCAGCTTGCTGTCAGACATGTTGAATTTCTTCAGAAGTTCTTTAACATACTTTGTCTGATGTATGTAGGTACATTCTGGAGTTTGATTAACTTGGATTCCTAAAAAGAATCTGAGTTCTCCCATCATTCTCATTTCAAATTCTGCCTGCATACATGTAGCAAACTTCTTTCCAAGCATAATATTTGTTGATCCAAAAATAATATCATCTACATAAATTTGGCAAATTAGAAGATCTTTCTTTATTGTTTTACAGAATAGAGTTGTATCCACTTTGCCTCTGATGAAATTCTTCTCCAGAAGAAAATTACTCAATCTCTCATACCAAGCTCTGGGAGCTTGTTTTAATCCATATAGAAAGTTTCTTTAATTTGAAAACATGATCTGAAATTTTTCATTTTCAAAACCAGGAGGTTGGTGGACATAAACTTCTTCTTCTATAATACCATTAAGAAAGGCACTTTTAACATCCATCTGATACAGAGTGATGTTATTCTGTGCAGCAAAGGAAATAAGAAGACGTATAGATTCTAACCTTGCCACTGGAGCATATGTCTCAGTGTAATCAATACCTTCTTGCTGACTGTACCCTTGAGCAACCAGCCTTGCCTTATTCCTCTCAACTTCTCCTTTCTCATTTAGTTATTTCTGAAGACCCATTTTGTACCAATAATATTGAATCCTTGAGGTCTTTGAACTAAATCCCATACATCATTTTCTGCTGAATTGGTTTAGCTCTTCTTGCATGGCAATAATCCAATCATTGTCTTGCAGAGCTTCTTCTACAGAAGATGGTTCAATTTCTGACACTAGTCCAAAAAGTGATGCTTCAGATGATCTTAGAAAGGATCTTGTTCTGATGGATCATCCTTCTTTCCAATAATGACATCCTCTGGATGAGAAGCTTTAATTCTGGATGATGATCCTCTGATAGTTGACTCTTCAGAAATATTTAGATTATTCATCTGAGAAGTTAAGGGAGTAGCATCTGGAGTTGCTTCTGGTTCCTTCACTTGAAGTTTGTCTGCTTCTGGAACTTCAGGGTCAATAAAGACTACTTCCCTATCTGCAGAATAATCAACCTGCTTTGGCTTTTCAGAGCCAAGCTTATCATCAAATCTGACATGAATGGATTCTTCCACAATCTGTGTCTCAGTGTTGTATACTCTGTAGCCTTTAGAGCGTTCAGAATATCCAAGCATGAAACACTTCTGTGCTTTGGAATCAAACTTGCTCAGATTTTCCTTAGTGTTTAACATATAACAAATACATCCAAAAGGATGAAAATATGAAATGTTGGGCTTTTTGTTCTTCCACAATTCATAAGGAGTCTTCTTCAGAAGAGGTCTAACAGACACTCTGTTCTGAATGTAGCATGCTGTATTGATTGCTTCTGTCCCAAAAATGTTTTGCCAGATTTGTCTCATTGATCATGGTTCTGGCCATTTCTTGCAAAGTTCTGTTTTTCCTTTCTACAACCCCATTCTGTTGTGGAGTTCTAGGACAGGAAAAATCATGAGCAATGCCATTTTCAGAAAAATATTTTTCAAAATATTTATTTTCAAATTCACCACCATGATCACTTCTGACTTTTATAATTTTGAAATTCTTTTCATTCTGGACTTGCTTGCAGAAGTCAAAGAACACAGAATGTGACTCATCCTTGTGTTTTAAGAACTTTACCCCATGTCCATCTGCTAAAGTCATCAACAATGACCAATCCCCATACTTCTTGCCTCTGATGGATGCAGTTTTCACTGGTCCAAACAGATCAATATGAAGTAGTTCTAATGGTTTAGAAGTAGAAACAACATTTTTTGATTTGAAAGATGTTTTTGAAAACTTCCCTTTCTGGCATGCTTCACAAAGAGCATCTGAAGTGAACTTCAGATTAGGGAGTCCTCTGACAAGATTAAGTTTATTAATCTGAGATATACGTCTCATATTAATATGGCCCAATCTTTTGTGCCAGACCCATTGCTCTTCATTAACAGACAAGAGGCATTTAACATTTTGAACTTTAAGTTCTGAAAGATTTATTTTATAAATGTTCTTTTTCCTCTTACCACTAAATAGGATAGAGCCATCCTTCTGACTAATAGCTTTACAACATTTTTGATTAAAGGTAATATCATAACCATTGTCACTTAATTGACTTATGGACAATAAGTTATGCTTTAACCCTTCAACAAGTAAAACATTAGTAATAGAGGGAAGTTTACCATTTCCAATAGTGCCAGATCCAATGATCTTGCCCTTCTGGTTCCCTCCAAACTTCACGTCACCTCCAGATCTAAGTTCCAGGCTTTGGAACATAGACTTTTCTCCTGTCATGTGTCGTGAGCATCCAGAGTCCAGGTACCATGATTGGTGTCCTGACCTTGCTGCTAAGAACATCTGCAATAGGAATTATTTTGTTTTTAGGTACCCAGATCTTCTTGGGTCCTTTGGGGTTAGTTGGTTTGTAGGTTTGTCTAAACTTTTGTTTTGCAACATAATGTTTATTCTGACTTGCCTTGGGTTTAAACACATAAGTACTCTTCTCAGAGCTTGTGTGTTTAATGTCATTCAAGTGACCAAATTTGAATTGAGAATACAGAGGTGTCTTCCTGATGAAAAGTTTGTCAACAGGTTTTGGATTGCTTCCAGATGAAGATTCATATCCAATGCCTCTTCTGTTGTTTCCACTAACACCATAGATCATGGAAGCCATCTTGCTTCTGTCTATGCTCTTAGTGAGAAATCTCTGAAAACTGGAGTCATATTTTTCTAAAATATTTTCACATGACTTGGTCTCAGATTCAGATTCTTGTTGAGTTATTTCAAAGTCATTTTTGATTTTCAAATTTATTTCTTTTTGCTCAACAAGTTCTGTTTTCAGAAGATCAATCTCAGATTCAAGATTGCTTTTCAGCTTCTTGTATTTGAGTTTGATGTTGTTATAACTTTTAAGAACTTCTGTTAAAACTTTAATGAGTTCTTCTTTGGTAAGTTTGGCCATTACCTCTTCTGCATCATCATCAGATTCAGATTCTGATTCATATCCTGAGGTACCTTCCTCTTGATCCTCTGTGCTAGCCATCAGTGCAACGTTTGCACATTCTTCTTCTGATTCAGAAGATGATTCACACTCATCTGAGTCATCCCATGTTGCCATCAGAACCTTCTTCTTTTTGTTAAACTTCTTCTTAGGTTTTTCTTTCAGAAGTTTGGGGCAGTCATTCTTGTAGTGCCCAGGTTCTTTGCACTCATAGCACACAACTTCTTTCTTGGCAGATCTTCTGTGACTAGAAGATTCCTTTCTGTTGTCAGATCTTCTGAAGTTGTTGAACTTCTTTCCCTTGTGCTTCCAGAGTTTGTTAATCCTTCTGGACAGCATGGATAACTCATCTTCTTCTTCAGAAGAAGATTCTTCAGAGCTTTCTTGAATGACCTGCAAAGCTTTAGCAGTTTTGTTAGATTTTAATGCTACAGATTTACCTTTATCTTTCTTCTGAGGTTCATCTTCCTCAAGCTCAATCTCATGGCTCCTCAGTGAGCTGATGAGTTCTTCTAGAGAGATCTTGTTCAGATCTTTGGCCATCTTCAGGGCAGTCACCATTGGTCTCCATCTGATAGGCAGACTTCTGATGATTTTCTTTACATGATCTGACGTAGAATATCCCTTGTCCAGAACTTTCAGCCCAACAATGAGTATCTGGAATCTGGAGAACATGGCTTCAACAGATTCAGAGTCTTCCATTTTGAAAGCCTCATACTTCTGGATCAGAGCCAGAGCTTTTGTCTCCTTAACTTGAGAATTTCCCTCATGAGTCATTTTAAGGGATTCAAACATATCAAAAGTAGTCTCCCTGTTTGTAATTTTCTCATACTCTGTATGTGAAATAGCATTCAGTAATATAGTCCTGGCTTTGTGGTGATTTCTGAAGTCTTTCTTCTGAGCATCTGTCATAGATTTTCTGTCAATCTTTTTGTCATCCCCATCTGTGGGATGTACATATCCATCTATGACAAGATCCCATAGATCAGCATCATATCCTAGGAAAAAACTCTCAATTCTGTCTTTCCAGTAGTCAAATTTCTCCCCATCAAACATTGGGGGTTTGGTGTTGATCCTATCTCTCTCTTCATATTTATTGTTAATATTTGACATTGAATTATCAGCCATGATAACAAATAAATATATATATATCAAAGTATATCTCTCTGGATCTTTACTGACACTGTTAAGTGGTAGCACACTTAGAACCGGAGCTCTGATGCCAACTGAAGGTGAGATAATACTTAGAAGGGGGGGGGGGGGGGGGTTGAATAAGTATGATAAATTAAGACTTAAAAAATAATCACACAAATATTTTTATCCTTGTTCGTTTAAACAACTACTCCAGTCCACCCTTCCTAGAGTGATTTGCCTTTCTCAACAAGGACTTAATCCACTATTAAATCAAACTGATTACAATAGTATCACCTAAGAACAACAGTTCTTAGTCTTCTCAAGAGCTACTGATTCTAACTGAATCCTCTTAAGGAATATCCTTTACAATCAATGTAAATTAAATACAAGAGTATAAATGCTTCTATAAAGCTTTTATCACAACAGTGATTTTTCTCTTAAGTTTAAGTACAATAAGATTCTAAGAAGAATATGAAAATAATGAGAGCTTAGAATAATATGATTTCTTTTCAGCAAATTGTGTAACTGAAGAATGTGGTGAAGTTCTCCTTTTATAGGCAGCTGATTCAATGAAGCTGAGCGTTGAAAAGAGAGTCCCAAAAGGTCTGAGCCTTTTTGTCTTCACATCAAGTGACTTTTCTTAGAAGTAGACGACACAGAAAAATCCTTTTTGTCTGTGTAAGTGTGTCTAGCACAAATAAGGAAAGAGACGTTGAGTAACTCCAACGGATATATTCTTGAAAATTACTTCTTCAGTTTTCAGCAAGTTCTTCAGAGTCTGAATGGATCAGAGTCTTTTAATGAGATTCAGAACTATGCTGTATCAGAGTCTTCTGCAGCAGGTGTGCTTTCAGCGTGTTGATCATCAGAGCATTTTTGACACAGAACTTCAGTACTTGGCAGCGTTGGTACTTTCAGAAACTTCTGTAGACTAATGCTTTGAGAAACTCTTCAATCAATATTCTTCTATGCTTCAGATGCTTCAACTTCAGATGCTTCTGTTTATCTTCAGATGCTTCTGACTATCTTCAGATGCTTCTGACTCAGAATGTTCTGGAGCTTCTTGCTTCAGATCCTTCTGGAGACTACGCTCAGGATCTTCTGTAAGGAGCAATCAGATTCTTCTGCAAGGTGCATCTGGCGCTTCAGAGTCAGAATAACTTCTTGTATTCAAGACAGATTTGCTTCTAGAGAGTTAATATTATTTCAATCTGCAGTAAAACTCTCAAACAAATTTTAGAGTATATAATTCTTAAATATAAATTTCCTAACAGTTATCATGAAAACAAAGAGTTATTATTAAGAACCAATCTGTGTTCTAACAGAAAGAAGTAGGGCAAATTTCGTGGTAGGACACCCGTCTCCTGAGTGATGACTGTCACCCAGCCCATCATTCCTCTCCTTCATCACTCGTCATCCTTGTGACGACCGGTAGGAGAAATCCCGCTTGGAGACCACGATTTTCTCCCCGTCACCCTGCTGGTGACAGTTAGCCATCCTAATGCATAACAGGCATCCTGTCGCGTTGTTGCAGAATGCAGTTTCTGCGCTTTAGCCATGAGAGTTCATTCGAAGCTCCGATTTTAAGCTCCAACACCCCATATCACACATAAAATAATATATACATATTATACAACAATCAAAACATCACATACACATAAATTATAATTCCATTTCATCGGTTAATTAAAATTTCAAGGTTATGCCCATAACACCAAATATGCAACAATGACATTCATAATATTCAAATTCATATCCATCCATCATACATGATTTCCAATAATATACAAAACACAAAATTATACATTAAATATGACAATTAGCATGGATTTCACACAATTATCATCAAAACTCATAAAGCACACCAATGGTGAAGAAAACCTAGAGGAGGGTGAGGATCCCTCTCTACCCTTCAAGCAATACACCTATATTCAAGTAGTACCCCTCCCCCTTACCTGAAATTCCAACAGCAAAACAATCAAACTCTTTGGCTATGGTGATCTCCCCCTTCAAGAGTTTCCTAGGTTTGCCTCTTTCTCTCAATTCTCAAACTTCTACGTATCAACTCCTTTTTCTTCCCTCACATATTATATTTATTTTAACCTAAAATTCTATTTAAGTTAATTATTGTACTTTCACCCTTCAGCTCTTCTGAACTCTTTCCTCACCACTCAAACGTTACCACAACTCTATTTTCTACCCCCAATCTCACTATTCTACTATTTTTCTTATATTATTATTATTATTATTAAATTATTATTCTATTATTATAATCAAATAAACTACAATAAATTCCATTCACCCCAACAAATGCCAAATAATCACATAACACATGTTATCACCAATAAATTAATTTAAAAACATTTTATGTCACTTAAGTAATTAAATACAAACAAAACAATTTCAACCAAATAAATTAATTGAATTTGAGGTGTTATATTCCCCAACGAGCTGCGAAACTGCTTTATGGCAGCTACAAAGTGATGTCTACTATTGGTGTGGAAACCTTAATGCTTGCCTTTTAATAAGGAAAGAGGCGCCTTGTTGTGTCGAAGTATTTGATATGCTATTTGAACTTTTCTGGCAACAGTCTTTTTGAATTGAGGCTTAACACATTAAATTATGCTAGCTATAGGCATGACAACATAACCCATACCCACGGGTACCCACCCGAACCTGCCCTGAAGTTGACAAAGAAAACCCGCTTTGACTAGGTTTGGGTTTTCCCCGATTAAAAAATATGGGGATGGGTTGGGTAATGGGGGAACTAGTACCCACCCCGAACCCGCCCCCAAATCTGCCCGTTTATTTTATTATGTATATTATTATTTAGTTTTGTTAATTTGGAATATTAAATATGTGACCAATTGTTTTGATATTTTGATTTGTATTAATTAATTAATTTTTTGAAATGTATGTATAAAATTTTTTGAGATTGTTTTATTTTATTATTTGTAATTAATTTGATTTTAGAAAAAATAAATAATTCTATAAAAAACTGATTTTACTAAATGGGTGGTGGCGAGACGGGGATACCCGAATCCAACCCGAACCCGTTTAGGATAAGTTTGAGTTTTAATTCTCCATCCTCGTTTGGGTTTGGGGCGGGGAACGGGGACTGTTTGGGGATTCGGGTTTGGATTTGGGGGAGGTAAAAATTGTCCTGACCCGCCTCGTTGCCACGCCTATCTAGCTATCATTTTGGTTGTTGTGTTAGTCCGCTGTAATTAGATTCCATTAATTTAGTGGATATATTTTTTCCCCATGGTAGGGTATGGTTCTGAAAAGATATATATACATCTTTGTGTTATGCTCCGTGTCACAGAGGACTATTTCCCGGTGAAAGGGTAGGATCACAATCCCTGCTCCCAAGGCTTAGCTTAGATCGAGGTGGATGTATCTGGGCTCCACTTTCTAACACCCTTGGACTAGCTAGATTTGAAGGGGGCGCCAGTTACGCAAAAGTGAATTTTATCTATGGTAGTCTTTATCAGATACACATAAATTTGTGCAGTCTTTATCATCCATGACTTTATCATTCTAAAAGAGAGATAGACAAGAAAGCATACAGTAATGGCAGAAAATAAAATATAGTCAAATACTTGTATTTATAACGAAGTGAATTTGTTACAGTGAAACAATGGAATGATTAGATAAATAGACCTTCAACTGTAAAACCACTTCAGCTTGGAAAAGTTCCCAGTATTTGGTATATGTCCTCCTTTGGAGATTCCTTGAAGTATGCTCCTCTTTCTTACAATATCTCCTTCAATAAGATGGGGCACTAGTGTATCCAACCTAATGTTTGTCTGAAGCGGTATTCCTAGATGGTCGACTTTGTCGAGGACGTAGCTTGAGAACGACCACTGAAATCTTAAGGCCCTAGAGTTATCTTTTTCAAATATTCCAGCATGTCACCTTATGACCCCTAGGATGACAACATTCTTTCCCCTCTTACTTTGGTGCGGATATCCACCCTAACCAGTCGAGACATGACTGAAAGTATGCTTATAGGAAAAATGGGCTTATGGTCGGATTCCTCTGAAGCCAAGAGCATGGTTGAACAAAGGGGACGTTCCTTGAGAGACCCGTCTCCCTGAACTTTACGGAATAAGCTTGGCCCACTCCTTTCATCTAGTAATTTCTCTATGAAGCAACAATGTTTGGCGAAGGATCATAGCTAACTTCCAATTAGAGCTATCTTTAGGGGAGACTTAGTTTCCTTGCTACCAAAGTTCAGGGTGTCACTTAGCACTAAAACGATCCATTACGATGGTGCATGATGGATCTTCATGATTAGCACTAAAACAATCCATGTTTTAACAATGTTTAAAAAATAACATAAGTTTAAGAAAACAAAAATTTACCCTAAAGTGTGGACATTTCTAGAATTGTTTTCTAAAATTTATAATATTGGAGTGTCTTTGAAGCACAACAAAATTCTCACGCCAACAATTAAGTGTTCATCGCGGTTTGGAGGTGGAATAACCATTTGAATTGGAACTAGAACACCTATCTCCACCATTGACAACTATTTTTGAAGGGGGAAAAGAAGATGCATGACACAATGTTTTTGTCAGATTTCGAAAGGATGGAAAAAAGATTTTTCAATATATCCTAATTTTGAAAATGAAATTTCCTGAAATAATAAACAGAAATACGAATAGGCATGACAACGGGGCGGGTCGAGGACGGTTTTTACCTTCCCCAAATTCAAACCTGAATCCCCAAACAATCTTCGTTTCCCGCCCCAAACTCAAATGGGGATGGATAATTAAAACCCAAACCCGTCCCAAACGGGTTCAGATTGGGTTCGGGTATCCCTGCCCCAACACTATCAATTTAGTAAAAAATGTCAAACATATATATAAAAATAGACTTAAAAAAATGACTTATAAGTCTGTGAAGCAAACGAGCTGAACCTAACGAGTCGAACCAAGTTGCTCGTGAACTTATAACAAGTCGAGTTTGAGCTTAAAAAAAAGTTCGTATCGAACTCGAACAGAGATTTGAGTTAAACCAATTCTTCACGAGTCGAGCTGAGCTGAGGCGAGTTCGACTCGATTCGACTCATTTCTAGCCCTAACGGAGTGAGCTTAGGGCAAATTCGGGATGGGGGTACTAGTGTTCTTATTATCCGACCACTACCCCATATTTTTTAGTCAGAAAAAACTCAAACTCAGTTAAAACGAATTTTTTCAGTCAACTTCGAGGCTGGTTCAGACGAATACCCACAAATATAAGTTATATTGCAATACCCAAATAGGAAGAATGTGACTTAAAATTTTCTAGAACGTGGTGTATTTTATATGGTTAAGATACCAATATTATTATCTTTTTAGTTAAGGACTAATAGAAACCTCGAAATAAATATAAAGATAAAACTATAGTTTAACCTCTATAGTTAAAAAATATATAGTTGTAGTTGATAATGAATTTGGTAGGAAGAATTACGGTATAATCCACAATTCACAACTGCAATTGGGAAGAGATTAGACTCACTATTCCACACGCATTTAAGCAACTATTATTTCTGTTACATTTGAATTAAGATCAAACAATTTAGATATTACAATCTACATTACACTTTTCTAAAATCAAAATATTACTCAGAACCTTAAAGATCTACTAAACGCCTTCCAAGAGAGTGGATTCTGAAACTCAACATCTTTTCTTGCTCCATTTTTTCTACCAAGAAAAGGTTTCAACAATTTCTTAACCACCTTTCGAAAACCGGAACCGCGACACCTTCGTCCTTGCTTCACCTGATTCACAAGAGGAATTGTTGTTGGAGCAACACTAACAAGTCTTGGTTGTTGAGACACTGACCTTAGATATCTTGGCTCTGATAAACTTCTTTGTAACATTGCTTTGTTGAGTTGTGTCTCAAAAGATAGCCTCTCAAATTGGTCTAAGAGAGTGCTTTGTTCATCTCCAAATCTTTTTCGAATCATTGCTACTTCATCCATGTTGGTTGTTGTTGGTGATGTGATGTTATGTCATTTTCATTAGGTGATATATTTTTATACATAAGAAAAAACACAATGTGGCATTGGAAGCTTAAAGGGGTGCATTTTTCTTTTATATTGGTTATTAGATTAGGTTTGCAAAATACTAGGACTCATTGTGTAAGCAAGGTATCGGACACAACATATGTCACAAGAATGTGGCAAGTGAAAAAGCTGCCAATTAGATTAATACCATTGGAATCTTATGTTAGAATTATTTGAATTAATAAATGCGCCCTTATTTTATATCTTTGATTGGTTTAAGTTATATTTGATAATTAAAAATTTCTTATATTAAATTATTTTTTATAGATTTAAAGAATTAAATCTATTATATTAAAATTTACAATTCAAAATAAATAGTGAATGATGTGAGAACTGCGCAAAAAATAAAACATTCTATTACATTTTGTTTTGTACGCAACATGCTTAATTTTTTCTACTTTGTAATTGTTTATAGAATTTTTTAATTTATTTAATTTTTTTTATATGGTATTTTATCATCTTTTTCAAGCCGGTCAGATGAGTATCAACCGACCATTATAAAGAACTACAATTCTTTCAAAATCTTTTCATTACATAAGAATATTTCTTCAGATAATTACAAAGAATTTCAACTGGATTCATATTCAACGATTATCCATAATTTATTCCTAACAAATAACGGGTTTGTGATTTTTCTCTATATATAGAGAATGTACAAATTCAAGTAATAAGTTTTAAACACAATTTCAACTCACTCTTCTTCCTCACATACTGTCTTGAGCATTGGAGTGCTAACCTTTCAGGTTCTCCTCTCCACCCCGCCAGAAGCTTAGATCCATAATTACTTTCGATATTCACTTAATTCTGGTTCCATAACGGAATAATGGTGTCATCTATGATAATCGATTTTTTTCTAGCTTTCTCCACGATTTCACACATGTTCTCCGATTCGCCAGTTCGTCACCTTCTCATATCACATAATCAAATGTCATCACAAATCGAACAAGAAGATTTATCGCGTTTGATCCAATTGTGCATTATTTCAACTTTGATTCCTCAATTTTTTAGATCTTTAGTTCTTACGATTCCACGTGATGGTCGAATCTCAAGCTACTCGTTCTGTTGCTGCTCGAGAAGTTGTTGTTGCTACTGCAGCTCAAGCAACATTCAATTAACCACCTCTACCTCCACATCTTCAACAAAAATGTTGCGAATCCAGAAATAGAAGTTATGTTACATCCATATCTAGTTCAAACTCTTCAGATAGCCGAGTCCATCCAATTGCCTACGATTAGACCTCAAATTATACCTCTAGTTGTACATCTTGAAGTTTTACCTAGTTTCCAATTACTGCGAGCAAACCTTGGAGTGCAACATGTTCGAATCGTAGTTAAATTGGGGGGGGGGGGGGGGTTGTTATCGTCTCCACAGGGATTGTTTGATATCTTGGTTCTTTCCTTTCAACAGTTTACAGTTCTAAGAAAAAAGGTTTAAAACTTTTGGTTCATAAATTGTCACTATTTTTAGTAACAAAATTGGTAAATTCTAAAGTGTTTGATTAACAAAATATATCAAAGTTAGTTTTCATCTACCTTAACTTATACGTATTCTTTCAATCTTGCATGTGAAGGCGGATCCGATTAATATCATCGCGTATTCTCTCAACACCGCCTATCTCTAGAGCAGCGTCGCGAGAAATATTGTATTCATCGCTACACGATCTCTCCATATAATAACCAATATAGTAAGCTTTAAGTTTAATACAAAGTGAATATCAACCATAGACCGATCTCTCCAATCTATAAATCAATAGATGAATATTTTAGGTCAAGTTCCATAAAATCTATGTCTAGAGTTTTACAAAACAAGAATGGGTCGTTGAGAACAAAAATATTCATCATATATTAATCATCACTTATTCACATACAAGGCCAATAAAAAAAATACATAAACCTAAGGTAGACTATTTTTACCTTTTATACAAAAGATATTAACTACCTATAACCATGGTAGCTACCTTTACAAGTAAAGAGAGAAAATGAATGGACATCCACGTCACATAATCGAACTCGGATGCGAATCCAACTTCTATTTACAAAATCTCCCTTTTTGGTGAAGAAATGCTGACAATATAAGTCTCTATGTGAAAAATGGGTTATTCTCCCCAAAAAGTGTGAAAGTACTTATATAGTACAACTAGAATCTGCCAAGTTTGCCTAGTGAACTCATTCTTCGTTGGACGAACTTCCCTTTATGGCACTTGAAGTGCCCCTGAATAGTTAAATCGCCCCTGAGGAAATATCTGAGCTCGCATAACAAGTTCGCACAACAAACGTATGACCCTTTAGTTACTGCCTCAAAACTGGGGTGGTTTGCTGGTCCTTCGCTGCAACCTCGCCTAGTGAACATATGATTTAAGTTTGCCCAATGAACTTAATGCTCTTTTCTTTCTACCTCTAAATTGAGAGGGTTCGCTGGGGCTTCGCCGACACTTCGTCCAACGAACATTTGCTACTGATCCTTGCTGGCTATTTGCCCAATGAACATGCTAAAACTTCACATTTTCTTTGGCTTCCTTGTCAAATTACCCGTGTCTTAATTCTTTGATAGATTATGCCTAAATCCTACAAAATAACACACAAATCGAAACAACCAAAGGTATTTGCACATAATTGAAGAATAACATGAAAACATGGAATAAATCCAATCAAAACATAACAAATGAGATGAAAAATTCCAAATATAATGGATCAAATTAAAGCATGTTTGGCATTCAACACAACACCCTAATGAGCTAATGAAAAAAATGTACAACATCATTCGGAAGTAGAATTTGCAAGCAATAGAGGAAAGTTCATTGCAGCTTAAAGAAAGTCTCCATTATACTCCTCCATAAGGAAACACTGTTCAGGAGGCTGTACCAAGAATAAATCATATCGTTGTCACCAAGCCAATCGCGACGAAGAAAGATGATGTTCCTAAATTAAGGAATCAACATCTGAGCGGGAAACAACATAGTCCTTCTCAAAGATCTGAGGGGAGACCGAGGTAACCACGCATCTTCCCCGGATCAAGCAGAAAACCAGACAATGAAGATGCATCAAAAGCATCTGTTGTGTACTAAGATTGTGGAAGAAAAGTACTGAAAATCATGGGGAAAACATAAAAGCTAGGTGCGTATCATGGAAAGGGAAATCTAGACGAGCACGTACAACCCATCAATGATCGGGTGAACTACTTTAGTTTTTACGAGCGTCCAAATAAAGATTGTTTGGTTTGGCCCTTTTTAGATTGGCTAGACTATGGTTAAATGGTTTGTATGATTGGAGCATCCAATCATGGACCGAATTCTGTGAATGATTCTTCGCACATTTTATTGCCCCAAAAAGACGGTTAGTGATCGAAGACGTCTTGAGCAGGATTATCCAAGGGAAAATGGAAAGCATGTAATCATACATATACTGATTTACGAAATTTATTATTGAAATCTTATGAGGCCTTAAGTGTTGGTTCATTGAAAATTGCCTTCTGAGGGATCATCCCTTCAGGTTGAAGATAGGAAGGAAGAAGGTAAAAACTACTCAAGAGATTTTGAGCATGGTCGAGTCTTATCTGATCCTATAAGAGAAACTTAACACACATTTTAACAACCTCACTTTCACTGAGACCAACTCCAACCGCCATAGAGGAAAGGAGTCCCACTGGTAGAAGGACAAGTCAAATCGAGACATGCATGGCTAGTATGATAAGTTCACTTTGTAGAATATCCCTAATACATTCATGGTGATTGCTTTGTTACTTGTCTTATTACTCTTATTTTGATATACTTTCGATTATTAAGTCTCCTTCATGATTGAACCTCTTTGGATCAAGTTTTGAAATGGTTCATTTTTAGCATGCATAAACCTTTGGTTAAGTTTGAACTTGATCATGATGTTTTTTGTTAAATTGCATGAATCAGTGGAATAAGATCCATATATGTTATTGATTCAAGTTAGGTAGAAATAAATATCTAAAAGTGTTTTGAAATTTATGAAAAATTGAGATTTTAAGTGTGTGACTCGAATCAAGAGCATATCCTGATTTGAATCAAATTAAACAGAGGCAAACTAAAACACTTTCAAGAACCCTGATTCAAATCAATGCATTTATAGGCCACCTCTAGTTGATTTGATTCGAATTAGACTTTACACCTAATTTGAATTAAAAAAATTCTCACATTTTTCAGCTAGCTCTGCTTAAATTAATTCGAATTAGAATTAACACTTGATTCAAATCACGAGGTCTTTGATTCAGATCAGAATTTTCTCTTGGTTTGAATCATCTAAAGAATGGGTCAAAACTCTATTTTTCTTTTATTCCACTTCACTTGATTTTTGACCCAAATCATGAATGGCTCTTGATTCAAATCTAACTAACTTTTTCAACCATATTTTATACTTAATCTCAAGCACATATAAAACCTTTTTGTTATCTCACTTCCAAAAACAAAATATTGTATGAATCTCATAATCAACATTTTTATTTTTTATGAAATCAACACCCTTTATTTTTTGAAAGTTTAAATCTATTGCAACAAACATATAACATCTTCAACTTCAGTTTGATTTCAGATCTTGATAACGAGAGATTAATAATTGATTGAAGGAGACAACGTCTTGAAATAAATTTTTCTTGAAGATTTGGTTGAGATATTCAGGTAGCTTGCAAGATTGACGTTGTTGTCATTGGTGCTGACAAATTCTAGTGAAAAGAAGAGGGTTCTTCTCTCCATATCTTCTTAGTAGCGACTTTGTGGAAAGTTACAGATAAAGCAGAGTTCTTCTCAAATCTTAGGACAATTTGTTGCTCAAGAAATCGGTAGATCAAAGGGTTGATTGTTACACATGAAGGCCTGGAGAAGATTGATGATATTGGAAGATTCAAGAAGCGTTAATCAAGTGAAGATTACACAGAAGGATTTGGCATTATGATGTATACAAGTCTAGATATTGATAGGAGATTTTATATTTTGCAGCTTTATTATGGATTGGTGATTGTATGAACTCTTACAAATACTTGTCAAATAAAAAGGAACAATTCAGGTTCCAATGTAAAACCATTGAAGAGTGCACGTAAGCAATGGTATTTCAATTCTAACGTAGTTTATAATTTATTCAATTGGTAGAGGTTTACTGCATAAGGTTATATTTTGTTAGAATTGGTGTCTAATCTAGCTGCATTGATGATTAAAATTTGAGAAATAATTGAGGTTAGAATTCATTCTAATTGAATCGTTGTATAATCACATCTTATGAAATATACAATTGAATCTATTGTATACATTTGTGTATCATCAGGAAAATGTTAGATGCCAATCTTACTTTAAATTGATCATTTATAATTGAAATTTTTTAACTCTTTTGTGTTGTTTTGTTGGATTTACTACATGAAAGCATGCTATTTTTCAATTGTATGAAAATTCCTTTGGTCCCTTTGATGTGTGTGTTATTGTGAAGAATTAGGAATGAAATCATCAAAGTGTGAGACACAAGAAAATAGACAAGGAGGCCAAAGGAAGAGAAGAATATCAGTAAGTTCACTGGGTGAACTTACTAGTGAATGTTTGCTTTATGAACATCTGGAGAACTCCCCGCGAATGCTCCCAGACTTGAGGTAGTAACAAATGGGTTGTAAGTTCACTGGGTGAACAAGCCAGCAAAAGTTCGTTGTGGCAACGCGTCAGCGAAGAGCTAATGAACCATCCCATATTTGAGGCAGTAGCTAAAGGACTATAATTTCGTTGTGCGAACTTGTAGGCGAGGTAGTTCGCAGTGTGAAGAATTGTTTGCATAGCGAACTTCAGAGAATTCTCAAGGACAATTTAACTATTCAGAGGCACTTCAGGTGCTTAAGTTGAGGTTCGCTAGGTGAATAATCAGTTCACAGTGTGAATATGACAGATTCTGAATGTACTGTATAAGTACTTTTTTTCATTTTTGGGGATCATAACCCACTTTTAGACACCACAAACTGATTTTCTGAGATTTCTTCACCAAATCTTGATTTTTTGGGATTCTTTGCTCTTGCTCTGATTTCTTGTGTTCATCTCATCTACAGCCAATCCAATATGATACTAACAGGTTTAGATGAGCTAAGCAAGATTCTCGTCATCTGGCTCTAGAGAAGATGAGAATTTTACTAGAAAAGAGATTCAACCTCAACCCTCAAGGTTCCTACCAGGCAGTAGCGAGAATCCTTCATAGAAAATAGTGGGACAAGTTGATAGCACCTTGTGACAGTTACAACGTAGAGCTCGTAAGGGAGTTTCATGCCAATACACTTCCAGATGACGATGAGGCATTTACTTGGACTACTATGGTTTATGGAAGAGCGGTGAAATTTGACTGTGACATCACTAATATTGTTTTAGGTGCACCTTTATCCTTGGGGGAGAATGAAATTGATGAGTATCATCACACTTTGAGGCTTCATAGAGACAAATTCCATTTCAAGTGCATTGTTGGTTGATGGAAAGTCAGTGGAGTTGAACCCGTCTAAGGTTGCTAGAAGGTACCACGTGGAGGACATGCAACCTTTAGCTCAGCTTGTACTTCTCTAGGTGTTGACTAACATCAAGCCAAAGTTACACACCTCTACTGTGCCAATTTCGATTGCTCACTTGGTTCACAGTATTTTGACTAATGTTCAGATTGATGTAGCTAGAATCTTTGCTAATGAGATGCATGTTGTTATGGAGTGCGGACTTGGATCAGGGTCGTGGAAAAATTGTCCCTTGGTCTTTCCATGTCCGATTATGGTGTTGTGATTATGGTGTTGCGAGGGTTAAGCTACCCTCCCTTCGTCAGATGATGATTTTGGCTGCTATCGATGATAGTTATATGGACAAGTTTTGTAGGCCGAAGGGATTGAGAGGAGGACAGACCTCTAGTGCTGGTGCTGATGCTGGTACTAATGCTGGTGATATTTTGAGTTTTCGAGTTGCAGGCTCCCAGGGCTTTGACCCGTTTCAAAGAGAGCTCTGTAACTACAATTGGGAGTGGATGGAAACAACTCAACGCGCCATGATTGACATCCGTGGTTCTGTGCAGGTACTACAGTTGCAGTACAGGGAGCCCTTTAAGGAGAACTCTATGATGACTAGGGAGCAGTTCCTAGCACATGTTGCTTGGCCTGAGGCAAGACCATAATTTAGAGAGGGGGAAAATGCTGGTGATCCTAAGTAAGCTGAGGAGGCTAGAGATGATGATGATGAAGCTGATTATGAGGCTAGTTCTATGGAGGTTTCTAGTTCAGAGGAGGAGACCGAGTCCGAAGAGGACTAGTTTTTTTTGTTGACATTTTGAGCATGATCTTATGCAACTTTCTTTGGTTCTACAAAGTGAAGTTTTCTGTTAGAATTAGATCGTTGTTATTTATATTTATGTTTATTGTATTCCCTTCTGTTTTACTTTATCCACTCGTTGGATTATTTTGGATTATGTTGTTGTATGTACCACTTTTGGGTACTAATACTTTTGTTGGTGTTTTTACACCATTAACATTTTAATTTTATTTGCAGTTGAATTCTTCAGTTTACGAATGTTCAACTCTTATAGTTTTATTGTTGATATGCTTATTTTTGTTTATCATTGATATGCTTGTTTGGAATTTAATGTTTCTATTTTTCTTTTTTTTGGTGTGAAGTATGAGAACTGCTAGATTGGTTGCTATTTGCTAAAAGTATCCAATGAAGATTCTCCCAAGTTTGGATGGTGATGATAGTATTTAATCATATAAATATGCAAGAATGTTTAAGAATTCCTTTCTTTGTGCAAATGTAATTTTGTTTTTTGTTGCAACTTTGTTTGAATGCTTGTATCACTTAGGTTCAAAAACCAAAAATTGTGAGAAACCTCTATTGTTTACTAAATGCATAGGATGACTGATAAATTTTGTTGAATACATTTGATTCATGCTTAATCTTGTGATTATTTTGATATTGTGGGAGAATTAGAAATGATCAAGGCATTTGTTGATATTGATCACAACCATATCCGAAAAAGTAACTTACCCGTGAGTAGTGAGAATTTGCTAAACCCTTTGAGCTTAATAGTTTAGATCCTAATTTAGTGATGAACTTGGTGTTCGTACATAAATCAAAAGTTAGTTCATCAGTTAATTGTGTAGGATTCTAAAGTTTTTTCTTGAACTTTTGAAATTGTACTAAATTGTCTTTCTTGCCTCAAAAAGCAAGGAACATTCACTTAAGGTTTGGTTAAAAACTAGGTTGGGGAGAGTGAAAAGAAAATGATAGGTTACTCAAAAAGTTTGCTAATTTTCAAGCAAGCATGAAAAGAAAATGTGAATATGAATGTGAAAAACAAAAGAAAAGAATGCTTGTTTGAAAGAAAAAAAATATAGAGACGAAATAATATGCAAAAAGGAAGTTTGAAAAAGGTGAGCAACAGAGAAAGAAACTGTTGGATGAAGTTGTAATGTGTACATGGCCTTGTGTTGTGAATGTTTCTTTTGCATTGGCAACTTTGAACCAATGGCCTTATAAATTTCCATTTGTTATGAAACCTGGCCAAGCTACAACCTTTCAAGTCCTTAAGTTATCTTTTTGCTTCCATAATTTTTTTGATGATTGTTTAGATGAATGTATGAATTAGTTTGTATTTGCATCATTTGTCAGGTGAGTGATTTACCCCGTGATTGTAAGCCTGTATTTCATTCAATTATTATTTGAAGAGGAGTGTTAGAGTGATTCGAGCATGATAATTTAGCTGTTACTTGAAGCATTGTAGGATATTTGTTTAAGAACTAAATTATTTTGCATTGTTCATTCTAGGAAGTTGTAATCATTGGTTGTGTACATTTATTATTTATTTAAGCCATAAATTCATTCTTGGTTGAGTTAAATGCTTAAGCAAATCCTTTTATTTTCAATTAGAGACATAAGTTTCTTGAGGGAAAGCAAAGATCTAATTAGAGAGAGTTTGTTAGATGTCAATCTTGCTTTAAATTGACCATTTATTATTGGCATTTTTCAACTCTTTTGTGTTGTTTTGTTGGATTTACTACATGAAAGCATGTTATTCTTCAATTTTATGAAAATGCCTTTGGTCCCTTTGATGTGTGTTATTATGAAGAATTAAGAATGAAATCGTCAAAGTATGAGCCACAAGAAAATGGACAAGGAGGCCAAAGGAAGAGAAGAATATCAATAAGTTCGCTAGGCAAACTTACCAGCGAATGTTCGCTTTGTGAACATCTGGCGAAGTCCCAGCGAATGCTCCTAGACTTGAGGCAGTAGAAAAATGACTATAAGGTCACTGGGCGAACAAGTCAGCGAAAGTTCGTTGTGGCAATGCGTCAGCAAAGAACTAGTGAACCATCCCAGATTTGAGGCAGTAGCTAAAGGACCATAAGTTCGTTGTGCAAACTTGTAGGCGAGGTAGTTTGCAGTGCGAAGAATCCTTTGCACAATGAACTTTAGAGAATTATCAAGAGCGGCTTAACTGTTCGGAGGTACTTCAGGTACATAAATCGGGGTTCGCTAGGCAAAGAATCAGTCCGCAGTGCGAACATGACAGATTCTAAATGTACTATATAAGTACTTTTCTTCATTTTTGAGGATCATAACCCACTTTTAGACACCACAACCTGATTTTCTGAGACTTCTTCACCAA
Source organism: Lathyrus sativus (assembly GCA_963859935.3). Lineage (NCBI taxonomy): Eukaryota > Viridiplantae > Streptophyta > Magnoliopsida > Fabales > Fabaceae > Lathyrus > Lathyrus sativus. The sequence continues at coordinate 35,555,289 of OZ012741.1, read as the reverse complement.
ATCTTGATATTTTACAAATAAAAGCTGGATTTGCATCCGAGTTCGATTCTTCGACGCGTATACTCATTCATATCCTCCCGAAACTTATAAAGTAAGCTACCATGGTTATGGGTAGCTAATCACTTTTGTTTCAAGATTAGTGGTAGATAATACTCACTTTTGTATGTATTTCTCTTGAAATTTCGTATGTGAACAAGTTAATGATGAATATATGGTGAAAAACCTTGTTTTTATGGTTTATATTTGTGTTGGATCATTATTGAGAGTTATGTTTCAACTATTGACCTAGCTTTTTTTACCTTTCAACAAACAAAGTCTAGAGATAGTTTTGTGAGTTGATATTCACTAATATCAATCGTTTAATGTTATCATATTGATAGTTAGGTTGAGAGATCATCTAAGGATCAATATGATAAATCTCACAATTTGGTTTAGAGATGAAACATCTTGAGAGGATATGTGATTATATTTGTTGTTAATAAGTTCACATGCTTTATTAAGAAGATACATACGAAATGGATTATTGAACCCTAATATTGACATGTTTTTATCAATCGATTTTAAAACCAAAACTCTTTTACCGTTGCTTATAACTTTTTATGCGATTTTTACGTTACGAAACCAAAACAAACATCTTTTATGTTCTATGTTTAAAACAATTCCAAATGTAGAACGACAATAATATCAACCAATCCATGCAAATACAATAACAAAAACCCACACTAATATTGTTTCAATAGAAAACCATCATTTTGTATTTGGAAATTGATAAAGTATTAACATGATCAAGTTTCAATAAACGTATAACTTTATATTATTTCTTCAAACCTTATGCTTGCGACTTTTGCAAAAATTGGATACTCTTTTTGAAAAAGCAGTTGAAGTTTTTAATAAGGGTCTATTCACCCCCTCCCCCCTCTAGACTGTTTTTCTACTTCCCTATTCACACCCAACAATTTGCATCAAGAGCTAGTCTTTTGATTGTGTTTACCTAACATCCAAAAGTTGTGAATATGACAGACGGTGACACTCCTAAGAGAGCATATAATAGAATACCTGTTTTTAAAGGAAAAAATTAAACTTATTGGAAAGCGAGCATATATGTACATTTATTATCATTTGAAAAAACCTATGGTGTGCCGTCATCAAAGGACGATTCATTCCTACGGGTGATGATAATGTTGTTAAACATCCTAAGGATTAGAAGGATGATGAAACCAAAAAAGCTTCATATGATTTGAAAGCAAGGAACATAGTTATCTCTGCTTTAAGAGCAAAAGTATTATACTTAATTTCACATTGCACGAGTGCTTAAGGTAAGTGGGACACTATCCAAATTCTCTTTGAGGGAACGAATGACATCAAGGATTCTAAAATCAATATGTTTACAGAGGAGTTTGAATTATTTCTTATGGAACCCGTAGATTCTATGCAAACTAGATTCCTCCACTTAATCAACAAATTACGTAACTTGTGCAAAAATTACAATCTCTTTTGAGCTGTTAAAAGAGATGCCGGAGTATACGGTAAATTTTCCTTAGCAACAATTAAATCTTGATTCTTCCTTTCCACGACCATTACCATATGAGTCACCTAGACGGCTAAATAGCCAAGGAGGTTAAGGGTTCCAAATCATCCCTTATCTCAGTAAGAAAAGTAGAAAGCTGTGTGCATTTCCTACAGGTACTTATCCCGCTGAAGCTTTGAATTGTGAACACTCTCTTCTAGAGATTTATTCTAAGCACATTGCTAGTCAGAACAAAATCTTCCCAATAACAAGCTCTACAAAGGGCCAAAGCAGACGAGATGTGCCGGTTATGCCCAGAAAGATTGGTCAAATATGAGCGGTCATATTTTGAAGGATGAGAGAAAATAATGTTAGATTTAATTCAATTACAATTAAGTATACAAGTTATATGCTTTATACATTATTTTAACCATTCTTTAGTGTGAAACAAAATAAATAAATGATTATGTATATAACTACTACATCTACATGTTATTCTACTAAAGATGAGATTGCAAGAATACTTTTTTTTATTGTGATAAATTTTTTGGTGTTGATTTGAGATGCAAAAATGTAGAGATAAGTGGATGACGTTTGTTATTATGCGCATCTTATTCAATCGATATTATTAGTATCTTGGAAACTCGTCAAACAAAAAGAAGAGATGATTTTCCTTTGTACGGTATATCGAGGACAATAATCAAAACATAATATGATGTAATAGCCAATTAAAGGTCTCATTATTTCAAATTGGATCACTTAACATTCACTCATATAGAACTCATATCAAAAAAATAAAATTAAGCGTGAATTTAAATGTTTTTTATGTTAAGATTTTATCTTTACAATTTAATCCACCTCACACATTAATAATGAGACCACCACTATTGTTGTTTACTAACATATAAGTTATCAAACTCTGACAACTATCACATGTCCGTCTTTGAGGGTGTGCAAGGCGACCTACAACACAAGGTCTTGTATATTTTCATGATTAAGTTATAGAAAAAGGACTTTCGTGCATATGTTTCACAATTAATTTACAGTTAAATATGACCTCTTAAAAAATTCATGACTCAATTGAAGCTAACTTCATTTTTTACATAAGGTTTCTCAGTAATTTGAGACAACTCTGAACCATCACATTAATAAACTTGATGACATAGATCGATATTGATGAGTGAAATGAAAATTTCATGCAATGCGATATCTAAATCATGCATATTTTCAACTTGTCCTACTAAAACCTTTATGATATTAAACTAAATTTGTAAAGTTTAATATTTGCACAAATGATACAAAAATGTTTATAATAATAATGTTGTGAATCAGATGTCTTAAAACAAAGTATAAACAGTTTCTTTATGCTCAAGAAACACACAAGGATTAGGGTTAACAAAGAAACCAAGGTAAAACAACAAGGATTGGTTATAAACTGCTATTCTTTCCTTACTCTCAGAACAAGATTACAAGTATACAAGAATACAAATATAACCTCTCTCTCTTGAAATTAGGACTTTATTTTCCTATTTTTCCTTATGCCAAGATTGAGAAACTATCATCCTATTTATAAGAAAAATAGCACACTAACCTAATGGCCTTTTTAACAATTACCCATTACAAGATAACTTAGGGTACAAGCTAACTTAAACAATTGGGTGTAAAATCAAGGCCTAATTCAACATGCTAACAACCATAGCAATATTGACTAATGCATGTTAGAACAAACTTTGACCACAACATGCATTACTCCGACAGTAACATGCGAACATACTTCGACCTCATGCTTAATTCCTGTCGAACCAGAAGCTTACCCTTTGACCATACTAGGGTTTGATCCAATATCTCAAAAATCTCCACCTTGGATCCAACTCTATAACATCAAGAAACTAGCTTTCTTCATGCAGATTCAGTATCAGCTGCATATAGTGGAAAAACTTGCAACCGGTCAATGTCTTGGTGATCATATCAGCAACATGTGAGCATACTCCGGTTGCTGCTTTACTATCTTCACCCAACGCTCCACCATAAATTAGGAATCTATTCAGATACCCATTTATGTACCTTAGGATCCACTTCAATGCTTGCTAGTGAGACTTTCCAGGATTCGCCATGTACCTGCTTATAAGACTTACTGCATATGCTATGTCGGGTCTAGTACAGACCATAACATACATCAAAGAACCCACTATGTTAGCATATGGAATGCTATTCATATATGTTCTTTCAACATCAGTGATGGGACACTAATCTATGCTCAGCTTTAATTGAGGGTTTGTCGGAGTCACAACAGGCTTTGAATTCGACATACCAAACTTTTTGAGAACCTTTCGTAGGTATGCCTCGTGAGATAACCATAATTTCGAATGCTTTCTATCTCTTTAGATGTCAATCCCAAGAATCCTGGACCCAGCTCCCAGATCCTTCATGTCAAACTCCTTATTGAGTTTAGCCTTCACCCTCATTACATCTTCGACATTGTTGTTTGCTATTAGAATATCATCTACACAGAGCAACATAACAAATGAATTACCTGGTCGAAATCTGAAGTAAACACAGTGGTCGAACTGACTTCTGATGAAACTTATTAGTGCCATGAACTTGTCGAATCTCCTATTCCATTGTCGAGGAGATTGTTTCAGTCCATATAAGGATCTATTCAGCTTGCACACATAATATTCCTTCCCTTTTTCGACATACCCTTCAGGTTGCCTCATCAAAATTGTTTCATCTAAATCACCATACAAAAACATAGTCTTCACATCCATCTGTTCTAGTTCAAGGTCGAACTATGCCACTGTGGCTAGAAACATTTGAATGGATCTATGCTTCACAACAAAAGAGAATACATCATTGAAGTCGATACCTTCTTTTTGAGTGAACCCCCTAGCAACCAATCTTGCCTTGTATTTCTTTGACGAAACTCCTTCTATTCCTTCCTTAACTTTGAAAATCCATTTACAGCTGACTAACCTGGCTCCAGCGGGTTTCTTGATCAGTTCTCAGGTATTGTTATCATGAAGAGATTTCATCTCACCATCCATGGCCTTCATCCATACAGTCTTCTTTCGACTCCTCATAACTTCCTTATAGTCTCTAGGTTCTTGGTCTAAAACCTCTCTTGTAGAGATTAAGGCATAAGCTATAAGATCTGCATACCCAAGTCTCTAAGGTCGCTTGATGACTCCCCACGACCTGTCTCTTGATAGCAGGTAGTCATTATCAGTCTCCTCATATTCGACAACATCTTCTGCATCTTCTTCAACTTCATCTAGGGTACGCAATTCGGCATCAACATGCTCCACCTCAACAGAAACCTAACAAGCAATAACACATGGACAGTTAAGCATACACAAGTTAAAGGGCAAGTCAAGGTTCAAACATGACCTATAATACATATTAAACATGTTCAACATTAATGTATATCAAAATCTAACATCATTTCAAAAATGGCTAGTATGAGCACATACCTCTTGTAGCCTTTTCAAGCCAATACACAAAACAAGAAGTCCAATTGAGATGTGATGATCCAAATAGCCTTAAAATACTTCAAATGTGATGTTCAAGTGATCCAAACTCCTTCCATTTGGATGCCTTGACATAATGGTGTTTTTTTTCAAGAATACACCAAGAACTCCAAAGTGAAATGCAAGAAAATGATGTTACATAAGCGTGGTGATGATTTGGATAGTTCAAACAACCTACATTTAAGGTGTTTGAAGTGTTGGAAAGGTTGGAAAAGGAATGGACAAAGTTGTGGTTCTAAAAGTGCAAAAAGTCAAAGTTTTATGGATTGACAATTGACTTTTTGAGTGAGAAGTTTTCTGGTGGAAGTGAGTGTTTGAACAGCTTCAATACATCATATGTGATGTGTTTTAAGTGTTGGTGGAAGTTTTTGATGGTTGTATGAGGTTTTGGCAAGGTTTATGCAAAGACAAATTTTGTGTCTAAGGGAGCAAGCTTCACAAGTTGCAAGAACAATGTGATCAGAGTAATGAGGGATATTATTATTGGTTTCTAGATTAATCTGGTGTATTTTAGATATGAGGAGAATTCTTTATTTATAGGCAAGCTTGAAAGCAAGTGGTATGGGCAGATTGGATCATCTTGTCAACTTTGCCCTTTTTGGAGGCAAAATGTGCAAGATCATCTTGAGATCTTTCTTCTGAGCATGAGCCACCTTTCTATGTGTTTGATAATCACCTATAGTCTTCAAATAATGGCCTTGAAGTGAAAGTAAGGGATCAACTGATGTGGTTGCTGAGTTGTGACAGAACTTGCAAAACGTTTCTCTCTCCTTGCCACTTATATGATTAAACAATTCATTTAATCCAAAATCTGAGTTTTGCTCGTGGCTATGCATTTTAATCTCTTTAATTAGGTCCTTAAGCATCAAATAATGAGCTAATAAATTTTTTAGAAGAGCTTTGAATGGTTTATGCATCAAAATGCAAGTGCTGAACTTAGTTTTGTGACAAGAAAAATGCCCAACTTGCCTTCTTCGATTCTCCCTAAGCATAAAGGTTGAGAAAATGCGCTTGTACTTTTTAAAAACACCCAAACATGATATAATAAATTTATGTTTTACACAAGTTCAAATTCCAAAGGGAACTATGTCAAAAATTCTCTTGAAGTTTGTTGTAAAAGTTGACTTACAAGTCAAGAAACATGAAAATTTTCTAAGTGTTGAAATTCTTCACAACTTGATGAGCTCACAACTCAAAATATATGAATTTTTGGATTTCAACCCCATAGGACACTTTTGTAGGGCTCCTCAAGAGCTTTCCAACAAGATTTGAACCACTCCATTTGGATGTGTGGTTAGGAAGTTATGATTATTTCAAGTTGGCTTAAAATTAGGGTTTTTCATGAACCCTAGTTTCTTGATTATTAAGTTATCCATCATTCCTTGATTAAATATCCACCAAACTCACTAGTTAGGCACAAAATAATGTTGGACGACTTGCTTGCTTCAATTTGGGGTCAAAACCCTAAAAGTCAAAGAGTTGACTTTCTAAATAGACGAACCGAACGACTGAAACCTTCATGATCGATCCTCAGTGTTCTGGGTTCTTTGAGCCTTTCAAACTTCTTTGGGAAACTTTAATAAGTAATAGGAGTGCCATGGATCATGATTCAAGCTTTGGAAACCTCTTTAGACCAAAATTCAAACTTCAGTTGACTTTTTCCACTAGAAACCCTAATCATGGTCTTGTACTATACTGCTCCTATTCTTTTAGTAGCAATCTCAAATAGGCACTTGTCCTTGGAAAGGTGTGATCCTCTTGATGATATAAAGACTTGATTTTTAGAAGATCAATCCAAAACCTTGATTGATCAGTCCACAGGATCCTTGATTTTGATAGTGTAAAATCCTAATTCATCTGCATCTTGACAAAGATTAACTTGAAAAAGGTTAAGGTTAGGTAACACATGCTTGATGCTCCTAGAATGATGATGGAATCTAGGGGTCAAAATTTGGGGTATGACAGTTGCCCCTATTTAAATATCTTTACTATATGGTATGAGAGATGACAATCTCCATAGAATCATGGTGAAAGGTATTTAAATATAGCAAACCGAAAATTTTGTCCCTTAGATGCAATGGTATGCAAAAGGACAAATGTTGAACATGCAATGATTTCTAAGAATGATGCTTCATGATGCTTGAGTGCAAGAAAAATGCTGGCACACGAGCAAAAAGAAAAAATAAGAACAAAACAACGAGTAACAACTCATTAGGAACACAGATACACCGGGGAGAGACCCAAAACAAACCAACCAATAGTTCAGACATGACTAATGATGGTACTTTGCAGGGATCCTCCACCCAAGGGACATGGAACAAAAACTCCAACGGGGAAGACAAACCTCCATTGGGGAAAGGGCAAAACTTTGCTTCTGGAAATGCAAATTTCCACTGGGGAAATGCAAATCTAGCCAGAGGATGCATCAAAGGAAACAAGGTTAGGAAACCACACAGGGGAATAAAAAGTCAACAGACTCAAACTCCAAACAGGGGTTTCAAAAGACTAGAGACACGGTCCCTATTAGGGAACAAACCAATGGGGATCTTCCTTGTAGTAAAGAGTTCAAACGGGATCTTCAGGAAAGGACTTGAAACAATACCAGATTTATCGGGGATGCTAGTGACCACTAGACCTCCAAGACTAGCTAGGGATATCCAGGGATTCACTAGAGATGCTGGTAACGACCAACCATCCTGAGATCAGGTTTAGAAAAACATTGCCAATGACCATTGGGATTTCAAAGGATATGGTAACAACAAAAAACGAGGCACTAACGACAAACAGACTTTAAACGATGCCAGTCAAGACATTACTGGTCTTTCCAATAAATATGGTGACAACCAACTCAGCAAAACCAATAACAATTGGATTTTGAACAATGCCAATGACTACTGGGCTTCTTGAGGAATGTTAGTAATAAGTAGACTTCATGAGGAGATGTTGGTATCGACCCACATTCCAATAACGATTGGGTTTTAATCAAAGTTGGTAACTACTGGACTTCCTGGGGAATTGTTGATAACGAACAACATTCAAAGAATATAACAGAGTTAGATGGAATTTTCCAATTACAATTTGGAATTTAAACAATTCCAGTAACCACTGGACTTCCTTGGGGATTGGTGATGACCAAATCAACGATAACTAAAGACAAAGAGGTTTAAATAATGCCAGTCAATTATTACTGGACTTTCTGGGGAACTCTAGTAACGACTGGACCTCAGGAGGATATGGTGACAACTAAATCAACGATACCAATAACAATTAGATTTTAAGAAATGCCAGTAACTATTGGAATTTCAACAGAGTCCATTAACAAATGAGACATCGACTGGGGGATAGATTCAGGTAAACACCAGATTTTAAAGATAAGCTACAACATTAGTAATGACTAAGATTTGGTAACTACCAATTAGCAGTATCAGATAGGGGTCAACGACCGACCTATTGCTAGTTACAACTAGACTTTGCAGGGGAATCTGGTGACGACCAGACAAGCAAAATCAACAGGGATCTAGTAACAACTAGACTTCCTGGGGAATCCAGAGAGAAATAAAACCTCCCCTGGGGATTAACCAAAAAAGAGGATTTCCTTAGCGAAGAGTTCGAATGGGATCTTCAGGAAACAACTAGAGGTGTAGGCGACAAACAAAACATCCACAGATGCACTAGGAGTGTTGGTAACGTAAAAACATCTTAAGATTCATCGGGGATGCTGGTAACAACCAGCCATACTGAGAAGAACGATGCCAATAATTATTGGGTTTTTAAACAATACCAGTCAAAAGATTATTGGACTTACTGGGGATAAGGTGACAACCCTACTCCAAAACACCAGCAACATATAGGTTTTCACCCGTCAAAACATTACTGGACCTCAAATGGGGATAACCAACAAACAAAGATGCCAATATCAATGGGACTTCAAACAACACCAGTTAAAATAATTATTGGGCTTCAGGAGATTGCTAGTAACGACTAGAGTTCCAAGAGGATATGGTGACAACAAAATAGTGATGCCAATAACCATTGGATTTAAACAATGCCAGTAACTACTGGACTTTCCAGGAATATAAGTATTTATCAAAATAATACTTAAGCCAGATAACTTGACAAAGTTAAGGTAACAACTAAAGGGTAAGCCTGTGACAACAGGTCTGAAGCAAAGGGTTTGGTAACGACCAAAGGATCTCATGATGACATCCAGTAACTACTGTGGAGGGAACACCTGACAGATTCTTGACAAAGAAAATCGTCTAACCGAATCACAAAGGCTACAGCCAGAACAAACTCAAAATGAGAGGTATGCTGAAAAATGCATATGTTAATGGTATGATGCAGATGCAATGTCGGACGACCCGAGGGAGAAAGCAACGAAAGATAGATAACAATCTATCACAGGGGAAACAAAGAGAATCACATTGAATCCCATCGCTGAAGAATGGTACTAATCCTCTGGCGATTCTGCTGGGGAAACAATCTATGTTCTTACTGGAGAGAGGTCACCACTTCAATACGGCTGACAAAATTTCGTAGCGCGACGACGTGGGGAAAGAAATCTCCATAGAATATCATATTGCTAAAATGATGGTATCAAGGTTTTAACCATTATGTCCTCATGAAAAGAGTCTAAATTTATACCGTCATGTCGCAATCAAAGTTATATTTTACTTGTTAATTAACTTTCTTTAAAATAAATTTGTTGTTTCAAAAACTTTTTCTTTGCAAAAATTATTATTACCAAATAAGTGATATTTGGATAACAAAAAGGTATAGCATAAACAAAGATTGGTCCAAACCTAATTTTATTTAAAGATGGAAATTTACGAAGGCAAAGTCCCATGGAACAATTACAAATTTGGAAAAATGGCAATATAAGTAAAGGTTTACAAAAAACCAACGATCATCCAGTCCTAACTAGCTAAGAGTCAGTCTGAAACGTTGCCTTTGACGAGAGTAGTAGAGAATGAGCCTTTTTGATGATCTTCTGCATGTAGTGACAACTCCTGATGTAGTGACATGTGTTTGTTGCTCATTTTTATCTAAGCCGCCTTTCTAGGTTTTCGACTTAGCGAGCTTTTCCTTTCTTTTATTTTATCCCTAATTTGTGCCTGGATCTCCTTCATAGGTTATGATCCACCGGGATGCCCCCTTTTTTCCTAAGTTTCCTTTCCAGGTCTTCAATTTATTGGGTTTTTTAGGCATAATATTTTCTTATTGCATCTGTGTTTACGGGATGAGGGATTTGTTCACCACCCATCGTCGCAAGGATCAGAGAGCCTACAGAAAAGACTGTCTTTACAACAAACGGGCCGTCATAATTTGGCATCCATTTTCCACGCATGTCTCGATGTACTGGTAGAATCTTTCTGAGTACCAGCTCACCCTCTTTATATTTTTTGATTTGGACTCTTTTGTCGAAGGCCCTCTTCATTCTCGTTTGGTAGAGCTGACTGTGGCACATTGCCGCCATCCTCTTCTCGTCAATGAGATTCATATTATCAAACCTTTCCTTCACCTATTATGCTTCTTCGAGTTTGGCTTCCATCAAGACCCTTAACGAAGGTATCTCAACCTCAATAGGCAATACTGCGTCCATCCCGTAGACCAGGGAGAAAGGGGTTGCTCCTGTTGAAGTGCGAATAGATGTTCTATATCAGTACAAAGTGAATGGCAGCATTTCATGCCAATCTTTATAGGTCACTACCATCTTCTACACAATCTTTTTAATGTTTTTGTTTGCAGCTTCAACAGTGCCATTCATCTTAGGCCGGTAAGGAGAAGAGTTGTGATGTTTAATTTTGAAATTGTCACAGAGCTCCTTCATTGTTTTGTTGTTCAGACTTGTCCCATTATCTGTAATGATTTGGTCATAGATTCTGTAACGATAGATAATCTCCTTTTTGATGAATCGGGCAACCACTTGCTTGGTCACGTTAGTGTATGATGTAGCTTCTACCCATTTGGTGAAGTAGTCGATAGCGACGAGGATGAACTGATGACCGTTGGACGCTTTAGGCTCGATTACCCCGATCATATCGATGCCCCATGTTGAGAACGACCAAGGTGACGATAGCACGTTCAGAGGATGTGGTGGCACATGCACCTTGTTCACATAAATCTGACATTTATGACATTTTCGGGCAAACAAAATACAATCAGTCTCCAAAGTCAACCAGTAATAACCAGCCCTCAAGATTTTCTTTGACATGGCATGGCCGCTTGCATAAGTACCGAAGGAACCTTTATGAACTTCTGTCATCAGTATGTCTGCTTCTCTTTTGTCAACACATCTGAGTAAGATCATGTCGTGATTTCTTTTATACAAAACATTATTGCTGATGAAGAATTTGGATGACAATCTTCGCACCGCTCTCTTATCAATTTTAGAGGCGTCGACCGAATACTCTTGATTTTGGAGGTAATTTTTGATGTCATAGAACCATGGTTTTCCATCAGACTTTTCTTCGTCATCATGACGTATGCTGGTGCAGTCTTTCTTTCAATGCTAATCAAATGAGCCTCGTTGATAAATTGGACCTTCCACATTGATGCTAGACTGGTTAAAGCGTCATCAATATGATTTTCAGACCTCGGGACATGTCTAAAAGTGATCTCGTCAAAATACTCGATCATCTCCAAAATGTAATTTTTGTAAGGAACCAATTTTTTGTCTCGGGTCTCCCATTAGCCTTTGAGCTGATAAATCACCAAGGCAGAGTCGCCAATTACTTCCAGAATCTTAACGTGAAGGTCGATAGCAACTTCAAGACCTAAGATGCAGGCTTCATATTCAGCTATGGTGTTTGTACATTTGAAACACAACCTAGCAGTTACAGCAGTATAACCTCCAACAGGATTTTCCAGAATATTACCAGCACCATGAACTTTTTTGTTGGATGCACCGTCGAACATCATTTTCCAATGGGAGCCAGATTCAGGACCCTCTTCAGGACCAGGTTCTTCTTTAGCTTTGTGAAGAGACATGACATCTTCATCGGGGAAGTCAAATTTGAGCGGCTGATAATCTTCAACAGGTTGATCAGCAAGGTAGTCTGATAAGACACTTCCTTTTATTGACTTTTGTGCAACATATTGGATGTCATATTCTGACAAGAGCATGTGCCATCTTGCAAGTCTTCCTATCTGAGCAGGTTTCTCGAATATGTACTTTATTGGATCCATTTTGGATATCAATAGAGTAGTGTGACAAATCATGTATTGTCTCAGACATTTGGCCGTCCAAACCAACATGCAACAAGCTTTTTCAAATGGAGAGTAGCGACTCTCGCACTCAGTGAACTTTTTTTCTCAGGTAGTAGATTGCATGCTCTTTCTTCCCCGATTCATCAGTTTGGCCCAAGACACAACCCATTAATTCTTTGAGCACAGTCATGTATATGAAGAGAGGTCTTCCATGCACAAGTGGGATCAATATTGGAGGCTCCTGGAGGTATCCTTTGATCTTCTCAAATGCCGACTGACAATTCTCGTTCCATACAACCGCTTGGTCTTTTCATAACAACTTAAAGATTGACGTGCAAGTAGGAGTCAAGTTGAAGATGAACCTGTAGATATAATTTAGTCTGCCATGGAAACCTCTGATCTGTTTCTCCATTTGTGGTGCAGGAATTTCCTGGATGGATCGTACCTTGTTGGGATCAACTTCAATTCCATGTTGACTAACGATGAAGCCGAGTAGTTTGCTGGATCTGACTCCGAAGGTACATTTGGCAGGATTTAGTCTCAACTAATACCTCCTAAGTCTTTTGAATAACTTCAGAAGATGATCAATGTGATCTTCTTCGCTCTGAGACTTGGCAATCATGTCATCGACATAAACTACAATCTCCTAGTGCATCATGTCATGAAATAATGCTACCATGGCTCGTTGATATGTGGCCCCAGCATTTTTTCAGACCAAAAGGCATGACCTTATAATAATAAGTGCCCCAAGGTGTGGTGAAGGTTGTCTTTTCCATATCGGCTGGGTCCATATTTATTTGGTTATAGCCGGAGAAACCATCCATGAATGAAAACACCACAAAGCTGGCTATGTTATCCATCAAAGTATCAATATGTGGCATAGGGAAATCGTCCTTTGGACTAGCTTTATTCAGATCTCTATAGTCTACGCACATTCTAACTTTGCCATCCTTTTTAGGTACAAGTACAATGTTGGCCACCCATTCTTGGTATTTTGATACTACTAAGAAACCTGCGTCGATTTGATTTTTGACCTCATTTCTGATCTTGAGAGTCATGTCGGGTATGGATCTTTGAAGCTTCTGCTTAAGCGGAGGACATTCAGATTTAAGAGGGAGCTTGTGCATTACAATATCGGTATCCAACCCAGGCATATCTTGGTAGGACCAAGCAAACACATATGTATACTCTCTAAGAAGCATTATCAATTTGTCTTTAACCTCTACCCCAAGTGATGCCCCAATCTTGACCTCTCTTTTTTCTTCTTCGGAGACCAAGTTGATGACGTCAATCTGTTCTTTATATGGTTGAAGACAAACATCCTCGTACTCAGTCATTTTCATCAGTTCTTCAGGGATTCTAGAATCCTCATCACTTTCGTCTTCAACTTGGAATACCAGTGAACCATAGTCAGAAAGAATTGGATGAACATCGGATTTAGCGGGTGATGGAGGTTCTCTGCATGTGTTAAACGGACTTAAAATGAGAAAACACACACAAAGAGATGCAAATGATGAATTCTTTTTTTAGGTTTTTTAAAAAAGATTGCCATTTTTCCTTTTTTACAAAAAAATGAAAACAATAAAAATGCAATGAACAACAAAATGGAGTTTAACAAAACACTCATTCATTGTTGATCTTTTTAATTGCAAAAGTGTGGCCCATACAAAATGATCCATTGGCCCCAGGAATGACCATGGATTTAAAACAAAGAAAATGCTAACAAGCAAAATAAACAAATTACTCGAAGAGCGGTAACATGACGGGAATTTCTACGGCCTCCCAGTTGCACAGAACGACTTCACCTCGGAACACCAGGCCTTCTATGCAGCTCACTTCACCGTCTTCTTCGATAGCGTTCACTTGAACACCGCCACTTATGAAGATCTCCTTCAGGGTCTTCAGGCGCTTGATGTTGACTTCTGATTCTTCATCCAGGGTTAGTTTGTAACCCAACCCTTTCCGGTCATTCTTCACTCGAGCGTTGACTTCAATTACCTCTCCCCAACCTTACGGAAGTACTTCCATTATGGAATTTTTAATACTCTGGGCGGAGGCGAAAGATGGACCGCGTGTAATGACCGCGTCCTCAACCAACACAACATGTGCAATCTCTAATGCTTGGAAAGTTGTTTTCTAATG
>OZ012741.1:35491807-35540404 GCA_963859935.3 Lathyrus sativus | reverse complement strand
AGAAAATGAAATGAAAAATAAACCAAGTTAAGAAAAAGTTGGGCAAATTTTTGGGTGCAACAATAAAATGCGATAAAAATAAAGAAAAATGCAAGAAAATAAATAGGTACCCTAAAAACTTGAAATAAATATTGTCCTCAATGTTTAAGCACAAGAAAGAGGGAGTAGAACTCACAAGAACTCATTTCTGAGGAGGGAACCGCAACATAAGTTGTTGCATCATGGCTTGGACGTCATTCAAGACCACATCTTGCCTATTTTGTTTTGCTCGCATCCCTTGGATCTTCTATTGAACCCAATCCCATCTATTGTGATAAGCACTCGAAGCGCCCTCTTCGAGTTGGGTGGAATATGTGGGTGAAGGGGACAACATCTTCCTCCATATTAGTACTTACATAATGGTTAGAATTTTCAAGTTCAATCTCACTCTAGAATGTGGTATCTGAGGAGGTTCCCCGCTTGATAAAGCCAATTTATCAGAATGTCAATTCTTACCTTCCTTGGATTGCGCAAGTAAAGAAAGGACTTGTTCGCACCATCATCACTTAGGTGTTCTCATCCATATAAATCATACCTTGATGAGCAAGGGCTTCTATGTCAATCTTATTATTCCTTCAAAAACAACATCCTCCTCTAAGTTAAATTCAAAACCAAGGTATTCAGTGATTTGGGTAATCATTCCCCCTACCGAAATGTCTCAGGTATCCGCTCTAGAAACCTTTCTAAAATAATTTTCCGCAAAGGTGGCGGTATTAACAATTTCATTATTGGCCATGTAATGCATAAAAAGTAACTTTCTTTAAGTAGAAAACTTTGACACTATCACCTTTTCTGAATAAGGTGTAGACAAGCGCCTTTTGCGCATACCAGAATCATAGGTTTTGAACTAGGGAAGCATTGGCCCCTACAGCAGTGTAGTAGGGTCACAAAAAATAACACACCAAAAGCTAGTGGCATCAACTCTTTTGGCACGTCACCTAGCCTATAGATGGGAAATTGGAGGATGCACCCAATTTTTCTACATTAAGCTCACGGTTTTGATTAAACAACCGAAATTTGAGATTACCACAATAACACCTTGTTCCATCGATATATTTTGTTTGCAACTTGAAATCTAAGGTGCTTAGGAACTCAAGAGTAGTGCAATAAAAAGTGGGTGCTTCTCTTTGCATGAATTCTAATAAATTGATCGAATGGAACATCCTATTAATTTCTACTTTCAAACCAAGAATGGTAAGGCTGGTCTCACAAAATACCTTGACGGAGTGATTCTCTGCTTAACGAGCGTTGAATACCTTTATGTTTGTGAGTCATCGTCGAAGATGATGTTGTGTTGATTTTGCAAATTGGCGCTTCCCTCTTGCAAGCTCTTGAGAACTCGACCACTTACTTTCTTTTTTCGGGTCTCTTTGGTGCCATTGATGATTTATGCCTCTTTGTAAAATTTGAAGTGATGATTTTTGGAGAACTTATGTGAAGAAGTGGGCTTGGGATGGTGAATAAGGAAGGTTTTATGAATATGGTTTTGTAGTTAGGGGTGATATAAGGCAAAATGTGAGAGCTTTGTGGTGGAGATTAATGGAGTTTTAGGGGTGGTTTTGGAGAAAAGCTTGAGAGAATAATGAAAATGAATGAGATATTTGAAAAAAGAAAGAGTGAGGAAATGATGGATTAAAATTCAAGTTTGGGGTATTTAAATGGAATTAAGCGGATGATGATTGGTGCATCAAATGGTGTGTGAGGTCTTAAGGAGATTTGAAATTAGAAAATATTTGAAAATTTGAATCTCCTTCTGCATGTTTTGCTACAATCTGTAGCACGTGCTACGGTCTCCCGCGGAAGAGCATTGGTTCCCAAGGCTTTTGTTGGTTGCATGTTAGGTTTGATGGGTGGGCCTGCTGCGGCCCATAGCATGGGTACAGGTGTTCGTAGTAGGCTGCTGCTCCTTTAGAGAAAAATGTTCATTTCTTGGGCTCTTAGGGGTGTCTTCCGGGCATGATTCCACAATTGATATTTCTCAGCTTTCTCCAACAACTTTGCACTTGTCAGAATTTGTTCTTGTGATCTTTTTATTTACTAAAAAACAAAAAAAAAAAAGAAATAAATTAGTATGAAAAAATGTGTGTTTCCTCCCATGAAGCTCTTTATTTAAGGTTGTTTAGCTCGACCGTCTAGACCCTCAACTCAAAAGGGTGCTTCCTCCAAATTAAAATCCTTAACACGTCCCTTAGCCATTGAAGGGACCCAATTCACTCTAGATCTCCATGTCATACAACCTTCTTATTGTTTCTTCCTTATATAAGGAGGCTCATATTTTTGGTAAGGTTTTTCACGGATTTTCTTTCACTTTATTCTTCTACTTGGACTCTTTCTTATTTGGCCTTATGCATGTCTTATTGTTCTTGTACTTATCATCTTCCTTAAAAGACACATCATTGCCTCGGTTAGTGGGGGTAGAATTTTCCCCAGAGGCTTCTCCAAAATCCTTAGCCTGGGTATCAAATTTCTCAATATTAATACTACCAAGTGATGTCTCATCCAGCTTAATGGTCGGAGGAGGATTTGGTGCGTCCTCTTGAACATAATTGCTTAACAGATAACCAAATAAAAGAGTGCACTAAAGAATGGTTCTTCAATATTTTTCTAAACTGAATTCGATTTTATTATCAACTACCTCCAAGGCCAACTTCCCTCTTTTGACATCGATGATGGCCCCTTCCGTAGCTAAGAAAGGACTTCTTAAATTTATAGAGATTTGACAATATTAATCAATGCCCATTACCATAAAATCCCCTAACACATAATAGTCTCTTACTCTTACCGGGACATTTTCTAACACTCATATGGGACACTTAAATGATCTATCGAAATGTTGTAGATACACATTGGTAGGCTTTATATCTCTTATATCCAACTTCTTGCATACAAACCAAGGCATTAAGCTAACACTAGCTCCTAAATCCCATAGAGCTCTCTCAAAGTCCAAGGTACCTATATGAAACGTGATAGAGAAACTTACGAAACTTATAGCTTATGTATCTCTATGTTTTGGATCACGACACTACTATCAAGGGTCATAGCCATGACTTCATGGTCCTCAAGCTTTATTTTATTGGATAAAATCTCTTTTAAGAACTTGGCATATAAGGGAATTTGGGTTAGAACCTCGGTGAAAGGTACATTGAGGTGAATCTTCTTGAGAAGTTCCACAAACTTTTCGAATTAAGCCTCCACCTTGGCTTTCACTAGCCTTTCTGGGAAAGGAACAATAGGTTTGTAGGGAGGAAGAGCAACATATGATGCTTCCTTCTCAACCTCTTTAACAACTTCCTTTTTAGGTGGTGTTGGCACACTAACTTCAACCTCTATCTCTTTATACCTATAACTACTCACTTCCTTACAACTACGGGTTGTTATGACATTACAAATTTCCTTAGAGTTTTGTTCGAGCTACCCCAGAAATGATCTGAGAAGGATGTAAGAAGCATCTTGTTGTTGCGCCACTTGGGAGATTTAAGTCTTCAACATTTTAGCGTGAGTGACAACTTTATAAAACTTAGTGGTCAATTGCCTAAGCACCTCATTAGTGAGGAGGTTTTGATTCCTAAACTCATCATTTTGACGGGTTTGTATCAAAATAAAATTTTCTATCATAAGTTCAAGATTGGACTTCTTAGGCTTAGGTTGTGTAGCCTTTTGGAAACCCGAAGGTCCCATGGCTTGTTAGGGTTGTTGTTCTTATATGATAAGTTGGTGATCACGCCATCCCGGATTGTAGGTGTTAGAGTAAGGGTTGTTCGTTTGGTTATTTTTCACAAAGTTGGCATTCTCTTAGGTGGATCCTCTCATAAGGATCATTTGACAATCTCTATCAGTATGACCCTTAACTTCACTTATCTCACAATAGAGTGTGACGGGAGTGACCGAAGCAACATGGGATGGATGGAAGGTGTGGAAGGTGTGATTATTAGGCTATCTATCTTTTGGTAAAGTTAATCCACCTTGGCGCTCGTCTGATCAAATACATTAGCCTCATACATACCACCTTTGTCGCACACTTCTCTATGAGTGATGGTTTTTGGCCATCTCTTTTATCAAGTTGTAGGCTATATCTTAGGGACTATTCATGAGGGCCAGGGATGGCCAAAAAATCCATACCCGCGAATAAAATCCATCACAGACATGGGGCGGGTAGTTTAATGGATATACACGGATAAAATAAATGGATATTTAAATACCCGTTTGTTAATCGATATGGAAACAAGTTTAATGATATTTGTGCCCGCAGATATCCATATCCTTTAAAAAATTATAAAAATAATTTAAATATCATTAGTTTATTATACCTTATCTTTTCATCTTCTAAAAAAATAAGTCTTCTTATATTTCTTTCTTCTTTTTTTTTGAAATTTTCTTTGAAGAAAATCTTTCACATTTCTTTCAAATTTTATTAGTCATTTTATATTTAAACTCTTCAATACTTCAAACACCACTTCAACAATTTCACAGTCCAACCAACTAGTGTGTCATTCCTCTGTCGAACCAATGTCTCTCTTCCTACTCATCTGCCGTCTGCTTTTCTATCATAACTTACAATCACCGTATCTTTTATTTGTTTGGTTATAAATGAAATATATGGATATTATGTTTAGATCTAATTATGTTTTGGTGAATAAGAAGAAAATTAATGTGATGAAATTTTATTGTTAAATTAAGAGTGAATTATATGAATGTTATGTGATAATAACTTTTTGTGTTTTAAAAGAAGTTCAAAATATTTTTTATAAAAAAATATTATCCATGGATATCTGTAAATATCTGCGGATATTATAAAACCCCCAGATTACCCACTTAACGAATATCCGCATGGATATGGGGTGGATATGGATATCATATTTATCTAACGGGGCGAATACAAATATCATAGTATCCGTCCCATGGATATTCATTTACATCCCTAATGAGGGCTCTGTCAGAAGCTGCATCAAGGGTCATCCTTTTGGAGTAAAGGAGACCATTGTAAAAGGTGTGGATAGTCATCCACTTATCTAGCCCATGGAAAGGAAAAAGTCTTTAAAAAAAACTTTATAACACTCACAAGCATCAAACAAGGATTCTCCTTCTTCTTTCCTATAGTTGTTGATCTCATTCCTAAATTGGGCCGTTTTACTTGCGGAAAGTACCACGCTAGAAAGGACGTTTTCAATTGGGTCCATGAAGTATTAGAAGTAGCGGGAAAGGATTGGATTTAAGCCCGCACATGGTCTCTTAGAGAAAAGGGAAATAGACGAAGGAGGATGGGGTTTTGATCAACACCATTTGCCTTAACGGTACCACAATTGTCAACAAAAATAGAAAGATGAAGGTTAAGATTTTCCGAATGTAAATCGGCAAATCACTTTTGTTACACCATACCGATCAAGGAAGGTTTTAGTTCAAAATTATGAGTCGCAACAGTGGGTGCACAATACTACAATGTGGTTCCTCTTTAATGGGAATAACATAAACCTTAAGTGGTTCAGTATCAACTAGAATGGCCATGGCTTCTGATATAATATTTTGGTGTCTCTCGAGTAAGAAACGCTCGATTTCGTCAATGGGCTCAACTAAACTATCAACAAAACAAGCTCTACACATACAAGAGTAGAGAGAGCTACACTAAACAAGCACAATAATAAAAATACAGAAAAATAAGCTCTAGTCTATACGATGATCAAACATAAATTCTATATCGAATGCAATTAGTCCCCGACAATAGCGCCAAAAACTTGATGTAACTGGAAGTGCATGGTTGTCACGAAGTAATAAAATATATATCGAACCACATGGATCAATAGTTTAAGTATCAAATCCTTATCCAATTAGTGTATATCTAGAGAAATCAAAGAGAGCTTTTAGTAAACAAATTAAATGAAAAAAAAGCAATTAAATAGAAATAGCAGAAAAATCACTTAAGTACCAAATTAGGTAAAGCATGACCTGGGGTTATAGTTCATGTTTCAAACACAATCATATGATCCTTGTTACACCTAGTGTGGGTCTTTTGTATAAATAATATAAAATTGATAAAATTGGGCACTACCTACTTTCACAAGCGCATTGCCCCTATCATCGACAAATAATTTGTCGGCTTTCGCATCGTTCGAATTATTATTCGATGTGTCATTATTTTTTCCTAGCAATATGTTTTCTCAAATTTGTCTGTAGGCTTTTGCATCGTTCGGGTTAGGTTGTTTAAAAATTTTCATTTCGGTATCGACACACATCCTTTTAGAATATGGTTGATACCTGAAAACCACTTACTTTTGTAACGAAGTTGAAATGCATGCACTCAAATTATAAAATAAGTTTAATTAAAATTCTTGCAATTGACAGTAGCTTATCATAGGATAGATCATGAAAAAACCCATAACCCCTAATCCCTAGAAAATTACTCAATCATGGTGAGGGTGAAAACAACCACAAAGATATTTGTCATTAAACTCATATCAATCAAGCAAAATAGATGAATAATATAGAGAATGAATAGAAAACCTAAATTGAATTATAAACTTGTTCCACAAATTTTTCCCTTGGAGACTTGAGTTATAAACAAAATGGAAAAATTGAAACTTTAGAAACTAGGAATGAAAAAATAAAAAACTTGGTAATCTAAACTCATAATAGGCTATGAGTTTTATTGGGAAAAATAAAATTGTCAAATATTATTGGTTCAATGTAAAAAGATATGATTTCATTCATATCCAATCAAGCCTAATAGCCCTAATTAAGAGAAAATCTTTACATTTATGGATGCAAAACAAAAACATGATGTTTCTCTCGCCTCCATGCTACGAGTGGCCATAGCAAGTTCTGGATCTTTCCTTGCTAAGCTTCAAATATGGGGTCTTGGGTGTTGCACCCCAAAATTTGCCCTCGTTTTTTTTTTAACTTTGACTGGTTTTTGCTTCGCACTCATATGCATTTTCATTAGGCCATAGTTCATGATCATATTTTTGCATTGGTTTTTTTAGACACAGGATCAGGAGTTTTTCTTTGAATCAAATCATTGAGTTTCATGCCATTTAGACGCGCGTCCACCCACGATTGGGTGATTTTTCAAATCTCTGTTATTTTTCCCAATGAGAGCGTGACACGTGGCCTAAGGATGTTATTTTTATAAATATTAATTTCGTTTTGTTTCTAACTTTTTTCTTTTCGAACATAATATTTTGTACATATATTGTTTGTTAATAGAAACTAGATTTTAGAATTTAAGTTTTTATTTAGAAAATTAGAATTAAAGAATAGAAATAGAATTTAGAATTTCAATTTAGAAAAAATAGGATTTAGATTTTAATTTAGGGCTTTTTATTAGAATTTAATTAAATAGTTTTTTTTAGAAATTAGTTAGAATTTGAGTTTGTATTTAGAAAATAGAATTAGTTTTAAAAAAAAAGAATTTTAATTTAGATTAATTTATTAGTTTAGATTAGATTTAGAATTAGTTTTTATTAACCTTTTTATTTTACTTAGAATTATATAAGAATAGAATATTAATTTAGAATTTATATTAGCTTTTATAATTAGAATTTCAAGTAGTTTAGAATTAATTTTTTAGATTAGATTTTAAATTAGGTTTTTAATTTAGGATATAATATTAGATTAGTTTATTAATTAGAAATTAAGTTAGAATTATCAATTAATTAGAGTTTATAATAGATTTATTAATTAATTAACAAAAAATAAAAAATAAAAAAGAAAACACGGTCGATTATTTAAGCCGGTTACTATTCATCATCATCTTAGATCCAAAAACCCTAGACCGCTCACCGCAACCCCTTTCACCTTCTTCATCCCTCAACTCACCCCACCGTCGTAAACCCTGGCCGATATCAAAAAAACAACAATCAACTTATTCTTCTTCTCCTTCATAATAAGAAAACTGGCTTCTTCTTCTTCTCCGCCATTTTTCTGCCGCCGGACTTCCTTTCGCCCAGCCAACCGCGCCTCTTCCTTTTCGCTCCAGCCAACACCTCCCTTCATCTTCTCCGTGGAATCCCCATGAAAATCGACCGCAACTCTCCAAACCAACACCAGCCGCCGCGACCCTCAGATACCCCTCAAATCTGAAAAAACCATGAGTCACCCATATCCCTTCTTCAAAACTCATCCCACCTGTAAAACCCCTTTCCAATCCGCAAATCAATCTATAACCCTTCACCAATCTTCCATAACCCGCACAACAAAACAAACGCCCAACTCGCGACACCTTTTTCAAACCCAGAAATCATTTAATCGAAACAAAAATGACCCAGAAAGAGAAGAAGATGACTTGAATTAAACTTGAATAAAAGGTGAATAACAAACTTGAGCGAAGTGTGATCACGAACAAATTGAAATCGAGAGCAAATCTAAGTTTGAGAGATTATCGCGAGCAAGACGAAGAAGAAGGTTATTCCGAGAAGTTTCGACTTTCCTTGGCCTTGCAATTCGTTGTTTTTTGAGAGTGACGAAACCTCGCAGCAGTCAGTCTTTGGATGTCTGTCGGTTTTTCATCTTGAGCATCTTTTCTGTTTTAATCACTTTGTGAAAATAAGAGTTTTGTTTGGGTTTTACTTAAATGGTGCCTTGCCTGTCATTAAAGGCTGATTTTTGGAGTTTTGTTTGTTCTTAAGTGATAATTTTTTTCTTTGGATCTAGGCCTGTGATGTCCCTCATGATCCAGACCGCACCTCCTTCAGCTCATCTTTAGTTGATTTAGTTTTTTTAGATGTAATTTTTTGTAAATTAGTTTGTTAAGAATTGTTAATATATTAGTTTTTTTTTAGATTTCTCAATATTCTTCTAATCTAGTTTTTTTATAGAAATTTTGTAAATATATTTTTAATTTAACTTTTAGAAGTTTCTAATAATTTTTTCTAATTAATTTTTTAAAAGATTTGTTAATATATTCTTTCTAAATAGTTTTAGAGATTGTTGATATATTAGTTTTTTTAAATAGTTTTTGTAAATTCTCTAATATTTTTAAATAGTTTTTTTAAATTGTTTATAGTTCTTTTCTTTTTAGTATTTATTTTCTTTTTTACTAATAACTTTGTTTATGATTTTATTAAGAACTTTGTATAGCTTTGGATAATTTCTGTTTAACCATTTTGTTAACAATCCTTATTAGTTTCTTTGTTTACATTTGGATCATTTTTTCCAATTTATTTCGTTTCGGTCGATGACGAGACCCCTAAAATCATCATCAGTCAAATTATTGATAGATGGAGGTTTTCCCGAGACCACCACCTTCTTTTTATCTCCTCATCTCTTCTTCATTTCGATTTTTATTCAACTTTCCTGATCTATGAAGTCTTTTATTCGTAAGCGTCGATTTATCGAAGTCGATAACCTTCTCGATTTCAAATCTACGGAAAATGACCATTTGGGTCATTTTTTTTACTTTGGGATCGTGATAACCTTTGATTAATCAACATAATATTTGCGATTAAAATGAGATCCCCCATTTTTTGGCCCGTGCGACACGATTAAATCGGAGAATGATCCTTAATATCATTTCTCTATCTTGTCCATAACACGAATATCGATTTAAGCGACCTCCTATAGTTAGAATTTCATCATAAATCGAGCTGCGGCGGTTTAGTGTTGCATTTATCCCGATTCAATTCACTAACAAACTATCCACTAACTTTAATTTCTGTCAAATATACACTGTTTTATTTTTTCAGTCAATATTATCCTGTCCATATACCTGTTAATATTTGTCTTGATATATATCCTGTATATTATTCATATCCTGTATATATTCAATTTCTTCATCTTGTACATTCTTTCAAAACACTTAATAAATTATCGAAACCATAAAACTCAAATTGGTGGACTGTTGTTTGTTTATTCGAGTGTCGGATCTTTGGATATTTTCATGAACCAAGCATGGAGTTGTGCCCGACTTTCGCTCATAGGCGTAGCTTATGACACATTGCACACACACGGCTTCCTCTTAGGCTACCTGAAAATGAGACTTTTTTATTTCGTGCAATCCCGTGTAATTTGCATGTACCCCTCTCCCATTCCCGATGTACGTATTTCGTATTTCTTTGACTGCGGCTTATCGTCTAGGAGCACCCCTAGGGACTAGAATATTCCATTTTCAAACTAATTTTCGATTCGTCATCGAGTTATTTTCAAACTCACTTCCACCATGCTTTTGCATGCAAATATAAGTCAAACCCTTGATCCAACGTCAAACGGATTTTCGCAACGAACTTTCAAACCAATTCACCACTTCTTCTTTCACAAACTTTTTTCTCCTAAAACCTTGGTCCCGTACCAAGTGTATTTTCAAATTCTTTTACAATAAAACTTGAATGGTCGTGGAGTGGTTAGGCGTAGGCCTTCTCCTATCCCGAGTGCTTGACATTACCGTTAGGGTTCACTGTCGCGAAGCACTTACCATTCAAGATCAAACACATTTTTAATAAGAGAATGAAGTTCTCTTTGTATTGAATTAAAGAGAGAGGATTGAGTGTAGACTTCTTCCTCTGCGAGTGTCAGGATACTCACTATAGAGTGTGTGGTCTCGATACTCGTCTTTCAATATGAAGACGCGACTATATTCACCACCTCTCTTTTCAAAACTTCCCTTTCAAAACGTTTTTACTCAAGCCTAAAACCTTGGTCTCGTGCCAAGTGCATTTTCAAACTTTTTCTCAATAAAACTTGAATGGTCATAGAGTGGTTAGGCGTAGGCCTTCTCCTATCCCGAGTGCTTGACATTACCGTTAGGGTTCACTGTCGTAAAGCACTCACCATTTAAGATCAAAAACATTTTTAACAAGAGAATGAAGTTTTCTTTGTATCGAACTAAGAGAGAGGATTGAATGTAGACTTCTTCCTCTCCGAGTTTCAGGATACTCACTGTAGAGTGTGTGGTCTCGATACTTGTCTTTCAATATGAAGACATGACTGTATTCGCCACAACTTTTCACAATAAAACTTTGAGATAAAGAATTGGGTACTACCCGCAAGGGGTTACTATCCGAGGACCTATTTCACTCCTAAAAACAACTCCCACAAATCAAATGTGACATCTTTCCTCGATGGCAAAAACTAATCTTTTCAAAAAGGATATGTTACGTTCGTTCTATCGCAAACAGGTAACACCTAAGTCTCCAACGAACGAGCAGCAATACACCTAAACTGCTAGAATGCGCACGATAACATTATCCACAAAAACACCGATTAACAGTAGCACGAACTATGTTGCTCTGATTTCTCATATCTGTTGAGAATACGTAGGCACAAGACGGTGATGTCTTGGCAAGCACCCCTTTTCTTTTCCTCTATCCGTAGTAGGCCGAACTACGTCTGCTCTGATTTCTCATGCCATATGAGAATACGTAGGCACAAGACGGCGATGTCTTGGCGAGAACTCTTCTTTCTTTTCCACCCTTTCCCTGAGAAGGATATGCTACGTTCATTCTACCACAAACAGGTAAGGCCTAAGTCTCCAACGAGTGAGTAACAATACACCTAAACTTCTAGAATACGTATGTTAGCATCATCTACCAGAACTTCCCATCAACCGTAAGCCAAACTACGACTGCTCTGATTCTTTACTTCTTTTAAGTAAAGATACGTAGGCATAAGTGCCACAATCCTTGACGAGCACATTCCCCTCCTTTACCCGATGTTCCCCGAACTACGTCGACTCTGACTTTCTCATATCTGTTGAGAATACATAGGCCTAGGACCACGAAGTCCTACCGAGTCTCTCTTCTCCCCCTGTTACCTCTCTTTCCCCTGTTTCTAACCCTTCTCTTTACCCCGTTGGAACACTCTTTATAGCAATACCTTTTAGCAAATACCTTCACATCGACAAACAAATGGTTCCCATCGAGTACGATGGATGCGAGGGGTGCTAATATCTTCCCTTCGCATAACCGGCTTCCGAACCCGTTCCTTGGTTGCGAGACCGTCTTATCCGTTTCTCTCTTAGGATTTTATCAATGTTTTCCCTTCCCCTCATGGGATAAATAAAGTTCAATGACGACTCTTATGTCTTTATTTTTCGCCTCTTCGTCGTTTCATTTTTTCGAGTAGCGACATTGGGTGCCATGTTTTTGTGTCCTATATCAGCTCCTTGACTTGTGCATTGGAGATTTTTCCAAAATTACCATTTTCACTCTGTTTTGCTTTCCTTTCAACCTCTTTGTATTGGATGCTCATTAGACCATGGAATTCACAATAAAACACAAACCAAAGCATTAAAAATGATTAAAGGAAACGAAGTCGAACAAAGTATGGTAAAATGCTAAAGGAAAACTACTAGAAAGAATGATGCATAAACCATTGATCACATAGCAACACTTACAAGTATGTCGCATCCATTAACACTTAAACGGGCATCATCGGAGCCTTCGATTCTCTGAAAGGCAAGCTTTTGTGTGGAACTTTAAGGGATTCATCCTTAAAATGGTACATGGGCCTACCTCGATCCTTCATCGCCAACTACTCGGATCTGGTGAAGAAACCCGTGCAACAACTCACAACGATTTAACATAAAAGATGTCCACCAACATCCTTTTTAACATTCAACAAGTTCCCTAATGTTCACTAAGGGAATGCCTTTTCCATTTTAATAAGGCCACGATAAAAGTCCCACTCAACCAGGAAATATTCTAGAGGAATTTTAGAATGACCTCAAAGCAGTGCACTTCAACAAGTCCCTCACCAAAAAGCTAATGTCTTCATTAGAAGAGGTGTTCCCAAGGGAGGAATGCTACATAAATGGTGAAGAGAGTAATGTTGAGAAGAAGGATTGTGACGTGAAAGAGCATGTCCCTAACACTGAAGGATCACAACATCCGCAGAAGAATAAATACACCTCGCCTGTCAGGGACAAGAAATTGTTTAACCGAGGTGGAAAACCCGTGGAGAGGTTCACTCCCCTGAACAACCGCCATAAGCATATATGGTTGGAGGTTCTCCATTTGCATGGCATCCCTACACCTTCAATTCTTAAAGCAGAGGTCACAAGGCCTGATCTAGGAAGATGGTGCAAGTTTTACAAGGTTAAATGACATCATACAGAAGATGGATACCAGTTTAAAAAGGAGATACAATGTTTGATCCAGGAGGGACACCTTAAGAAATATGTCAAAGACAACTTATCCCAAGGGTCAGACGAGGACACCTATCGCAGGATTGAAAATACTGGAAGCCCAGACCCAGAAAGGCATTGGAGTTATCAAAAGAAGAGGGCAACAAGAATGTACGCCAAACCTTCAATATTATTGCAGGAGGATTTGTTGGGGGATGAGAGACCAGTTCCTCTCGGTGAAGATATGATCGCCAGATATTAACTATAGAAGACATGCCCATATATTCAAAGGTAGGTGAGACTAAAGAAATAGAAGTTATAATTGTATTTTCGGATAAGGACGCAACAAGCATCCATCTCCATAATGGCGACCCCATGACCATTCCTATGAGGTGTGATGACTCAAAAATTAGTAGAGTGTTGGTAGATCATGGAAGTTGCACAAATATATTTGAATGTGTTTGAGAGGCTTCTCAATGACCTAGATGATGCATAAGACTTCAAAGGTCACTAGGTTAGTTTTTTAGAGATAAAGTATAAGTGAATGGCCACACAATGCTCAAGACCACCTTCAAAGCGTGAGAGTAGGCCAAGAAGATCAAAGTCAGGTATCTAGTTATAGACACTTCTTCTTGCCTAATATGATCATAGAGCAAATGACGTTTAATCAGTTCGGTGCCGCCCTAGATACCCTTATATTTATGCATGAAATATCTATGACGAGTGGGTCAGAGTCATCCAAGGAAACCAAGAAGTTTTTAGAAAATGATATGTAAGTATTGCAAAGTCAACGGAGTAAGTTAATACTTCTTTTATAATGGGTCAACTTTATGGTATAAGTTAGAAATTATTTAGAGTTAGTTAGTGTGTGAAACCAAGATATCTCTAACAAAATTTTATGATAAAATATCTTCAAAACTCCTTTTTTAATTTATTAGGTATTATTTATATGTAGAGATTATTCTCAGTGTATCCTTGAGTTATCGTAAACCAGTTATACTAATAAGGTTCAAAGTAAATTTGAAATGAACTATAATAAATTTTAAGATATTTTAATTAATAAGGAAGACTTAAGGTTCCTTAGTTTATGGATTGGCAACAATTTTGCTGAAACATGGTTCACAACAGGATGTTGTGCGTGATGTTGTAACATGCTGATCAACTCACTTTGAGAGAAGATGTTCTAACAGATGTTGTAATGTGTTATACCATAACACTTGTTCTGGCTATTTAAAATATTGACATATTTATTTTAATTATGTGATACTTATTTTGGGATATATCTCAGTAACTTTCACTGGTCAAGAAGCTTTTAGGAAACTTTGAAGATTTGTTCCGGTTATTGTGGAATAGATTTTGCAAGTGGTTTAAAATTGACATAATGGAATTGATTGAAGAGTTCAAGCCCATACTGCATGAGTCTATATAAAGAGACTTACTACACCTAACATAATAGATGAATTATTGTTAAAAAGACCGTGTGTGCAAATAAGGGTTTAGGGTTTGAGTATACTTTTAGTGTGTTGGTGTATTGTGTGTTACCCATGTATTCTCTGATACATTGAGGTAGACTGAACCATTCATTCATCACCTAGATGCTTGAACTGGACGGATGTTATTGAGTTGTAAGTGTCCATTCTAAGCTTTTAAGAAAGAGTGTGTTGTACTTGATTGAAGCTTTTAAGGAAGATCAAGTATTGTATTTGAAGTGTGCCTTCTTTTGATTTATTGATTATTAAATTTATCACTGCTGTTGTGATTGAAAAGGAAGTGAGAATGGATTCTCATATCTAGGAGTGTCTTAGGTAGAAATTTCACTGGGTAGAGATTAAGTGAGAAGTTGTAAACTAGGATTGTTTAGCTTTGAATTGATACTACTAATAGTGGATTTCCTTCCTGGCATGGTATCCCCTAGACGTAGGTGTTGTTGTACACCGAACAGGATTAACAACTCTCTGTGTTCTATTATTTATTTGTACCTTTAATTGTGTGTTATTTTGTCCTTGTGTTTTAAACAAATATCAGTGTCTCGACATCTCTTAGGACATCTTATATCTGAATACCAGAATTTCAAAGACTATTAGTTTAAATTATAATCACCTTAAAGAAAATATGGAAATTTAAAAAGTTGAGTATTATTCTATGTTTTGGTTCTAGAAATATCATATAAGATGATATTTATATGTGTTTGGAAAGAGGATATATAAAATAAATAAGCTGATAATTGAGAAATTCAAAATAGAAATGTTGGAAAAGGAAACCTTTTTTGGATTGTTAAATAGAACAAAAGAGTTTATGCTTAAAAATCAAAGATTTGACAATGGGGCATCACCAATATGTTTGACTCTCATATTTTAGATGTCAAATAGATATCCTAATATAGAAAAATGATTGTAAGTATTTATATCACTCGATTGCAATTTATTATAAGGTATTGAGAAACCACTCAAGTTATATTGTGATATAAGACAAACATATTGTGTTGAAAAAAATTATAAAGTTCATTGACTTATGTGTTATCATTATTGAAGATAAAAGACAAGCAGATATACTTTATGCTAGCAGTTTACTAATCTAATATTTGACACATAGGTTTTTCATATGATTGTTTTCAGTAAGGATGTCTTAGATTAGTGAAAGTATCTCTTGATTTATAATTGATTATTATAATAAAGATTATACAAAAATAGAAGACATACAGGCAATAAGTTGCACTACTACCCCTTTTTTGGATGAGCTTTTTCATTCTTCGTAGATGATAAACTGTTTTTGGTGCTAAAAAATCAAAAGTGTCAAAGGAAAATTATATGAAAGCATGTTGGTTGTCAGAACATGCTTTTTCATGCTTGGCCATATTTTTTGAAGCAACTTTGAGGGTTGTCTGCCGGACAATAATATCTCTAATTCTCAGTCCCACAACTTTTTTCTTTATGTTATATAATTTTGTTTTGCTATTAATTCATAATTTATATTGAGATTTTTTCACAAATAAAGTTCTCGAAGTTTATATTTTATAAACATTTTTGTATCATTTGTGCAAATATTGAACTTTACAAATTTAGTTCATTCTCATAAAGGTTTTAGTAGGACAAGTTAAAAATATGCATGATTTAGATATCACATTGCATGAAATTTTCATGTCACTCATCAATATCGATCTATGTCATGAAGTTAATTAATATGCTGGTTAAGATTTGTCTCAAATTATTGAGAGACCTTATGTAAAAATTTAAAGTTAGCTTCAATTGAGTCATGAACTTTTTAAGAGGACATATTTAACTGTAAATTAATTGTGAAACATGTGTGAAATTCTGGCTAGCACGTGATGAATGTTATTAAGGATGTTATAACATCTACTGTAACACAGACTATTAGAATAATTAAAAAGCTGTAAAGAGAAAGCAGTAAATCACACCAGTAATTGTTCACCCAGTTCAGTGTCAACAATACTTACATCTGGGGGCTACCAAGCCAGGGAGGAAATTCACTCTTAGTAGAATTAATTCAGAGTCAAACAACCTAGTTTGCACTCCTCACTTAAAACCTACCCAATGACACTTCAACCTAGAGACACTCTAGACCTGAGTATTCCCACTCACTCCCCCTCAATCACACCACAGTGATATACAATTCACAGTTACAAAATAAAGATGAAGAAACACTTCATACACACCTTGATCTTGCTTTAAAGCTTTGATCAAGAATCACACACTCTTACTTAACAGCTTTGAGTGAGACACAACATAGAACCTACCTAACCAATGCAGCATACAGTTGCTTGGTAAACAAGTATTCCTAAGACACACTTCACACGTGAAGAACACACTTTCTTCACTCACAATACTCACGTGAAGAAAAACCTTCTTCACTCACAAGGACTCTTAATATGCACTCTCTAATCTTCTGTCAAGAGCTGCTCTTCTAGGATTGCTCCTTCTGTTTTTATAGCAGCAGTCAGTCCTTGGGCCTGGGTGCACAAATTAGGTTTAACATACCAAACCCTATTCTACAATAATCTGCATGCTTGCCAATTAATTCAGGGATATTTTAGATCGCTTAGGACTTCTAGAATGTTTCCTGACTTCCATCTTGAGCTTCTGATTTGTTTCATGATTTCTAGATACCAGAAAAACTAACCCTGCTCGCTTGATGTCATACGATCCAAGTCATGACATTCTGTATGATATCCAGCTTAACTTATAGTTAGCTAAGTTAGATTACCCTGCAAAATCCATATTAAGTATGTAATAACACCAGTCGTGACATACATACATACACTAATGTTTTGCCACAAAATGCAGCCAATCAAGAGCACTTACAAACTCCCCCCTATGGCACATTTTATGCTAAAACACTTTGTTCTTATACAAGAGATTTACACATAGCAGAAGACTTATCATGTGCCCTATCATGCAGGAATGTTACTAGCTCAACACACTCTCAGAGTCCTCACAGTTAGCTCTCACTGTTATAACTCACCTTGTTAACCATCTATTAGTTACCACTGCAGATGTCACACTTTGCTGAGTAACACACTGGGTTACTCCCCCTCAACTGATGCACCTTACCAGCTGAGCACTTAACCTGCACACTCTGCAGTCACACATATTCATCCAGCCTGCTCTGGATGTTATGACATTCAGGATGACATCCTGAAGCACACCTGCTGTGGAACAACCTGTGCTACTCCCCCTGAAGAGATGCACAACATTCTGCAATCATCCTGCAGATACACACAACACTAGCAACTATAAAGCTACTAGGTTCCATCAAGGAACTCACACATCATTAACAGCATCAACTGTTATCACACAAACACATTAGCAAAATCTTCAATCATGCATATTTGCTTCAGCCCTTGTCAAACACCTGCAACCACATACTTGTAGCAGCAATTCAGCCACGAGTCTTCCACCTGCATCATCTCTAACCTACTGGTATATTTACCACTCTCTCTCCCCCTTTTTAGCCACAAATTAAGATCAAACTAATAAAATAGTCTGGATCATAATGAGTAACATTACACATGTTTGGGGACATTACAAGCAAAAACTGCTTATGGAGAGCATCACAAATTCTTGTTGTCAAATAAGTCTAACAAAAATAAACTTAGACAAAAAAAAACTTCAAACCAGCAGCTCACAAAAACAGCTCAGCAACCAGCAGCTTGAGCTCCACAACACTTCATCAGCACATGTCATTCTTCCTCCTCAGAGGCAGAACTGAAACTAAACTTCTCATATTCTTCATCACTAGTCTCCTCAGCATCAGGGAAGCCATCTTCATCCCTGTCCTCTCCTTGACCAGAGTGTTCCTCTGAGCTGGGAGCATCTTTTTCTGAATCAGTTTCCTGGCTATCATTCTCTTCTGACCCATCATTTTTCCTATCCCCATCAGTGAACTCAGCATCTTCATTTTGCTCAAGGGTTCTGATCAATGCTTCAAGAGTTTTCTTCCTAGCATCCAGCTCCTGACAAGTTTCCTTTAGCATGGCAATCACTTCAGCTTTTCTTGATTTAGACTTGGATGTCTCAGCTGATGTTACAATAATGTCAGGAACATGAGTTCCTTGAACCAGCATGGGATGGAATGATAATGGGCTTTCTCTTTTGCTTGCAACATCACTTTTCTTGAGAATGTTTGGGTACTGTTTCAAAATGATGCCACAGATGAGTGATGGGAATGCAATGGGGCCATTGATGCTATAGCTGTCTGCATGCTTCATAGTCTGATCAAATATATATGTCCCAAAGTCAAATTTGGCCTTGGTCCCAATAACATAGATGATATTTCCAAGAACAGTTGCCACAGTAGACTTATGGTTTATGGGCACCCAATTTGCAGCACCAATCTTGTGCAGCATAGCATACTTGACACTCAATTTGCTGGCAACTAGCTTTCCTTTTGATGGTCATCTTTTTACCTGGTTGCTTGTTATCACTTGACACATTTTGTTTTCAGAGACAGTTCCATCAGTATTAGCTCTATCTGACCTACCCAGATACTTGTTGATTGTCGTTAAAGAAAAAGTAACACACTTCCCTCTTACATACACTTTGCCAAACTCTTTAGATTTCCTGTCAGCACATTCCTCTGAAAGATTAACGATGAATTCTTTGACAAGTAACTCATAGCATATTGAGAATTGACTAACTGTTTTCATCAATCCCGCATCATGAATGAGGTTCATGATTTCTTTACTCTCAAGAACATTTTGTCCCAGCACCCTTTCCAATGCCAGCCTCTTCTGAACAACATACTTCCATCTATTTACACATGAGGGATAATGAAATGAAATTTTGTCAATAAGAACCTCAGGGACACTAGCAAGCTTGCTAGTGGTTGGTTTCTTCTTTGATGGAATTTCAGATACATCATCATCATCATCTGAAGTAGAATCTGTTTCATTACTGGATTGTGCCTTCCTCTTCTTTGGAACCACCTTGCTCCATGCTTTAGCAGGCCCAACAGGGGTATTCTTGGCTACAATCTTCTTTTTGGGATTGCTTTGCATAGCTTGTTTCTTCCCTTTCCTCGTCATGAGCGTTTTGGCTATACCAGGATTGCTCTTGATTATCAAATCATTATCAGAGCACTCCTTATGATCTACAGTGGCAGCCACATCATCATTTTGGTCACCTTGCATGTTAACATCCATATTCTCAGAACCTTGACTCTTGTTATTGCCCTCTAGTGAAGTGGCTTCCAATGTTTCAACACCGTGCGTGACATTGTCTTGATTATCCAAATTAGGCGCATGACTCTTAGAGTTAGGTGGAATGGCTATCCTTGGCACCTCATTTGGCTCAATCAGAACCCTCGTTACCAAGCTGGCAATGACGGTGTATTTGCCTAGCCTCTTCCTCATTGATTGCCTCGTCATGAGTAGAAGAGTGAGAAGCCTGACCTGTTACAAGTTCTTTAGGTCTTCTTGCATGTGAGGTTCGTGGTTTCTTCACCATCAATCCTTCTGTGGTTAGCATTCTCAGAGGATCTATCTCAAGAACCTCTTTAGGGTTAGCAGCGGAATCTGTGTCAGAGCTGGATGACATCTTCTTGGAAGGAATATCTGTTGGATGTTGAGACATTTTTGGTGACTTTGATCGTGAGAGAGAGGATTCTCTGGGCTTGTTGAAGGATGAATGGAAGATGAACAGTTTGTGAGGGTACCAAAGATAGAAGGGGTGTATCTTATATGTAGTAGAGAGGTACGATTGCTCAATAGGAGGGAACTTACCTTTTTGATTGAAAAGTAAATGATCAAATTTCAAAAAGTAATTCCTTATTACTTTTAATTGCCATAATTCATCATTAATAGAGGACCACAACTTACTTAGAGATTTTTCAAATTGAGTATCATTGAGGCCTCTTGTACCCTTGTGATCACTGTATGCTCCCGAGTCTCTTGGTTCCTCACATTCTTTCCCAAGGTGATGCCAGTCAGAATTTTTCATAGTTTTCTCTGGCTGACTAGGATAGCAGTTCGTGTTACTGAGATTGTTACAAAATAATGTTATGACATTCTGAGTGACATTGCTCTCTGTATGTTGAGTAGCTTCCATGGACTCCATCAGGTTCCAATATAACCTATCTAGATTTCCCTGATGACCACTCTTTGGGTATCCCTTCTTGGCTCGCCTGTCCACACGGCATTTACCTCAACCTGTCCTACTATTTGAAGTAGACTTTGAAGTTCCTCTTGCTACTGTTTTGGACATGGTCCTTTCTAATTTTTGAACTTGTCTTCCTTTCTCCAGCCATACTTGATCCTTTTCTTCCTTTTTGACCAGGACATTGCGGTTACTCCTAGGCTCCCATAGATAGCAGTTGTTCTTGGCTCTAGATCCCCTTATAACTTCCTTACCTTCTTCATTGATGACAGCACATTCATCTTTAGTGAATTTTACACTGAGGCCTTTGTCACAAAGCTGACTGATACTGATGAGATTAACAGTCAGTCCTTTAACCAACAAGACATCATCCAGTCTTGGAATACCAGGGCCACCTAGTTTTCTAGCACCTTTGATTTCTCCTCTAACTCCATCACCAAATGTTACATGACTTGAGGAATGAGGTTTCAGGTTTACCAAACTATTCTCTATTCTAGTCATGTGTCTAGAGCAACCACTATCAAAATACCAATCCCTTTTGGTAGGCATCCTTAGAGATGTGTGAGCTACTAGAACCACATTCTTAGTAACCCATTGTCTCTTCTTGTTAGGAACTTCCTTCTTGGGTTTGGCACGATGCTTTTTCTTGACATGAGCACCCTGTTTGGATCTTTCTTGATGAGGACGACTAGGGAATCCATGTATCCAGAAGCACACAGAGGAAAAGGAAACCTTTTTGGATTGTTAAATAGAACAAAAGAGTTTGTGCTTAAAAATCAAAGATTTGACAATGGGGAATCACCAATATGTTTGACTCTCATATTTTAGATGTCAAATAGATATCCTAATATAGAAAAATGATTGTAAGTATTTATATCACTCAATTGCAATTCATTATAAGGTATTGAAAAACCACTCAAGTTAATTTGTGATATAAGACAAACATATTGTGTTGCAAAAAAATTATAAAGTTCATTGACTTATGTGTTATCATTGTTGAAGATAAAAGACAAGCATATATACTTTATGCTAGCAGTTTACTAATCTAATATTTGACACATAGGTTTTTCATATGATTGTTTTCAATAAGGATGTCTTAGATTAGTGAAAGTATCTCTTGATTTATCATGGATTATTATAATAAAGATTATACAAAATAGAAGACAGACAGGCAATAAGTTGCACTTCTACCCCTTTTTTGGATGAGCTTTTTCATTCTTTGTAGAAGATAAACTGCTTCTGGTGCTAAAAAATCAAAAGTTTCAAAGGAAAATTGTATGAAAGCATGTTGATTGTCAGAACATGATTTCTCATGGTTGGGCATATTTTTTGAAGCAACTTTGAGGGTTGTCTGCCCCACAGTAAAATCTCTAATTCTCAGTCCCACAAGTTCTTTCTTTATGTTATTTAATTTTGTTTTGCTATCAATTCATAATTTATATTGCGATTTTTTCATAAATAAAGTTTTCATACCATAAATTTTGACCCCTAGATTCCATCATCATTCTAGGAGCATCAAGCATGTGTTACCTAACCTTAACCTTTTTCAAGTTAATTTATCAAGATGTAGATGAATTAGGGTTTCACACTATCAAAATCAAGGATCCTGTGGACTGATCAGTCAAGGTTTTGGATTGATCTTCTACAAATCAAGTATTCATATCATAAATAGGCTCAAATCTTGACAAGGACAAGTTCCTATTTGAGATTGCTACTAAAAGAATATGAGCAGTACAGTACAAGACCTTGATTAGGGTTTCTAGTGGAAAAAGTTGTTGCACCCTAAAATTTGCTCAACTTATTTCACCTGATCTTATGTTTCAATTGCATTGTCATTTGCATAAAAAAGTCATGTACATAGTCTAATCATTTGCATAGCATAGCATGGGCAAGCCATCCAATAAGGGACCAAATGCAATTCTTATGAGCATATCAAGAGGGTATTATTCAAATTCAAGCACATCCAAGTCATCAGAAGGAAATTGAAATCTGAGAAGTTAGTGGACCAAGCAGTGGATCTATCTCCTATCTTGAGGGTATT
Organism: Lathyrus sativus; assembly: GCA_963859935.3. Lineage (NCBI taxonomy): Eukaryota > Viridiplantae > Streptophyta > Magnoliopsida > Fabales > Fabaceae > Lathyrus > Lathyrus sativus. The sequence goes on along the minus strand of OZ012741.1, from coordinate 35,517,666 downwards.
TGAAGATCATCAAAGAAGCTGTGAGCTGTGAATTGAGGTCATGGAGGGTATATAGACACCATGGAGGACCTATAAGGCCATTTTGAAAGTGAGACAAGTCATTGGTGTGATCACAAGAGTTGCAGTTGAAGACAGTCAACTAGGGTTTCATCTGGGTCAACCCTAGGTCAAATGCTTGATTGAAAGGCATCAAGGTCTATTTGAAAGATGTGGGGTTCATCATTTGACATGTAAATATGGATGTGGTGTTGTGCCAAGGAGAAATCAAGAGGAATCAAGAAGAAGAGAAGTTTCTGAATTAGGGTTTCTGTGTAAAATCCCCTAATTTAGGTCAAACTTCCAAGCAAGATAATTCAAAATGAAAGCTTCAAATGGATCCTTGGACAACATGAAACTTGTAGAGGATCTCAAGACCTTTAATTTGAGTTGTGGAAGACATCAAGGAGATTTATAGAACTCAAGTTATGGTTCTTGCAAGTTACAGGTCATCTAAGGCATCTGAAATTTTGTCTGTGAAAGTTACTTGTCTTCCAAGCAACGTTTACCCCTCAAGGAGCTTTCAAATGGATTTCTGGTCAACATGAAAGTTGTTCCTCATGATCTTATATTTCTAGAAAGGTATAGTATTCCTTCATCTGATTTGTGGAACTCTACTTATGACCTTGGCAAGCAAAGGGTATTTTGGTCATTTGAGAATTACAGGTCATCTCAAGCATATGTCTAAAACTCATACAAGGAAGCTTCAAATGAAAAACTTCACAACATAAAAGTTGTTCCAAATGACATTTTGAGTCTATAAAAGTTGTCATGGAAGTTGGAAAATGTTCATAGCTCAAGGTTGCAAATTTTGTCAATTAAAGGTGGATTTAATGAATAAAAGTGACTTAAAAAATGAGATTTTTCATAACATGTCCAAATGGGGTGAAATTATAGGTCATTTTGATTGGAAACAATGTTTTGAGACCATTGGCAATAGTGGATTTTTGAGTTTAGTTCAAAATTGGAGAGTTATCATGGTTTGCTTATGATTAAAGTAACATAAGCCAAATCACAAGGGATTGGTGTACAAGAAGCTTCCAGCAATTTCTAGATGTTTCCATGGGCATCTATATAAACCCTAGAGCTGATCCATGAAGGGGTTGCACTTCATTTTGATCCAAAACACCTAGTTTCACTCCATTTTGCATTTTTGCAAATTCATTCAAAACTTCTCAATTCTTCATCATTCATTCAATGTTATGATCCAATTCCATTCAAGAATCATCCCTGAGTATATTGCAAGCAAGATCTGAAGAAGAAATTACAAGAATCGTGCTATACCACTTTCACTTTCAAATTGCAAGAAGAGTTGGTTATGGCAATCCAAGGTGTTTAAGCAAGAACAAGTGCATACAGAATCAAGATCTTGGTCTACTGATTGTTATTGGAGCATTGCTGAACTTGAAATGGAGATTTCATCCATCTGTTTTCAACTTTACACCAGGTTGGTATTCCTATCGAATTGGCTTAGAATTGATAGCATGATGTAGAATCATTAGGTTAGAACTGTTAGGAATAGGTAGATGATCAATTCCAGTGAGTTTGAGAGCATTTCATGGAGTTTGACATTGGAGCACAAATTCTGTTGAGACCTAGAACTTGGTGATTAGGTTGTTAGAATCTTGAATTGTTAGTGATTATTGATCAGTGCAAGGCCATGAAGAGTTTAGTGTACTTAGATCATGGATTGGTGATGATGAAAATTCTGAGTAATTTTGAGGTGGAGATCGTGTTTCATGCAAGAGTGGATATTAATTGAAACCAATACTATAGATGGATTTAGTGATGAATTTGGAGTGAGTTAGCTTTTTACATGATTGAATTTGATGAAGAATCGAGCACATATGAGTGAGGAGAAGTTAATGATGAAGCTTCTGCATTCATGGCTTTCATGGCACAAACCCTAGGCATGAGGAAGACGAAGCATGACAAGCGTTGGATGAGGTCTCAAGTGTTGACTGAGAACGTGATCGAACGGCCTGCATTCAAAGATGAAATAGGAGGGAATTCAGAAAACGTGAAACGCACCGTTTCACTTAAGTCCTCAGATTGGGCTTAGGGACCATTTCTATTCGCACCACCATTTCCAGGCCCATTCCATTTTGAACTAACATTAGTTACTTTCTGCACCGCTTTCGTTTTTATTTTTATTTTGCATTTTCTGATTAAACTGGGCCCAGGCGCGCTTTGCTACGCGCACCCCCAGTCTGGGCCCATCCTCCATTCTTCAATGCACTTTATTGCTAACTGCACCCCAACTCATTTTACTTCATTTTAATTTCCTTTATTTTTCTTAATTGTTTGAAAATTCATAATAAATTGGAAATTCCATATTTTTGATTGGTTGTTTTTTTACCATTTTCATATTTCTGTGTAGAAAAATATCATGCACTAAAATTTCCATTTTATTTTCGTTTAATATTTTTTACATATTTTTTCTTTTAATGCTTTTTTTAAATACTTTTAGTTTGTATATAGTTTTGTAGAATTTCTTTTAAGTACTTCTCATAATCTTTTTATGCCAATTGTTTTTAGTATAACTAGATACATATCTTAGGTGCCCCCTTTGATTTTTATACCAATTTTTTTAGGATTTATTTTAGGTAGTTTAGTTAGAAAACATTAGGCTAATCATTTAGGGTTGTGAATATAATGTAGGTTTAACAAAACAAATTTTCTTTTGGGTTTTCTTTAGGACAAATTAAATGATGGGACTATAGGGGTATTATGGGTAAGTAATAGATCCCTTAGAAAATATTAGACTTCCCCCTATTCTACTATTACTACTAGTATATTTCTTGTATTTGTTTGATTGTGTGGTGTGCCCTCTCTAGGGTTATTATTTGACTGTGTGGGGTATTGGGCCTGCTTGGGGTTTGGGTTTGAGTTGAAGACTGTGCTGATGAAGCCCATTGAAGATTAAGAGAATGAAGACCAATTTCCAGGGTTGATGAAGAGTATCTTGCTGGCAGCTATTGAAGGTTATAGGGTCTAGGAGCTAGGCAGAGCTCTAGAGTAGAAAACTTGCTTCATAAACATGGAAGGTCTTGCCTGCCTCCATTCTTTCTCTATGATTCAAAGTCTCTTTTAAATACCCACCTCCTTCCCTTGGAAGGATTAGTGAATGTATTTAAAAGATAGAACTTTTGAGAGAAAATTGTCAGTATCACGTTAATAGTCAGTAGGCCACCCTTGGTAGGCAACTGACTGCTTAACATCCAATTCATCTTGTTAACTGTTTCTCATCTTGGAGATTGAGACTTGAAGAAAAGCCCTGAGAGATTGAAGATAGAGACCTTGCTTGAAGGCTGTGAAGATGAAGACTGATGCTTGCTGGAAGCCTGTAGATGTTTGAAGATGACTTGAAGACAGATGTTGATGAAGATTGCTTTTGCTGTTTATTTTTGCTGTTTATAATTCTTGATGTATTGTTGGAATTTCCATGACTGTATTGTGTGCCATTTAATCTGTTAGGTTGAAAGCGAATTTTGTTTGCTTTTGCCTATTGTTTTCTAGGTTCGAGGTTGAGTGGGACTCCCTTACCTCGCTTGTATTGTTGCATCCATGCATTTTACTGCTTTATTGTATATATGCTATTATTTCTGTTTTTGTTTATCCCTTAGGATCTCTGTTTCTCTCTGCGCAAGAGAGGATCATGATAGACATTAGGTCTTAACCCATGCATGATAACATTAGGTTAGTTTGATTCCCTTTTCAACCATAGGTTAGAGTTCTGTCTCTTCTTTCTCAAAAACAAACAGAAAAATACAATAAATATTTCAAACACAATAAAAGACACTTCTTCCGTAAAAGAATGTGAACTCATCAAAACGTCATTTTTGTCCGCTTGGACCAGTAATCAGAAAAACCCTTTTTTAGAAGGAGATAAAAACAATCAAGACAGACTTGTGTCGTAAGTGGCCCGAACTACGTTTGCTCTGATCTTTCATGCTGTATGAAAGTACGTAGGCATAAGATGCGATATCCTAGCGAGCAACCTTCCCCTCCTTTCCCGTAGGTAGGCGAACTACGTTGACTCTGATTTCTCGTTCCAGACGGGAATACGTAGGCATAAAGTGCGATACTTTGCCGATTCATTTTCTTTTCTTTTAACCCTTGACCTGTAGAATAGATAGAATAAAAATCCATACTAGAAAACAAGCGTGGATCCCGTCGAGTACGACGGACGTGAGGGGTGCTAATATCTCCCCCTTGCATAACCGACTCCCGAATCCAGGATTTGGTTGCGATGACCATTCCTTTCCCGTCTATGCGGTAGGTTTACTTCGAGCGTTTCCTTTCCCTCCTTTGGGATAAATAACGCACGGTGGCGACTCTTCTGTTCAGCCGGCGCCGATTTTCGCAGTAGCGACAACTGGCGGCTCTGTTGGGGATCCAACGTCCCCTGGCTGCTAAGGACTGCGATAGTTCCTTATGCATTTGGGATCCAACGTCCCTTAAGCGAGTCAATCCTAACGCTTGTTTTCCCGTCGAGGATTTTGTATGGATTTACTTTTTCTGTCATTTACTTTCAGCATTATATTATTGTTATTATTGCTGTATTGGGGCTGTGACGGGTGTTCTATGATTGAGAGATAAGCCGGACCTGGGCTTGAGTGCACTTAGAATTAGAGTAGAAAGTAGTGGGCGCGTGTCGGCTTTGCTTGAATTAGTGTCCCACAAAATCTACACTCGGACGAGGTTCTTCTGGTTGACTTCTTTTTCTACCCTTTGGGTCGAAGGGGTTGTTGGTTAGCTGAATTGTCGACTCCGGGAACCGATCATTTGGAAGTTGGCTAAGTGAGGCCTCTTCAGGATTTGATGATGCCACTCCTTCTGGGAATCATATCATCAACCCTGAAAGTCTGTGACGCCGACGACCGCATAGGATGCCATACCGTTGTCAGTTACTAGGATACCTACCTGTGAGAGGGTTTGGGGTTATGCAGGTAACTAGACCTTCAGATACCGGTTTGTTTCTTGATCCGAGCTTCAGGGTATTTATGGACAGTTGAGAGGTCTATCAGAGACCAGTTGGAGTTATGATATGAGGTCTATCAGAGACCAGTCAGAGTTAAGTTATGGGGTCTATCAGAGACCAGTGTTGGAGCTTCGTATTGGGTCTGTCCAAGACCAGGGTTTGAGGAATTCTGGAGGGTTTATCTGAGACTTTTGATATGGTTCAGGATTCTCAGCCATGGCATTTGGTCCCTGTTGCATTTATTTGCATTGCATTGCTCGCATAACCATTATCATGTGCATTTCATTAACGTGTGTCTGTGCTGCAGGTGCATTTGCATATTCCCTGATTCTAGTGCCCGGACTTCTGCTTATTGATCATGGCTGGTTTGAGAAAGACAGTTGCGTACAAGTTACCTACACCTGACATTACTCCCCTACTTGGTCTGATGTCCCTTGCTGATGATGAGGTTAGGAGAAGTTTCAGGATGAGTCATGGAAGATTGTTGAGACTGGTCTGCAAGCCAACTGCTGTTGAGATGAATGGGCTATACACCTTGATGCAATTCTATGACCCTGCATTGAGATGTTTCACGTTTGCTGACTTTATTTTGGGGCCTACCATGGAGGAATACGCGGAGTTTATCGAGCTGCCGGTACAAAATAAGGTTCCTTTCATCCATCGTGATGCTAAGCCCCAGCTGGAGGACTTAGCTAAGACCTTGCACATGAACGCTTCTGAACTATTAGTGACTTCTTGGCTTGGGGTTCCGGGTTTCTCCCTTGATTTTCTGGTTGGCAAAGCTCAAGAATACGCCAATAGTGGGTGTTGGATAGTCTTTAATGCTATCTTGGCTCTATGCATCTACGGAATAGTGCTGTTTCCCAACTTACCCAATTTTGTGGACTTGGATGCTTTTCATCTATTTGCTGCTGGCAACCCGGTACCCACTTTGATCGGAGATCTCTATCATTCATTGCACTACAAAAATGAAAACAGAAGAGGAAAGACTGTTTACTATTGTGCGCCGCTGTTGAACATGTGGTTTAAGAGCCATCTCCCCCTGAAGGGACCTTTTGTAGATAGTGCAACTACAGCTGATTGGCCAGAGCGCCTGACGAGACTATCTTCTGAAGACATTGAGTGGTTTGACCGGGACTTGTTGGGGTCTGAGCTCATTTTCAGTTATTCTGGGTATCCTAATGTTCCTTTGATAGGAAGAAAAGGGTGCATCAATTACAATCCGTCTCTGTTTGTCCGCCAGTTTGGATACGCGTTGAAGAACCCACCTAGGGAGGAAGAAGTACAGGAATCTCTGTACTTCACCGGTGATTTGAATGGAGAGTTACTAGCTAAACTCCAGCACGCCTGGATGCGTATCAACAGAAGAGGGAAACCACTGTTGGGGAAGAATGATTGTCAGGCTTATGTACCATACAAAGTTTGGATCCAAGAGAGAGCAAGACAGTTGCTGATGCCATTTCCAGCTGCACCAGTCCCTGTTCATATTCCGGTGGAAGAACCAACCACTGTTACTATGGAGGTCTACGAGCGAGTTGTAAAAGAAAAGGAAGCCTTGATGAAGATCAACGAAGAGTTCGAAAAGGAACTGGCTCAGATGCGTAGTGAGAAGAACAAGGTTGTGCATTCTCTCCAACAGCAAATTGAATTAGTAAACCGGCTAGGTGCTGAATTGACTGAAGAGAAAAAGAAGCGTGAACGCCTGGGGAAAGAATTCAGAAGCTCTCATGACATGTTGGAGTCCAAAAAGAAAGCACTCGATGCCGCCCACCGGGAAATCTCTTCTTGTAACAAAACGTGGAATGCTACGCTAACCAACAACAAAAAGAGGGAAGACAAATTGAAGCAGCAAATTTCTGAACTTGAAGAACTGTTGAAGGCTAGCACCAAGCAGTATGAAGAGGAGGTAATGGCAAGATATAGTCTTCAGAACACATTGAACAAGGCCATCGAAGGCAAGAAGGAAGCTGTGTCTCAGAAGCGGAAGCTAGAGGATCGCTTCGGAGAAGGGGCATGGGAAGAATCCGCTGGTGATTTGCGACATGTTCTCAAGTGAAGAGATCTACTTGTTGAGGGTCTGCTTACCCGACCAAGTCATCCAGAGACTAAGAAGTTATTAGAGGAGTACCAGGCCTATGGGAGCACTTGACCATTTCATGTATTAATGTGTATGCTTTATTTGCATTTGTGCTGACCATCACCAGGATTGTTGGTTGAGGTCATGCCTTCTTATTGTACACTCAGTGATATTGTATTCTGGGCTTAATGGATTTCTCTGCAATATATGAGGTGTTTTCTATGATTCGGCTCCGATCTTCGTATTGCTGTCACTGTCACCACACTGGCACATTCGCACTAGAATCGGGGAATGATATTCCCTAATGCACAGACACATATTGCATTGCATTCCCATTCATATTGCATTACAGGTGATCATTGAACTGTATCTCATTTCCTGCATTTTACCAGGTCTTTTCAGGATTGAAGGTCAGCGCCTGCACCGATACTCCACTCGTACCAACTGCCAAAGAATTATGGATCAGATGCAGAATGAAATGCAGGACATGCGTGAGAAGCTGGCGCTATTCATGCAGACAATGGAGACCATTGCGAAAGGCCAGGAGAATTTGCAAGCTTTGGTGCAGCCTTTGTTGGTAAGAAATGCTGGGCACGGAAATGAAGACCATAACTCTGTGCGAGTCGACACTATTCACGGGGATGGTACTCCCACACCAGTAGCTCCACCTGTAGTAAACATACCTGCTGTCAATGTGAACAACGGCACTGCCGCCGGGAACGGAAATGTTGGAATCGGTAACGAGACTGTCGTCAACACGTTGGGCTCGGGGATGTCAACCTGGGTGATAATATGGGAGGTAATGGCTTCGGTAATAATGGATTCGGCTTCAATGACCAGGGGTTTGATCATGCTGGGAAGTACGGCTTCAACGCTCAGGGCTTCGGACAGGACGGATTTGGTATGACTAATCAGGGTTATGGCGGAGTCGGAAATGGAAACGGCACTGGGTTAATGGCTTTTGGACCTGTAGGAGTCGCTCCGGGGTATGGTAACAGGGGGCGAGGCCCTGTAATGAATCAGACTAGAGTTGGTCGTAACAACGGGTATGATGGATACGGAACTGGGAACGGTAATTGGCTAGAAGATCAGCAAGAGGATGCTTTCTCCTGTGGAGGTTTCGAAGGTCCTATGGATGACTCTCAGAGAATCAAGATGCTCGAGGAGCAGATGAAGGGGGTCGTGAATCAAAGCGCTGTTGGCTTAGACATGACTACAATGGGTCTGGTGCCTAGCCTGAGGGTACCAATAAAATTCAAAGCTCCCAAATTCGACAAATATAAGGGGGATACCTGTCCAAAGGTGCACGTGAGGTCATACTACCGAAGGATGTCGGCGTATTCAAACGATGAGAGGATGCTGATGCATTTCTTTCAAGATAGCTTGTCTGGTCCTTCCCTCGAATGGTATATGGGATTAGAACCAACTCAGATAAAGACATGGAAGCAGCTGGCTGAAGCGTTTGTGGCTCACTATAAGTACAACAGTGACTTGGCACCCAACCGGGTCCAATTGCAGGGGTTGTCCCAGAAGAAGGGCGAGAGCTTCAAAGAGTATGCGCAGAGATGGCGCGACATGGCTGCTAGAGTTCATCCTCCTTTAGAGGACAAAGAAATGAATGATATGTTCATAGGAACATTTACCGGTATGTTTTATGACAAGTTGTTTCATACTTCTTTGGGCAGTTTCTCAGACTTAATCCTGATGGGAGAGAAGATTGAAAGCAACATTAAACAGGGAAGATTCCAAGCTGAGGCATCCACTTCAGCTGGCAGTAACAGAAGGGCTTTCGGTGGGCGCCGTCAAGGTGATGCAAGTGCAGTGTTTGGGGGCCGAGGCCGAGGCCGGGGCAGAGGTCGAAACCAGTACAATCAGCCGCAGCAGGTGGCAAGTGTTACTATTCCATTTCAGCAACAACCAATACAACAACAGCAACGGCAGCCACAACAGGGGGTACATCCTGCTCAGCGCAGAATCCAGGGGGGCAAACCAAGGAGGGTGTTTGAAACGCCTCCTTCAACGTACGCAGAATTGCTACAGACGTTACTGGGTTTGAACTTGGTGGAAAAGAGAACTATGGCGCCAGTAACAGGCACTCCTCCGTACGGCTTTGACGCGAACAAGCACTGTGAATTCCACTCCGGGGCTCCTGGCCATGATATAGAGGGTTGCCATGCATTCAAGCATGTGGTGCAGGATCTATTGGATAGTAAGGCTATCAATTTTGGACAGGCAGGTCCGAACAGAGTGCAAAAGCCCATGCCCAACCATGGGGTAAATTCCATTTTAACTGAGGAGGGTTTGAACTTGGTTATGAATGTTGATGACCTAAAGACACTGTTGTGTGAGATAAAGAGAAGGTTATTGCAAGGAGGTGTGTATCCAGGTTGCGACGAGTATTGTTTAGAGTGTTGGACCCAAGCTGGGGGGTGTGCTGAATTAAAGAAGGGTATTCAGACCTTAATAGATGGAGGCACATTGCAATTCGACAGAACGACAGTTGAGGAACCTGCAGAGGTATTAGCAGACGAGCAAAGTGATGTAGCTACTGTGACGATTCCCCGAAAAACAATAACTATAACGGCGCCAGCCAGGCGACCGCCGATCACTATAACCAAGGCCGGACCAATCCCTTACGAGAGCACTAAGGCAGTCCCCTGGACTTATGGGTTGGAAGCATACTGTGAGGGGGTGAAAATTGATGTTAGTAAGCCGCCAGTTGAGATTGTAGACAACGTCGTCGGTACCGGAGGGATGACAAGAAGTGGGAGAATCTTCATATCGCCTGAGGTAGAGGCTGAACGACTGGCGAAAGGAAAAGGAAAGATGAATGAGAATGTCCCGTTGCAGAGGAGTGAAAAAGAAACGTCATCAAAAGATGTGGAAAAGTTCATGCGCCTTATTCGTAAGAGCGATTATAAGATTGTTGAGCACCTTCAGCAGACGCCGTCAAAGATATCCATACTGTCGTTGCTATTGTGTTCCGAAGCTCACAGAAATGCATTGCTGAAAGTTCTGGATACGTCCTTCGTACCCCAAGATGTTTCCGTGAATCAGTTGGAGGGGGTGTTGGCGCATGTGAACGCAGGCCATAGCTTGGGATTTACAGACTTTGATTTGACCCCGAAGGGGAGAGAGCATAACATGGCATTGCACGTCTCAGTTGAGTGTAGGGGCTCAGTCATGTCTCATGTACTGGTAGACACCGGATCTTCTTTAAACGTGCTGCCCAAGAAAGCAATGATGAAACTGGATGTCAGAGGAATTCTTTGTACGCCTAGTGACTTGGTGGTCAGGGCATTTGATGGTACTCGAAGAACAGTCTTTGGATCCATAACGTTACCTCTACAGGTGGGGCCGGAGGTTTTCGCAACTGAATTTTATATTATGGACATCCAGCCAGCATACAGCTGCATTCTCGGACGACCCTGGATTCATGGTGCTGGGGCAGTCACATCTACCTTGCATCAAAAGTTGAAATACATGGTAGGGGACAGTGTGGTCACAGTCTGTGGAGAAGAAGATATATTGGTTAGCCATCTTTCATCATTCAAGTATGTAGAAGTCGACGGCGAGATTCATGAAACACCCTGTCAAGCCTTTGAAGGGTTGCACATCAAAGACAAGGGTCCCGGGACGAGTAAAGCGTCAGAGGTAGCCGTCTCGTCATACAAGGAGGCTCAAGCTCTAGTAAAGACTGGCGAGACAAAAGGCTGGGGCAAGGTTCTGGATATTCCGGTAAAGATGGATAGATTTGGGCTGGGATATCAATCGTCGTCATCAACGCCTGCTGCAGGGGCACCCCGTTTCAAAGGACCGATAACAATCACAGCTAGTGGAGTGTGCCACGGGGCCATCAACGCTGTTTCAGATTCCGAAGAAGGAGACAGCGATTGCGACATGGACGCCTGGATTCAGCCGAGCATGCCAGGACAAGGATTATGCAATTGGTCTATTCAGGAGATTGTTCCTGTGACTCACAAACAGTAATACTTTGTTTTCTTAATTGTTGAACAATCTGGTGTCTTACCCGAGGCATCATGATTTTGCTTAGGGTTGTGCTGTTATGTACATTGCGTTGTTTAATCATTAAATAAAAGGCGTTTTTTCATGTACAAATATTGCAATCTCTGTTTTTCCTGTTTTGTGTTTTACGATAAAATGGCAACGTGGTTATTCGCTTTATACGCATTTTGAAGCATTTAACCATTCCTTTTGCAGGATAACATTTTCAGATGACATCATTGAACCGCCTATGACTCGTCTCGACTTTGAGCACCCGGTATTTCAGGCCGAAGAAGTGATTGTTGAAGATGGCGACGTGCCCGGAGAATTGTCTTGGTTGGTAAAGCAAGAAGAACGAGTCATTCTGCCTCATGAGGCGGTCATCGAAATTATTAACCTGGGGTCGGAAGGGGTTGAAAAGAACATTCGTATAGGAGCCGCGCTGCAGAGCGACGTCAAGCGAAGACTGGTTGAAATTCTCAGAGAGTACAGTGATGTGTTCGCTTGGTCGTATGAAGACATGCCTGGGCTTGATACAGCTATGGTTGTGCACCGCCTGCCGTTAAAAAAAGAATGTCCGCCGGTCAAGCAGAAGCTTCGCAGAACTAGACCTGATATGGCGGTGAAAATTAAGGAGGAGGTTCAAAAGCAGTGGGATGCTGGTTTCCTAGCTGTTACAAAATATCCCTCATGGGTCGCTAATATTGTACCAGTGCCAAAGAAAGACGGTAAAGTGAGAATGTGCGTAGATTACCGTGATTTGAACAAAGCGAGCCCGAAGGATGATTTTCCGCTTCCTCACATCGATGTGCTGGTGGACAACACTGCTCAATTCTCCGTATTCTCCTTCATGGATGGCTTCTCGGGCTATAATCAGATTAAAATGGCACCAGAAGACATGGAGAAGACTACTTTCATAACACCTTAGGGAACATTTTGTTACAAAGTGATGCCCTTCGGATTGAAGAATGCTGGGGCAACGTATCAGCGTGCAATGACGACTCTTTTCCATGATATGATGCATAAGGAGATCGAGGTTTATGTCGATGATATGATTGCCAAATCCCAGACGGAGGAAGAGCATTTGGTGAATCTGTTGAAGTTATTCAAAAGGCTTAGGAAGTTCAGGCTGAGACTGAACCCTAACAAGTGCACCTTCGGGGTGAGATCGGGTAAACTGCTGGGGTTTATCGTGAGCGAAAAAGGAATAGAGGTTGATCCTGCAAAAATAAAAGCAATATAAGAGATGCCGACGCCTAAAACAGAGAAAGAGGTGCGCGGGTTTTTAGGGAGGTTGAACTATATCGCTCGGTTCATATCTCACCTAACGGCTACGTGTGAGCCGTTATTCAAGCTGTTGAAAAAAGACCAAGCTGTAACGTGGAATGAAAATTGTCAAAAGGCGTTCGATAAAATAAAGCAGTATTTGCAGGAGCCTCCTATTTTGATACCCCTAGTGGCAGGGAGACCCTTAATTATGTATTTAACAGTTCTCGAGGGAAGTATGGGTTGTGTTCTCGGTCAACACGACGAGACGGGAAGAAAAGAGCATGCGATCTACTACTTGAGTAAGAAGTTTACTGAATGTGAATCTCGATATTCAATGCTCGAAAAAACTTGTTGCGCGCTAGCCTGGGCCGCCAAGCGTTTGAGGCAATACATGCTGAATCATACAACCATGCTCATCTCGAAGATGGACCCTATCAAATATGTATTCGAAAAGCAGGCATTATCGGGGAGAATTGCCCGTTGGCAGATGGTTTTGACCGAATATGACATTCAGTATGTCTCACAGAAGGCTATAAAGGGGAGTGTATTGTCTGAGTACTTGGCAGAGCAGCCTATTGAGGATTACCAATCGATGAGGTTTGATTTTCCTGACGAGGATATCATGTACCTAAAGATGAAAGATTGTGAAGAGCCGTTGCCAGACGAAGGACCAGAATTGGGTTCCAAATGGAAGTTGATCTTCGACGGAGCTGCAAACGCCTACGGTAGCGGAATAGGGGCAATCATTACTACTCCACACGGGTCGCACATCCTGTTTACTGCTCGATTGACCTTTCCGGTTACCAATAATGAAGCCGAATACGAAGCTTGTATCATGGGGCTTGAAGAAGCCATTGATTTGCGAATCAAAAATCTGGATGTATACGGAGACTCAGCTCTGGTGGTGAATCAAATAAAAGGGGAATGGGAGACACGTCAGCCTAATTTGATACCATACATGAATTACGCAAGGAGATTGTTTCCTTTCTTTGACAAGGTTGAATTGCACCATGTACCGCGAGCAGAGAATCAGATGGCTGACGCCCTGGCCACTTTGTCTTCCATGTACAAAGTCAACTTCTAGAATGAGGCTCCCAGAATTGTTATTTCTCGGCTTGACAGACCTGCCTTCGTATTTGCCATTGACGAAGCATCTGATGATAAACCCAGGTATTTTGATATCCTTAATTTCCTGAAAAGCAAAGAGTATCCGGCTGGGACATCCAGTCACGATCAGAAGACTCTCAGGAGATTGGCGGGTAATTTCTACCTGAATCCGGACGGTGTCCTGTACAGACGAAATCACGACTTGGTGCTACTACGTTGTGTACATGAGAGAGAGGCAAAGCTGCTCATGGAGGAAATACATGAGGGTACATTTGGTACGCATGCTGGTGGGCATGCTATGACGAGGAAGCTGCTGCGGGCAGGCTATTTTTGGCTAACTATGGAAACTGATTGTTTCAAGTTCGCGAGGAAGTGTCATAAGTGCCAAATCTATGCAGATAAGATCCATGTGCCTCCGAGTCCTCTGAATGTGATGTCATCGCCATGGCCATTCTCGATGTGGGGAATCGATATGATTGGAAAGATCGAGCCGACGACTTCTAATGGACACCGGTTCATTCTAGTAGCAATCGATTATTTTACCAAGTGGGTGGAAGCGGCATCTTATGCAAATGTGACTAAGCAGGTGGTAGCCAGATTCATCAAGAGAGATATCATTTGCAGATATGGGATCCCCGAGCGGATAATCACCGACAACGGTTCAAACCTGAATAACAAAATGATGAAGGAGCTGTGTCAGAATTTTAAGATCGAGCATCACAACTCCTCCCCTTACCGACCCAAGATGAATGGCGCTGTTGAAGCGGCCAATAAAAACATAAAGAAGATTGTCCAGAAGATGGTGGTGACCTATAAGGATTGGCACGAGATGCTACCTTTTGCTTTGCACGGTTATCGTACGACGGTACGCACATCAACCGGGGCAACCCCGTTCTCATTGGTATATGGAATGGAAGCAGTGTTACCACTGGAAGTTGAGATTCCTTCGTTGAGAGTATTACGAGATGTCCAACTAGACGAGGCAGAATGGGTAAAAGACAGGTTGAACCAGCTGAGTTTAATGGATGAGAAGAGGCTAGCTTCTCTAGCATACGGTCGTTTGTATCAGAGCCGAATGAAGAAAGCATATGACAAGAAGATACATCCTCAGAGCTTTCAGACGGGCGACCTTGTGCTGAAAAGGATTCTCCCGCCACAGGCAAATCACAGGGGCAAGTGGACCCCCAACTACGAAGGGCCATACGTTGTCAGAAAAGTCTTTTCAGGAGGAGCTTTGTTGTTGTCCACCATGGACGGTGAAGACTTTACGTCGCCTGTGAATTCGGACGCAGTTAAAAAATACTTTGCTTGAAATTGACCCGCTGGACAGAAAAAGAGAGTCCAGGCAAAAATGGGGCATCCTGGCGAACCAAAAACAGAATGAAAGGTTCGGGAAAAAGTTAGGGATAAAATTGAAAAAAATGTACACCCGCGAAGTTGAAAACCTACACTGGGCGGCTTCGGCAAAAAAGGGTATCCCGGTGAACTGAAAACCCGTAAGAGGCGGTTCACGCAAAAGTTAGGGATTTGAAAAGCAAATGACTGCGGTTCGAATTTGATGCTGCATTGCGCATCGGGGCGGAAGAATATACCTGAGGGGTCGATTACCAGATACAATCTCTTCGGAAGTGTGAATACCGGGAAAGCATTAGAGTCAGGCGAGTCATAGGAGGATCAGCTCATGATGTTCGTCTGCATTCCGTTGCCGACATGTGTACAAATTTGATTTATGCTTCTTGTGCATACTTGTATATTTGTTGTGCGTAGCTTCCTCTTTTCAGGAGTTACATCCCGTGTACAAAACTCCGCCCATTTAGGGGCCCAATCAATAAAATATGTTATTCAGTACTTGATGCTGGTTCTTTACTGTTTTGTACATGATAAACGCCTAGGTTTAATAAAACTAGCAAGTGTATAACATCGCTGGCCCTTGCCAATAATTGCTAAAACTTTGAATTAACTGAAAATAATGTCACTAACACTAACCTGAATAGATTTGGTTGCATAGACTTGTCTTGTCTTGTTTGTGGTGTTGCAGGGTTCGTAGCCGTATGAAGTGGACGATCAAAAGATTGCAGTATTGGCCAGAAGCTCGTAACGAAAGACTCGATCCCCACGCAGGTCGCGCTTCTGGGATAACAGTGTTCCTTACTAAAGAAGGATCAAATTCCCCAATTAGTCGCAGCTTATCCGAAGGACATTCTCCAGCAGGGTCGTCCACCCTCAGGAGAATTGGAGATTTCGAGATCAAAGGCAGTATTCAGACAGTGCATCCCGAGCAGAGTGGTTTAGCCTCAGAAGATTAATATTTCCAACTTGTGAGCTGCACTCAGGCAGTTTACCCTTCCCAGTAGGGTCATTTACTCTCCCCAACAGAGTCAGTTGATTTTCCTCAAGAGAATCGTTTCGTCCCCAGCGGAGTTCTCTCTTTTCAGCAAGTGTTCTTTTTCCTCCCAGTGGAACTCGAAGATTAAGACTCTCCCCGGCAGAGTTGGCTGTGTGTCCCGACATTTATTTTGCCGGAATACCGTGTGATACCCGTTCACTCTCCAGCAGAAGTCCAATCATGATTGGCGCATTTAGTTATTTCTCAGCGCAGCGGGCTTCACTCTTCTAGCACTTATTTTGCTGGAACAATTCTGTAACACCTGGTTACCCCCAGCGGAGTTGGCATTATCTTCAGCATTTATTTTGCTGAAGCGGTTTTGTATCCCAACAGTTCAAGTCTGCATTTGCATTGGCATATAGTGTCATATTTGCATCTACCAAATGAAAAACGCGTAGCATTTCCATGTCAAATGGAGCATTACGCCATTGTCAAACATATGCATGTTGAAACATAAACTAGGTTGGGTAACCGTTTATTTTCAAGTATTGTTTCCCATGCAGGTGGAGGGAGCTCTTGCTCAAATTAATTACCAAACATTCAAGATCTCGGCGTGAGACATGTAATGATAATGTCAATCATGGCATTATTCCTCACAGAGTTGCTTGTTTAAAGTTTCTCTTACCCCTCCAGCGGAGTATTTCTTCAAGATCGTTGTTATAACAATATCAAAAGATTTCGTGAATCGACTTTTGGAGGTTGTCTGGCAGTGTGGATTCAGAAAATCCCCAGTAAAGGCCTTCTCAGATTTGCTGCCATGTCAGCACTGAAAATTGGAAGACTAGACTCATATTGTGTTACCCATGTGATTGAGAGAGCTAGCTGCTGCAAAGATAGGCAGAAAAGTTGTATCAGAGTTATTTTCTCGTAGTGATGACGGAGTTATTTCCCGTAGTGGTGACGGAGTTATTTTCCCGTAGTGGTGACAGAGTTATTTTCCCGTAGTAGTGACGGAGTTATTTCCCGCAGTGGTGACGGAGTTATTTTCCCGTAGTGGTGACGGAGTTATTTTCCCGTAGTGGTGACGGAGTTATTTTCCCGTAGTGGTGACGGAGTTATTTTCCCGTAGTGGTGACGGAGTTATTTTCCCGTAGTGGTGACGGAGTTATTTTCCCGTAGTGGTGACGGAGTTATTTCCCGTAGTGGTGACGGAGTTATTTCCCGTAGTGGTGACGGAGTTATTTTCCCGTAGTGGTGACGGAGTTATTTTCCCGTAGTGGTGACGGAGTTATTTTCCCGTAGTGGTGACGGAGTTATTTTCCCGTAGTGGTGACGGAGTTATTTTCCCGTAGTGGTGACAGAGTTATTTTCCCGTAGTGGTGACGGAGTTATTTCCCGTAGTGGTGACGGAGTTATTTTCCCGTAGTGGTGACGGAGTTATTTTCCCGTAGTGGTGACGGAGTTATTTTCCCGTAGTGGTGACGGAGTTATTTTCCCGTAGTGGTGACGGAGTTATTTTCCCGTAGTGGTGACGGAGTTATTTCCCGTAGTGGTGACGGAGTTATTTTCCCGTAGTGGTGACAGAGTTATCTTCCCGCAGTGCTGGCGGAGTTATTTCCCGTAATGGTAATGGAGTCAGTACCCGTAGTGATGGCGGTGTTATTTTCCTGTAGTAATAATGAAGTATTACCCGTAGCGATGGCGGTGTTCATTTTCCTGTAGTAATGACAAAGGATTTCCCGTAGTGATGGCGGGGTTATTTGCCTAAATTATTTCCCGTAGTGGTGACGGAGTGATTTCCCGTAGTAATGGCGGGGTTATTTTCCTGTATCAGTGGCAGGGTCATGTTTTGTTGACAGAAGTACTTCTCCCGGTGAAGTCGATAAGTTCATTCCAGTATTGACAAGATAATATTGAAGTCAGATTTGTTCCCCAAACAGTCGTGCAGTTCATTTCTGCGGTTGGCAAATTTCCGGGTTCTTAGTATTCAACTGTCTCGTACCTCGAATGTTTGAAGGTCGTTTGCGCTTCACCCAGTCGGGTCCAAGTCACTTGAATAGGGGCAGCTGTTGCACCCTAAAATTTGCTCAACTTATTCCACCTGATCTTATGTTTCAATTGCATTGTCATTTGCATAAAAAAGTCATGTACATAGTCTAATCATTTGCATAGCATAGCATGGGCAAGCCATCCAATAAGGGACCAAATGCAATTCTTATGAGCATATCAAGAGGGTATTATTCAAATTCAAGCACATCCAAGTCATCAGAAAGAAATTGAAATCTGAGAAGTTAGTGGACCAAGCAGTGGATCTATCTCCTATCTTGAGGGTATTTGAAGATCATCAAAGAAGCTGTGAGCTGTGAATTGAGGTCATGGAGGGTATATAGACATCATGGAGGACCTATAAGGCCATTTTGAAAGTGAGACAAGTCATTGGTGTGATCACAAGAGTTGCAGTTGAAGACAGTCAACTAGGGTTTCATCTGGGTCAACCCTAGGTCAAATGCTTGATTGAAAGGCATCAAGGTCTATTTGAAAGATGTGGGGTTCATCATTTGACATGTAAATATGGATGTGGTGTTGTGCCAAGGAGAAATCAAGAGGAATCAAGAAGAAGAGAAGTTTCTGAATTAGGGTTTCTGTGTAAAATCCCCTGATTTAGGTCAAACTTCCAAGCAAGATAATTCAAAATGCAAGCTTCAAATGGATCCTTGGCCAACATGAAACTTGTAGAGGATCTCAAGACCTTTAATTTGAGTGGTGGAAGACATCAAGGAGATTTATAGAACTCAAGTTATGGTTCTTGCAAGTTACAGGTCATCTGAGGCATCTGAAATTTTGTCTGTGAAAGTTACTTGTCTTCCAAGCAACTTTTACTCCTCAAGGAGCTTTCAAATGGATTTCTGGTCAACATGAAAATTGTTCCTCATGATCTTAGATTTCTAGAAAGGTATAGTATACCTTCATCTGATTTGTGGAACTCTACTTATGACCTTGGCAAGCAAAGGGTATTTTGGTAATTTGAGAATTACAGGTCATCTCAAGCATATGTCTAAAACTCATACAAGGAAGCTTCAAATTAAAAACTTCACAAAATGAAAGTTGTTCCAAATGACATTTTGAGTCTAGAAAAGTGGTCATGGAAGTTGGCAAATGTTCATAGCTCAAGGTTGCAAATTTTGTCAATTAAAGGTGGATTTAATGAATAAAAGTGACTTAAAAAATGAGATTTTTCATAACATGTCCAAATGGGGTTAAATTATAGGTCATTTTGATTGGAAACAATGTTTTGAGACCATTGGAAATAGTGGATTTTTGAGTTTAGTTCAAAATTGGAGAGTTATCATGGCTTGCTTATGATTAAAGTAACATAAGCCAAATCACAAGGGATTGGTGTACAAGAAGCTTCCAGCAATTTCTAGATGTTTCCATGGGCATCTATATAAACCCTAGAGCTGATCCATGAAGGAGTTGCACTTCATTTTGATCCAAAACACCTAGTTTCACTCCATTTTGCATTTTTGCAAATTCATTCAAAACTTCTCAATTCTTCATCATTCATTCAATGTTATGATCCAATTCCATTCAAGAATCATCCCTGAGTACATTGCAAGCAAGATCTGAAGAAGAAATTACAAGAATCGTGCTATACCACTTTCACTTTCAAATTGCAAGAAGAGTTGGTTATGGCAATCCAAGGTGTTTAAGCAAGAACAAGTGCATACAGAATCAAGATCTTGGTCTACTGATTGCTATTGGAGCATTGCTGAACTTGAAGTGGAGATTTCATCCATCTGTTTTCAACTTTACACCAGGTTGGTATTCCTATCGAATTGTCTTAGAATTGATAGCATGATGTAGAATCATTAGGTTAGAACTGTTAGGAATAGGTAGATGATCAATTCCAGTGAGTTTGAGAGCATTTCATGGAGTTTGACATTGGAGCATAAATTCTGTTGAGACCTAGAACTTGGTGATTAGGTTGTTAGAATCTTGAATTGTTAGTGATTATTGATCAGTGCAAGGCCATGAAGAGTTTAGTGTACTTAGATCATGGATTGGTGATGATGAAAATTCTGAGTAATTTTGAGGTGGAGATCGTGTTTCATGCAAGAGTGGATATTAATTGAAACCAATACTATAGATGGATTTAGTGATGAATTTGGAGTGAGTTTGCTTTTTACATGATTGAATTTGATGAAGAATCAAGCACGTATGAGTGAGGAGAAGTTAATGATGAAGCTTCTGCATTCATGGCTTTCATGGCACAAACCCTAGGCATGAGGAAGACGAAGCATGACAAGCGTTGGATGAGGTCTCAAGTGTTGACTGAGAACGTGATCGAACGGCCTGCATTCAAATATGAAATAGGAGGGAATTCAGAAAACGTGAAACGCACCGTTTCACTTAAGTCCTCAGATTGGGCTTAGGGGCCATTTCTATTCGCACCACCATTTCCAGGCCCATTCCATTTTGAACTAACATTAGTTACTTTCTGCACCGCTTTCGTTTTTATTTTTATTTTGCATTTTCTGATTAAACTGGGCCCAGGCGCGCTTTGCTACGCGCACCCCCAGTCTGGGCCCATCCTCCATTCTTCAATGCACTTTATTGCTAACTGCACCCCAACTCATTTTACTTCATTTTAATTTCCTTTATTTTTCTTAATTGTTTGAAAATTCATAATAAATTGGAAATTCCATATTTTTGATTGGTTGTTTTTTTACCATTTTCATATTTCTGTGTAGAAAAATATCATGCACTAAAATTTCCATTTTATTTTCGTTTAATATTTTTTACATATTTTTACTTTTAATGCTTTTTTTAAATACTTTTAGTTTGTATATAGTTTTGTAGAATTTCTTTTAAGTACTTCTCATAATATTTTTATGCCAATTGTTTTTAGTATAACTAGATACATATCTTAGGTGCCCCCTTTGATTTTTATACCAATTTTTTTAGGATTTATTTTAGGTAGTTTAGTTAGAAAACATTAGGCTAATCATTTAGGGTTGTGAATATAATGTAGGTTTAACAAAACAAATTTTCTTTTGGGTTTTCTTTAGGACAAATTAAATGATGGGACTATAGGGGTATTATGGGTAAGTAATAGATCCCTTAGAAAATATTAGACTTCCCCCTATTCTACTATTACTACTAGTATATTTCTTGTATTTGTTTGATTGTGTGGTGTGCCCTCTCCAGGGTTATTATTTGACTGTGTGGGGTATTGGGCTTGCTTGGGGTTTGGGTTTGAGTTGAAGACTGTGCTGATGAAGCCCATTGAAGATTAAGAGAATGAAGACCAATTTCCAGGGTTGATGAAGAGTGTCTTGCTGGCAGCTGTTGAAGGTTATAGGGTCTAGGAGCTAGGCAGAGCTCTAGAGTAGAAAACTTGCTTCATAAACATGGAAGGTCTTGCCTGCCTCCATTCTTTCTCTATGATTCAAAGTCTCTTTTAAATACCCACCTCCTTCCCTTGGAAGGATTAGTGAATGTATTTAAAAGATAGAAATTTTGAGAGAAAATTGTCAGTATTACGTTAATAGTCAGTAGGCCACCCTTGGTAAGCAACTGACTGCTTAACATCCAATTCATCTTGTTAACTGTTTCTCATCTTGGAGATTGAGACTTGAAGAAAAGCCCTGAGAGATTGAAGATAGAGACCTTGCTTGAAGGCTGTGAAGATGAAGACTGATGCTTGCTGGAAGCCTGTAGATGTTTGAAGATGACTTGAAGACAGATGTTGATGAAGATTGCTTTTGCTGTTTATTTTTGCTGTTTATAATTCTTGATGTATTGTTGGAATTTCCATGACTGTATTGTGTGCCATTTAATCTGTTAGGTTGAAAGCGAATTTTGTTCGCTTTTGCCTGTTGTTTTCTAGGTTCGAGGTTGAGTGGGACTCCCTTACCTCGCTTGTATTGTTGCATCCATGCATTTTACTGCTTTATTGTATATATGCTATTATTTCTGTTTTCGTTTATCCCTTAGGATCTCTGTTTCTCTCTGCGCAAGAGAGGATCATGATAGACATTAGGTCTTAACCCATGCATGATAACATTAGGTTAGTTTGATTCCCTTTTCAACCATAGGTTAGAGTTCTGTCTCTTCTTTCTCAAAAACAAACAGAAAAATACAATAAATATTTCAAACACAATAAAAGACACTTCTTCCGTAAAAGAATGTGAACTCATCAAAACGTCATTTTTGTCCGCTTGGACCAGTAATCAGAAAAACCCTTTTTTAGAAGGAGATAAAAACAATCAAGACAGACTTGTGTCGTAAGTGGCCCGAACTACGTTTGCTCTGATCTTTCATGCTGTATGAAAGTACGTAGGCATAGGATGCGATATCCTAGCGAGCAACCTTCCCCTCCTTTCCCGTAGGTAGGCGAACTACGTTAACTCTGATTTCTCGTTCCAGACGGGAATACGTAGGCATAAAGTGCGATACTTTGCCGAGTCATTTTCTTTTCTTTTAACCCTTGACCTGTAGAATAGATAGAATAACAATCCATACTAGAAAACAAGTGTGGATCCCGTCGAGTACGACGGACGTGAGGGGTGCTAATACCTTCCCCTTGCGTAACCGACTCCCGAATCCAGGATTTGGTTGCGATGACCATTCCTTTCCCGTCTATGCGGTAGGTTTACTTCGAGCGTTTCCTTTCCCTCCTTTGGGATAAATAACGCACGGTGGCGACTCTTCTGTTCAGCCGGCGCCGATTTTCGCAGTAGCGACAAAAGTCAACTAAAGTTTGACTTTTGGTCTAAAGATTTTTCCAAAGATGGAACCATGATCCATGGCACTCCTATGACTTATTAAAGTCTCCCCAAGAAGTTTTAAAGGCTCAAAGAACCCAGAACACTGAGATTAACCCTGAAGATTTAAGTCGTTCGGTTCGTTTGTCTAGAAAGTCAACTCTTTCAATTTTAGGGTTTTGACCCCAAATTGAAGCACGAAAGTCTTATAACATCATTTTGTGCCTAAATAGTGAGTTTGGTAGAGATTTAATCAAGGATTTATGGATAACTTGCAAATCAAAAAACTAGGGTTCATGAAAAACCCTAATTTTAAGACAACTTGAAATGATCATAACTTCCTAACCACACATCCAAATTGAGTGGTTAAAAGCTTGTTGAAAAGGTGTTGAGGATCCCTACAAAAGTGTCCTATGGGTTTGAAATCCAAAAATTCATATATTTTGAGTTTTGAGCTCATCAAGTTGTGAAGAATTTCAACACTTAGAAAATTTTCATGTTTCTTGACTTGTAAGTCATCTTTTGCAACAAACTTCAAGAGGATTTTTGACATGGTTCCCTTTGGAATTTGAACTTTTGTAAAACATGAATGTTTTATATCATTTTTTTGGGTCTTTTTAAAAAGTACAATATCATTTTCTCAACCTTTGTGGTTAGGGAGAATCGAATAAGGCAAGTTGCTTTCATGTCACAAAACTAATTTCAGCACTTGCATTTTGATGTATAAACCATTCAAACCTCTTCTAAACACTTTCTTAGCTCATTATTTGATGCTTAAGGATGTAACTGAATATATTACAATTCATAGCCACGAGCAAAACTCAGATTTTGGATTAAATGAATTTTTTAATCATGCAAGTGGATGCAAGTGGCAAGGAGAGAGAAACCTTTTGCAAGTTCTATCACAACTCAGCAACCACATTAGCTCCTCCCTTCCTTTCACTTCAAGACCACTATTTTCAGGCTATAGGTGATGATCAAACACATAGAGAGGTGGCTCATTCTCAGAAGAAAGATCTCGAGATGATCTTGCACATTTTGCCTCCAAAAAGGGCAAAGTTGGCAAGATGATCCAATATCCCCATATCACTTGTTTTCCAAGCTTGCCTATAAATAGAGCATTCTCCTCAAATCCAAACTACACCAAATTGCGCTAGAAACCAAGAAAAATCTCCCTCATTACTCTGATCACATTGTTCTTGCAACTTGTGAAGCTTGCTCCCTTAGACACAAAATATGTCTTTGCATAAACCTTACCAAAACCTCATACAACCATCAAACACCTCCACCAACTCTTCAAACACATCACATATGATGTATTGAAGCTGTTCAAACACTCACTTCCACCAGAAAACTTCTCACTCAAAAAGTCAATTGTCAATCCATAAAACTTCGACTTTCTGCACTTTTAGAGCCACAACTCTATCCATTCCTTTTCCTACCTTTCCAACACTTCAAACACCTCTCATGTAGGTTGTTTGAACTATCCAAATCATCACCACACTTCTGAAACATCATTTCCTTGCATTTCACTTTGGAGTTCTTGGTGTATTCTTGCAAAAAAAACACCATTCTATCAAGGCAGCCATTTGGAAGGAGTTTGGATCACTTGAACATCTCATTTGAAGTATTTTGAGGCTATTTGGATCATCACATCTCAACTGGACTTCTTGTTTTGTGTATTGGCTTGAAGAGGCTACAAGAGGTATGTGCTCATACTAACCATTTTTGAAATGATGTTAGATTTTGATATACATTGATGCTGAACATGTTTAATATGTATTGTAAATCATGTTTGAATCTTAACTTGCCCTCAAACTTGTGTATGCTTAACTGTCCATGTGCTCTTGCTTGTTAGCTTGCCTTAGGCTTCATTTTCATATGCAACTCATGGATTCTGTTCAGGCATATGTGTGTGATGTTTGTAAACATCATTTTTATGTCTTATAGGTTGTGTTTGATCATTTGGTTGCTGCTTAAAACATGTATTCATGATTGTCACACTTGTCTTGCTCCAACTTGGCATTTTGACCACACTATGTGCTATCTGTTAGATAAACTCCTCTCTTGAGGTATGGTTGTTGCGGTGAAAATTTGATATCAAGCTATTAGTTAACTTGAACCGTATTTCTTTTTACAACCGGTCTTTAATTTATTCAAAGGATAGGTCTAAAGAAAGAAAGAACCTTTTGCGCGATGTAACGACAACGCTTTAAGAGATTCGGGGATTCAGGGGTTGGTTATATCTAGGGAAGGTATTAGCACCCTAAATATCTGTAGTACTCTACAGGAACCTTTTGTTTAATTACTTGCTAAGTTTGTGAATTGTGCACTATGGTTTAAGGATTGGGAAATGAGATAAATAAATAAAAAGGCCTAAGTGGTTTTCTAAGTTTGCTCGCAAAGGCATCGCACCTTCTGCCTACGTATCCTGACTAGGATAGAATCAGAGCAATCGTAGTTCGCCTCACAAGGGAAAAGAACACTTGATGACGATCAAGGTTCAATAGGGAACAAACATGACAATGTTTGTGTGGAGTCTGACAAAACTCCCTAATCTAAGTTGTAGAAGGGGGAAGTAAGAAATCATGACGATGATTCTTACACAGAGTTGACGAACTCTTTCCTAGGGTTCTAGTTGAAGAACGCTCCTAGTACGGGTGGGTCTTTTAGACTTAAGCAAAGTCTAAGGCTTCTAATCTAAGGTGAAAATGACTTAACAAAGTCAAGGGTGTGATTGAATAAGTTATCCATGACATCGAGGGTCAAGTGGACAGACCTTCCTTTGGGGGGAGACTGGGGAAACGACTTGGACGAGAACTAACGAGTTTCGTCGCTTGGGGATAAAAGAAAATAAAATGCTAGACAAGATGATAATCAAGGTGAAGCATAATCATGGTTACAACCAATTAAATAATAAGAGATGGTGAAAATGAAACATGAAGGTAACGGTTAACAGATGAAGTAATCGACACTGTGACAACAGTTCGCATTTAATGGAAATCAACAGATAAAAATGGTAACAAACAAGAAATAAATCCTAGCATGTTAAATAACATGTATAGGCATGGATTCAAACAAGTTTCAAGAAAAATATTGAAAGGAACCACATAAACATTCATCTGTAATCACGTAAACGATCATGAAAACACGCACATTTGCACATGAACAAACTAAGTGATGAAATATGAAAAATAAAAATATGGCATGAAAGTACACATTAATACGAACACAATAAAAAAAGAACGGACGAAAAATGATGAGAAACGAGTGAGATATGAATTTTCG
>OZ012741.1:35404540-35491307 GCA_963859935.3 Lathyrus sativus | reverse complement strand
CATTCTCCTCTCTCTTCTCTTCTCGCCGGCTTCCGAACTTCTGTCTCCTTCGATTTCTCCTTTCGTCCCCTTCTTTTTGGTTCTAGGCCTGAAAACGAACAAAACGAGTCAAAACATTCTACAATATTCGATGAACATAAAGGTTATCGCGAGGTGTCCGCGATGATAAGTGAGTTTTGACGCGAGCGGAGGTTTATCACGGCGGTAGTGATGGTGATGATGATGAAGTACTCTTCCTCGACCTCTTCTGAGTCTCACGTGGGTTTGGATGGACACTTGGACGACGGTGGTTGAGGACAGAAACGATAGTCCGCGGTGGAGTTTCAGAAGGTAAATCTCTTTTACGATTTAGGTTTTTGTTGGATTTTGGGGTTTCAAGATTTGGGGTTTCAAGATTTGGGGTTTTTTGTGAAGGGCGTTTTTGCTGATTAGGGATCTCTCTTGTGAGCGTTGTCTCTCTTTTGATTTTTTGTATGTTGTTCGTGTGGATTTTTGGTGTCTGTGAATTGTGTGAGTCGTCCCCCTTTGCATCACAAATCCTCTCCTTCTTATAGTCGTACTAGTTCTTGATTCCTCTTGAAAATACTACCATATTCGTACAAACATGTTTTATCCGGTTTTGGAAACTATTTATGATGCTTGATGACTGAATCTTGCCTGTTGATGATTATGTTAGAGACACAAATTGATTTCCTGTCTGAAACAAATTTGGAGAGTTTCTTGAACTCTTAATGAACTGTTGTTGTCTGTTGTTGCAGGTTTGCAGATGACGCTTGCAGCTGATAAAAAATGGTGTGCTGCTATGGACGCAACTTGGTGCCGTCGGTATGACCTTTATGTAGCAAGGCTAAACGGATTGTTTTTGTGTAAGCTGTGAAGTTGCAGTGTACTGTGCTGCAGAACCCTGTTAGTTTATGTGCCAGCTTTGTCGTGACTCTACTTATAGGTTTTCTATATTTCGGCAGGCCGTGTTCATCCGTGAGCAGAAGGTACGCAGGATGTATATGCTGGAGTGATCGATGAACTGGAACTTGTATACTGCTGTCAGAAGATGTCAACAAGGAACTGCAGTGATGATGCTTCTTGGCTTTGATTGTGTTGAATTATAATAGAATTTCCTCCTTGGTCTATTCATCCTATTTTCTCCAATCATGTGGGTTCTAGTGGATTTGGTTTATGAGCCTACATATTGAAATGCTCCTTTTAATTTTCTTTTCTGTGTGCAGCAGTCTGACTCTGTCTGGTATTGTGCGGTTATTTGCGGGATACTTGGAGACATTATGGTGCAAGAAATGGCGATGATGCAACCACGAAATGTGATCTTCTGCGTGGACCGTGGCGGTGCGATTTGGATTTGGAACTTCCTTGACATCCTTCTCTATTAGTGTCGCATTTAGAGGTTGTTAACCGCTCTTAATATTTTGCAGTTTCGAACAATGCTAGTTGGAGTAGGAGGTGCTTGACGAGTGTCGTGATGTCTGCTAGGATTCTCAGTGTTGGAAGGAAGCTCCAACAGATCCAAAATTGACAAAAGTCTTTTTACAAAGTAATGTTGACATCCTTGCTTACAACTTGATACGGCTAAAAGCTCTCATGATCATAAAGGTCGCTGCTAACTTCTGAATTTTCTTCTTCTCAAAAATGAATTTGTTTTCGTATGTCGACTGCTTTTCTGTCATGTTCAGGCAATATCACGAAATATCAACCGTTTTTGCAAACTCGGCACATACGAGAATGTGGCCTTTGGGTAGTGCAATGGTTTCTTGACACAGTGAAAAGGTGAGTACATTCAGTTCCAACTCTCTTAAATTCTCATTTATTACTTTGATGAACACAATGGTTTAAAAATTGATTTCGTGCTGAAGTTGCATTTCACTGAATTTTCCTATACCGTCTTTTGACAACGTAGGTACGAGCGCATCAACCAATTCAATCATAGGCATTGATATTTCTCGTTGATATGAGCATTACGAGAGGAAGACTAGCACTTCCGAATATGCGAAGCCGAGGGCTCCGTTTTCGGACAAGGTAACTTGAATGATGCTCTTACCTTCATACACAAGGAAAAGCTTATGAACTGAATGAATTGAAACTATTTTTAATAGTTCGTGATTACTATTGCTCTATGCAGGTGCTCCGGGCGAGTTGCATATGTGATTCGTCGCTAGGTCAATCTGTAGCATAATCATCAAGTGTTGCTTTTAATGCCCTTCCATATTTGATCTTCCCTTCTGGTGTTTTGTATGTGAATCTGCATGTGCTTATATCTCTGTGTTTGGAGAATCTATTGGTGCAAGAATGGTAAGTCCATTTAATTATTACTGCTATAAAATGGATGGGGCAAACCAAGATGGAGAGTCTATCAAAGTAAGATTTGAGCTGTCAAAACAACACTGTGTCTTTGGCCAGTTAGAATTTGTGTCCTGCATTCTGCTAGTGATCCTAATGACACAGCTACAGAGATCACACAAATAATGTAGGAAATTTGGGAACTTTGGACTCTTAATTCCAATTACCGTCCGCTTCGGATTTATCCGCCTGACTGTTAAACTTTCCTAGTGCAGGTGCTTTCGCATGAGCCGGCACGAATGCTGCCGTCGTTCCCTCTGCTGCCATGACTGCTGCGGGTGATCTAGTGACTGAAGCAATCTTGATACGCTCCCTTTTAGGCGTATGCAGCTGGAAGAAGCTCGAAGCAAGGTTCTGGTACAAACAAGTGTGTTATTGTCCTTTCAAAACAAGTCAGAGTTATGGCGACGAAGACAGGGATGCCGACGAAGAAATTGTATGCCACACGTACAGTAGCGAAATGTAATAAGGCTTTATGCAGATAGTGAAAATTAGCCAAAATATTTCTGATCGTTTAGGCTTTGTAATTCCGAGACAAAAATGTAACGAAGCTTTCACCGCTTTGACTTTTAAACTTTCATATCCATGGCACATGTTTGAATTAATCTTGAGTAGTGATTTTCCTGATATAGGTTTGAAACAGGCTAAGAACGTAACCCGTCACTCTTGGAAAAAATGCTTCAAAATGCAATTTGAGGCCTAGCCTAGATTCAACTCAACCTTGAACGGTTATAATGAAGCTACAATATTCTTTGAGGCTCCATTCACCTGCCTTTGGGCTTTGATAAACCCTTCCTCTATTCATTATTGTACCACTTGGGGGAAGCTTTACAGAATCTTGATTAAATCGAATACTTACTGACTCCAAGATATCCCGCGTGGGAAAGCAATGAGGCCTTAAATACCACAAATCCACGTGGTATAGTGTTTTGATCTCAAACAAATCCAAGGATGATTTTAACGAGATAAATCCGGGAAGCGCATCCAAAGAAAGTCTTCGGTGTATTGGTCCAATAACAGCTCGAGAGTGAAAATAACGTTAGTAATAAAGTAGATAACATAATAATATTAAATACGATAGAAATAAATATAATATTAGTAATAATAGTCGCAAAACACAAACATAAAGTCAAATAATAGGAAAAAAAAGCGCAAAAAGAGGCGGCGTCTTAGGGTCAAAAATTAGGGTGCAACAGATGCCCCTATTTAAGTTACTCCTATTCGGAGATATGGAGATTGAGATCTTCATCTCGACGAGATAGGAGGGACTTAAATACAAACATTGCGCGGATTTTTGGCCTTAAGAAGCCACCGAAATGCACATGATATGCGATGATATGGAAATGCAAGACAAAGGATCTTGTGGAGAAATGGCATCACAAAGGGAGAAACACAACACGCGGGAAGAATAGGCTCAACAGAGCGAGACTCCACGGGGGAAGATTGACAATCACAAAGTGTCTGTAAATATGTCGTAAAGAACTGGGAAAAGAAATTCTTTGGAGGAATCTACTGTAGATGTCAAAATGTAATTGATTCAAGACATCATCTTGAGAAGTCTAGTGTCAAAGCTTGTAACTGTAACTGGGAATATTTTTGCCAAAATATTTACTGTTAAAGTCTGTAAGGAATCTACTGCCGAGATTCTATGTTGAAGTCTGTTGGAGAAATACTTCTGACGAAGTCTTTTGGAAATCTACTGCCGAGATTAACCAGGAGATGAAATAGAACTACCTACTGCCGAGGTCTTTTGGGAATCTACTATATACGTCAAATGTAATGATTTTATGATATCAGCTGGAGAAGTCTGTTTGTCGAGACTTGTGACTGTAATTGAGAATACTATTGCCAAAGTATGTACTGTGAAAATCTATAAGGAATCTATTGCCGAGATTCTGTGCTGAAGTCTGTTGGAGAAATACTTCTGACGAAGTCTCTTTGGAAATCTACTGCCGAGATTAACCAGGAACTGAAATAGGACTACCTACTGTCGAGGTCTCCTGGGAATCTACTGTCAAGATTAACCAGGAAATGTAAGATGTTTGAATGATTGTCGTTGTAGACTGTAGTTGTCGTTGACGTAAATGTTGATGTAGTTGTAATTGTTGTTGTAGAACTCTGTAGATATGATTGTAGTTGATGTAATCTGTAATGTGGAACTTGTAGATTGTAGAATAATTTGTAGTTGTAGTTTGTAAAGCTTCACCGGGGATCTTCGGAAGAGATGTGGGCCGGTTGAACTGTATGTCTTCTCAAATAAAGAGAGACTATTGTGATAGACTCCTTTGACTTCTTCGGGGAGATGTCGCTTGAAGGAAGTAAACTTGTGTAATGAACTCATTGGGGAATATATTCCTGGGGAGTACCTTTGTTGTTGTAAAGATATGTGAACTTCTTGAGGTGACCGTTTCTCAAATAAAGAGGAAACATCTGTGAAGTCTTCGATAAACCAATCTGATGGATTTCCGGAGAAATGCCATGAGTTGATAATCTTGATATCCCATTGTAGATGTACAAACTGTCTTGATGAGATTATCATTTGTCGTTTTGAATAAAACGAGTTGCTCAACTAAAGAGGTTACTTGCAAACCAGATGTAGATTGTTGGAAAGATGTCTTGTAATATTGTTGGAGAGATATTCATCTTTGATAATTATCTTCATGAGGACCTTTTCTGGGGAGCAGA
Source organism: Lathyrus sativus (assembly GCA_963859935.3). Lineage (NCBI taxonomy): Eukaryota > Viridiplantae > Streptophyta > Magnoliopsida > Fabales > Fabaceae > Lathyrus > Lathyrus sativus. The sequence continues at coordinate 35,486,273 of OZ012741.1, read as the reverse complement.
GTGCAAAATGAATGCATACTCCATCCATATTCAGCAGTTGGAAAATGTCCGAAAAGTGTGATTGTCAAGGACCGAAGTTCACTTCAGGAAATAACTGAAGAGAAACTGTCAAGCAAGACTCGACCATTGAGGTATGAACTCGAATGGGAATATACTAAAGCAACCGTCTTCCACGAGGATCGAACTTCGTGGGGAAAATAGAAATATTGCGTTTTTTTTTTTGCCTATGGATGACAATTCTATTTGGAAGGAGAAGACATGCCCAACCACTTGTAGATAGACACGACCAAAGCGACAGAATAACAATACACACAAAGATGCACAAATGCAAATGTTATGTTATCTACTTACATGATATGTGTATGCTTATGCTGACAAAACAGACGAAAGCAACGAACAGAGATGGGATAAACATCTCGAAACAAACATCCGACCAATCTTCAAAGATAGAAGTATCACTGGGGATATACGGAGAACCAGATATAGGATCTTAATCCTGTTTCAGAGCTTCACAAGCCTCTATTAGGGAATAGAGGTCAATCCGTTCGGGGATATAACAACTTGATCTTGCCGGATAACATGGTTGTTGAATATGTCGTAGAAACTTCACGGGGGTGAACTAAACATCCGCCTTGCTGTAGAAGATTAACGTTGTAGAGATCCACTAGGGTGTACAGTAGCAACCACTTCACTGGGGAGATGAAGTTCAAGAAGATCTAATGAGGAGTAAAATACGTCCACTTCGCTGAGGAAGGTGAAGTTGGAGAAGATTCACTGAGGATTAAAATAGCATCTACTTCATTGGGGAAGTGAAGTTGAGCAAATCACTAGGTGTTCTTGCATCGAAAAGCTTCATCGAAGAATTGTCATGACCACCAAAAATAAAATTTATTGGGGATATGAAGAATGTTATAAGAACAAGGTAACTCTGGCTTGATGAATTGTGTAGTAGTCGCCATTTTGAACAAAACTTGTTATGCGGGAAAGATAATCTTCGCGTCTCAATTGCCCCAAGTCATATGGATATGAGAAGAAGTTATTCCAAGAGGATTTTACAGAAAACAAGGCGTCCTACTGTTTTCAAACTCTTAGAGAGATTCGCTGAATCTCGACATAACGGACCCTGATTGGCGGTATTATGACGAGTCTTCAATCTTGCTTTAAAGGTGAAGTCAAATTTGCACCGAACAAACCACTTGGGAGTAACTTGCCCCAGTTTAGCAGAGTCTTAGAATTCCAAAAGGACAAACTTGATGATGACGCTTGTATGTAATTTTCTATGATATCAGGCCGAATTAACACGCGTGAAATGTTATTCCTGAAATTGTTAATGCAACATATGTGTCTGTCTTGAAGTTTTTTGAAAAAGAGATATCACGACCACTTGTGACAAAGTCACTAGTTAGGACATGAATTAATTTATAAGCCAATATAAATAGTTGAGCATAGCTCATAGGAGTCAGGAAACGTTATCTCATCGAGTATGCTTTCGAAGTAAACCTTGCTTCAATTAGGACTTTTGAAAGGTTGTATCTGGGCTTAGTTCACGATTGGTAAAACAAAGGAAATAAGGGTCAAAGCTTACGTACCCGCCCATTTAAAAAAATGTTCACTTTCTTTGAAAGGTTTTAAGTGTTCAATCGAGCTGACTGAAAATTTTCCTGCCCCAGGTTTAAAAATGAGGTTGGAAGGATTAAAAAGGATTTAACTTCCTTATGTCTCTGGTGTTTTAGGAGGTTTGAAACAATGCCTTACATCATCAGTAGGGTTTTATTCGAAAGCATACATCAGGAGACCTTGCGTTTTACTTCGTCATCCTCCTTCTAATTTTTCACCAAAATGAAAAAGATTGGGTAAAATTGGCATTATAAGTTGTAAAAACATTTTACGAGTGAAACGAATGGGTTTCTTCAAGACAAACACTTATTGCATTACTTATTCAAAGTAACATGTTCTTATATGCCAATTATGCTTTTAATCAAAGAAATGAAACACATAAGCAAACAAAAGTAAATGGTCTGATGAGCCCCGGGAGTTTTCACACATATCAGCACAATGGTATTCCATTCAAAACTGGTCTTTCTCCTTTGAAGGTTAGCACTTCATCATCAATCATTTCTTGAACTTTCTCTTGGAAAACTTTGCATTCTTCAATCGAATGCCCCAACACTCCCTCATGAAATTCACAGTTGGCGTTCGGGTTGAACCACGGTGGACGAGACTTCATGATTCTAGTCTTTCTGGGTGTCATCACTGAGTTTTTAGCAAAATAAGACCATAGCTGACGGTAAGTCATTGGGATAAGATCAAACCATCGAGTTTCTTCTTTTGGAACACTTAGAGGTGTCTTCTGATTCTGAAACCGTCTTCGAACTTGTCGATTCTGATGTTGATTTGGAGGAGTCAATCTTCGTTTATGAGGGTAGTCGCTGCTCGCGCTGAGCAGGTGCTGCATATTGATGTTGAGGTACTGGATCTGGATCTGACAGGATTTGATGGGAGTTCTGAATTGCATTGACGTCAACACTTCCTTCCTCTTGGGAATCATCAGCTGAAATCTCTTCGTCAGTTTGATTATTCAAATCATCTTGAATTCTTCCACTTTTGAGTGCATTCTCGATGTTTACTCCAACTTCTATAATCTTGGGGAAATCCAATGGTACAGCTCCTACCATTCTAACATAATAAGAGTCTGACAGTGTTCTTAGAAACATCTTGGTTAAATCTTCCTCTGGAAGTGGTGGACGAACTTGAGATGCTAACTCTTTCCATCGTTGAGCATATTCCTTGAAAGATTCGTCGTCATTCTTACTCATGTTCATCAATTGATCACTGTCTGGAGCCATATCCAAATTATAATTGTACTGCTTTATAAAAGCATCGGCTAAATCTTTAAAAGACTGAATACAATTCCTTTGTAGCTTTGTATACCACATCAAGGATGCCCTAGATAAGCTCTCTTGAAAGCAATGAATCATCAACTCGCCGTTGTCAATATAAGCAGCCATCTTCCGACAGAACATTGTCAAATGATCCCCTGGACAACTAGTGCCCTTGTACACTTCAAAGACAGGCATCTTAAACTTCGGAGGAATAATCACACCTGGAACCAGACATGAGTCACGAGCATTAAAATCATATGTATCAGCTCCTTTTGTCATCTTTAATTGCTCTTTGAAATCCCGAAGTTCTTTCTCCATTACATCCACCTTCATCTTAGTACGAACATTCTGAAGATTAGGTACATTTTGTAGGGGCTGGGAAGTTTGAACAACCAAGTTGTCTTGCACAGGAGGAGGTTGAGTAGGGACATCCACTTGTTGAACATCGTTATCAGAAGGAAGATCGAATAGCGGGTTAGTCACAACTCTGAAACCAGTCGTGGAATCCATATCTTTATTCTCTTTACTATCCTTCAATAATACTTCAAGCTTGGTCAGATGGTCGAGATGTCAACTGACAGACAAAGACGGAAAACTGAATGAGGACATAGAGGAGAAGGGACTCATGTACATGTAAATGCTGGATGCATGATTCGAGAATGCATAATGCTTAATGCAAGAATGTAAGGATGATAGGTTTCATGGAACTCGAGTTCTTTATAAACATTACAGAGTACCAAAGAAAATCATTTTAATATTTTTATGCATATATATTTTTATTTTATCGGATTACAAATAAATATCCTCTTGAGAGTCCTAACATAATAGCTAAATAAAAGCTAAGAAAGCCCTAAGGAAGTCCTTCATCTTGTTTGTTGATTTGTTCCTCCAGTTGGATCTCCTTGAGGGTAAGCTTGTCCATGATCAAAGTATAAAGAGTAGTTTGATAGAGGAAAATAAATCCTCCATCCCTTCTTTTGCTCTTGTTGAAAAATGAGAAATGGATCCCCTTGTTTACTTGGATCTTTGATGATGATGAGAGTCTTTTGAACTTCTAATGATCCTCCATGTTAAGGGAATCCTTCTATTGATCTTTAATGATAAGGAAGTCTCTTGTATTTGTCCTTTGGAGTTTCTTGGTTCTTCAATTGATGCCCCCTAACTTCCTTAGGTCATCCAAGCTAGGACTCTTAAAAGAATATTTCAAAAATATTTTCTATTTGTAATCTATGTTGGTTTTGTAATGTTTATAAATAAACTAAGAATTCCATGAAACTTAATGATGCTAGATGGATGCAACAAACACAAGTATTCACACAAGGACATAAAGGTAAACAAACAAAGGGGCGCCCTAGGTTTGCAACGAGCATGGAGCCAAAGGTATACCCATTCCCAAAGGTTGTGGACTAAAGGTTGTTGGTATCTGCCGAACAAGGTTCTAATGAAGTTCCCAAAGTCATTAGCCCATCTTTCGGATATTATCAACTTCCCAATTACTCGAGGATTAATAATATTCTCAAGAGAACTTCTTTGAGTGTAGCTTCGCGTAGCACTATTTCGGGGGTACCCCCTCATAGCCTCGCACTACGTCCTAATAAAGGCCAAAGTTGGGTTAAGGTACCTACGGTCCTCAATATCATAGGCTCCAACATCGAATATAGTGCATGTTTTCACGATTAAAGATTCGTTTAACAATACATATTTCGAGAGGGCCTCAATTGAGCGTGATTTTCAAGTCAGCTTGGTCGGGATTCCACCCCCTATAAGCCTCTTTGAACATATCACTATCCTATCTTAATTTCTCTCAAGTCCGGGTGTAGGACTTTGTCTCACCACTCAAGAGTATTAACCCAAAGGTAATAAGCAATCAAGTAAACAATTATACAAATAACAAATATAAAGCAATAAACAAGTAGAAACAAGATAGGGAAACCCACTGAGGGGTCCCCAGTGAAGTCGCCATTTCTGTCGCGGTGAAAATCGGATACCAAACTATTGATTAGTTTGAATCGTATATTCATTTTGCAACCGAACTTTGATTTGTCCAAAGGAAAGGATAAAGATCGAAATTCCCACAATGCAATGCAAATGCAAGGTTTAGAGAGTTATAGGTTCGGGGGTTGGTTAAACTTAGGGAAGGTGCTAGCATCCTAAGTTTCTGTAGTACTCTACAGGAACCTCTTGTTTTATGTTTGTTTATCGCTATGTGTTTATCTGCTTAATGGTTTAGAAACCCTAGGGGGTTTATATCTAAGTATACTCGATAAGGCATCGCACCTTGTGCCTACATATCCTTACGGGAGTGGAATCAGAGTATGTTGTAGTTCACCCTAAAGGGTTAGAGGAGCTCTTTGACTGTGGTCAAAGTTCCTACGGGTTTAGGGTAGTTGTTTTGATTGGGTTTAGGAGAAGAGACGAGTCTTCATGTTAAGGGAGAGATAACCGCCACAAATGTAAAGGGGGTTTGTAGGAAATGGTCTTTGCATCGTCTTAAGAAAAGGTCTTAAATACTCGGATGGTCGCCAAGTATGCCTTTGTCGTTCTTAAGGCAAAGTTCCTACATGTTTGATTGTATTGTTGTGGGGGGTGGAGATTATGTCTCACTTAAGATGATTAACATCTATTCTCTGTTTGTGTTTGAAAAAAGTTGTATTGTTGATTATGTTTGTCTAAGTTGTAAAGATTAAGGTCCTTCCTATGGGGGTAGGATCTATCCTAAACGATCAACTTGAAGGATCAAGGATCTAAGGGGATATGATGCATATGATGTGCAACTACACACAACGTTGAATTATGTGTAGGTTTTTCCTTTGGACGGAATGCGATGAATGGATATAAATTGATAATGTAAATGAATTGCGGTAATGTAAATTGCAGAAAGATAAACCATACACGAACGCATGAAAGCGCTAAGTGAGTGTGTGTGCTTTGTGACTAAGATAAAGCAGGTACCGATAAATGTAAATACGCATGAAAGCGCTATGGTGTAGGTGCATGTGTCGTGAGTGCACAATTGATTTGTACGATGTTAATGGATTTTAAACGATTGATTTGTTTTTATTAAAAAGGTTGGATTGATTATATTTTATTATCTGAAAGAATAATTTATTTATTATTAAAATACGTTGATTATAGGATAAAAGAGTTTTTATTATTTTATTTTAAAAGTCGATTAAATACTCATAATTTATTCAAATAAATAAATTGGCACGTATGTGTGGTTTATTTATAAAAGATTTTTTATTTATTATAGTGAATAAATATTTAACTAAAGGGTTATTAAATCGATGAAAATAAATTTTATAAAATAAAAGTTAGCTAATTAAATAGTAAGGCATAATTTGTGTGATGATTTATATGAAAAGTTCTCCTATTAAAAAAAGTTTTTGTTATTATAAATAGATAGAAGTTATTTAAATTATAAAGAAAAATTCGTTATTAACATTTATTTTAAAAATTACCTTTTTCTTTAGCATAAAAGAGATATATAATTTATTTATTCAAAAACAGGTTTACTAAATTATTTTTAAAAGGGGGATTAGTTAATTAAATTGATTTTTAAATTAATGATTAGATTAATAAATCAGTAGATAAAAGGTTAATCAATTAGAAAAATAGTATAAGTTGATGATTAGATTAGTAAAAGAATTAATTAAATTAAATAGGTTAATTACTTAGGACAGATCAAGGGTTAATTGGTTAATTAATTAGTGGCCGGATGATTGTGTGTGATTAGGGTGTGGTTAGTAGTGTGTGGTGTGTGTATCAGTGTGTGATTTAATATTATTACAATAATAAAAAAAGAAAAGAAATGATCTGAAGAACCCTAATTCTCCAGATTTTCCCCAATTCGCTCCCCCCCTAAATCACCGTCGTCTCCCTCATTCTCCTCTCTCTTCTCTTCTCGCCGGCTTCCGAACTTCTGTCTCCTTCGATTTCTCCTTTCGTCCCTTCTTTTTGGTTCTAGGCCTGAAAACGAACAAAACGAGTCAAAACATTCTACAATATTCGATGAACATAAAGGTTACCGCGAGGTGTCCGCGATGATAAGTGAGTTTTGACGCGAGCGGAGGTTTATCACGGCGGTAGTGATGGTGATGATGATGAAGTACTCTTCCTCGACCTCTTCTGAGTCTCACGTGGGTTTGGATGGACACTTGGACGACGGTGGTTGAGGACAGAAACGATAGTCCGCGGTGGAGTTTCAGAAGGTAAATCTCTTTTACGATTTAGGTTTTTGTTGGATTTTGGGGTTTCAAGATTTGGGGTTTCAAGATTTGGGGTTTTTTGTGAAGGGCGTTTTTGCTGATTAGGGATCTCTCTTGTGAGCGTTGTCTCTCTTTTGATTTTTTGTATGTTGTTCGTGTGGATTTTTGGTGTCTGTGAATTGTGTGAGTCGTCCCCCTTTGCATCGCAAATCCTCTCCTTCTTATAGTCGTACTAGTCCTTGATTCCTCTTGAAAATATTACCATATTCGTACAAACATGTTTTATCCGGTTTTGGAAACTATTTATGATGCTTGATGACTGAATCTTGCCTGTTGATGATTATGTTTGAGACACAAATTGATTTCCTGTCTGAAACAAATTTGGAGAGTTTCTTGAACTCTTAATGAACTGTTGTTGTCTGTTGTTGCAGGTTTGCAGATGACGCTTGCAGCTGATAAAAAATGGTGTGCTGCTATGGACGCAACTTGGTGCCGTCGGTATGACCTTTATGTAGCAAGGCTAAACGGATTGTTTTTGTGTAAGCTGTGAAGTTGCAGTGTACTGTGCTGCAGAACCCTGTTAGTTTATGTGCCAGCTTTGTCGTGACTCTACTTATAGGTTTTCTATATTTCGGCAGGCCGTGTTCATCGTGAGCAGAAGGTACGCAGGATGTATATGCTGGAGTGACCGATGAACTGGAACTTGTATACTGCTGTCAGAAGATGTCAACAAGGAACTGCAGTGATGATGCTTCTTGGCTTTGATTGTGTTGAATTATAATAGAATTTCCTCCTTGGTCTATTCATCCTATTTTCTCCAATCATGTGGGTTCTAGTGGATTTGGTTTATGAGCCTACATATTGAAATGCTCCTTTTAATTTTCTTTTCTGTGTGCAGCAGTCTGACTCTGTCTGGTATTGTGCGGTTATTTGCGGGATACTTGGAGACATTATGGTGCAAGAAATGGCGATGATGCAACCACGAAATGCGATCTTCTGCGTGGACCGTGGCGGTGCGATTTGGATTTGGAACTTCCTTGACATCCTTCTCTATTAGTGTCGCATTTAGAGGTTGTTAACCGCTCTTAATATTTTGCAGTTTCGAACAATGCTAGTTGGAGTAGGAGGTGCTTGACGAGTGTCGTGATGTCTGCTAGGATTCTCAGTGTTGGAAGGAAGCTCCAACAGATCCAAAATTGACAAAAGTCTTTACAAAGTAATGCTGACATCCTTGCTTACAACTTGATACGGCTAAAAAGCTCTCATGATCATAAAGGTCGCTGCTAACTTCTGAATTTTCTTCTTCTCAAAAATGAATTTGTTTTCGTATGTCGACTGCTTTTCTGTCATGTTCAGGCAATATCACGAAATATCAACCGTTTTTGCAAACTCGGCACATACGAGAATGTGGCCTTTGGGTAGTGCAATGGTTTCTTGACACAGTGAAAAGGTGAGTACATTCAGTTCCAACTCTCTTAAATTCTCATTTATTACTTTGATGAACACAATGGTTTAAAAATTGATTTCGTGCTGAAGTTGCATTTCACTGAATTTTCCTATACCGTCTTTTGACAACGTAGGTACGAGCGCATCAACCAATTCAATCATAGGCATTGATATTTCTCGTTGATATGAGCATTACGAGAGGAAGACTAGCACTTCCGAATATGCGAAGCCGAGGGCTCCGTTTTCGGACAAGGTAACTTGAATGATGCTCTTACCTTCATACACAAGGAAAAGCTTATGAACTGAATGAATTGAAACTATTTTTAATAGTTCGTGATTACTATTGCTCTATGCAGGTGCTCCGCGCGAGTTGCATATGTGATTCGTCGCTAGGTCAATCTGTAGCATAATCATCAAGTGTTGCTTTTAATGCCCTTCCATATTTGATCTTCCCTTCTGGTGTTTTGTATGTGAATCTGCATGTGCTTATATCTCTGTGTTTGGAGAATCTATTGGTGCAAGAATGGTAAGTCCATTTAATTATTACTGCTATAAAATGGATGGGCAAACCAAGATGGAGAGTCTATCAAAGTAAGATTTGAGCTGTCAAAACAACACTGTGTCTTTGGCCAGTTAGAATTTGTGTCCTGCATTCTGCTAGTGATCCTAATGACACAGCTACAGAGATCACACAAATAATGTAGGAAATTTGGGAACTTTGGACTCTTAATTCCAATTACCGTCCGCTTCGGATTTATCCGCCTGACTGTTAAACTTTCCTAGTGCAGGTGCTTTCGCATGAGCCGGCACGAATGCTGTCGTCGTTCCCTCTGCTGCCATGACTGCTGCGGGTGATCTAGTGACTGAAGCAATCTTGATACGCTCCCTTTTAGGCGTATGCAGCTGGAAGAAGCTCGAAGCAAGGTTCTGGTACAAACAAGTGTGTTATTGTCCTTTCAAAACAAGTCAGAGTTATGGCGACGAAGACAGGGATGCCGACGAAGAAATTGTATGCCACACGTACAGTAGCGAAATGTAATAAGGCTTTATGCAGATAGTGAAAATTAGCCAAAATATTTCTGATCGTTTAGGCTTTGTAATTCCGAGACAAAAATGTAACGAAGCTTTCACCGCTTTGACTTTTAAACTTTCATATCCATGGCACATGTTTGAATTAATCTTGAGTAGTGATTTTCCTGATATAGGTTTGAAACAGGCTAAGAACGTAACCCCGTCACTCTTGGAAAAAATGCTTCAAAATGCAATTTGAGGCCTAGCCTAGATTCAACTCAACCTTGAACGGTTATAATGAAGCTACAATATTCTTTGAGGCTCCATTCACCTGCCTTTGGGCTTTGATAAACCCTTCCTCTATTCATTATTGTACCACTTGGGGGAAGCTTTACAGAATCTTGATTAAATCGAATACTTACTGACTCCAAGATATCCCGCGTGGGAAAGCAATGAGGCCTTAAATACCACAAATCCACGTGGTATAGTGTTTTGATCTCAAACAAATCCAAGGATGATTTTAACGAGATAAATCCGGGAAGCGCATCCAAAGAAAGTCTTCGGTGTATTGGTCCAATAACAGCTCGAGAGTGAAAATAACGTTAGTAATAAAGTAGATAACATAATAATATTAAATACGATAGAAATAAATATAATATTAGTAATAATAGTCGCAAAACACAAACATAAAGTCAAATAATAGGAAAAAAAAGCGCCAAAAGAGGCGGCGTCTTAGGGTCAAAAATTAGGGTGCAACAGAGAGATCCATGAAACTCTTTGCCAGGCCTTCGAAACGGTCAAGATTAAAGACAAGTCTCCGGTAATGAGAAAAGAGCCTGAGGTGGCTATGTGTTCCTTTAAAGAAGCAGAAACTGTGGTGCAAGCTGGTTCAGCCTAAGGCTTGGGGCAAGTGATTGATATACCTGTTGCACCCTAAAATTTGACCAACCGGGTCTCGTATTTGGCTCGATGTTTCGACGCATAACCGCATTCGCATCTGCATATTGCATACAGTGCATTTTTCATTTATCAGGTGTCTCGTGTTTCAGGTGTTTTTAATCAGTTCAGATAGGTGGAATCGTATTTTTGGGATATTTCGGTGCCCGTTTATTTTTACCGGCTATTTTTGTGCGCCCTCGCGGTGTTATGTGTCGTTCGGGAATTATTGGGATTTTTCTGGATTTTATTGGCTATTTTTAGATTTTTTAATAGTTTTAAATCATTTTAGGATTTAATAGATTTTTTTCATTTTTAGAATATTAATAGGTTTTTTTAATAGTTTTAATTCCTTTTAAATAGATTTTTAATCATTTTAGGATTTAATAGCATTTTTTAGAATAATAATAGATTTTAATCATTTTTAGATAATATAGAGTAATATAGATTTTTCATTTTTAATAAATAAATAAGATTTTTTTCTTTAGTAGATATTAATAGAGTTGTTCTCATTTTAGATGTAATTGATTTTTAGATCTTAGTTAGTTAGGATTAATTAGTTGTAATCATTTTCATTAGCTTTTAATCCATTTTTAATCATTTAAGCTTGTTTCATTTCATTACAGTTTTTTTTTGGATTTTTTTCTATTATTTTCGTGTGGGCCCAGTTTGTCAAATTTGCAGCCAAAGCCCAAGTCCAGAATTCAGTCTAAGTCCAGATAACTCCAGAATTTCCCAGCATATTTCCAGCAAAATCCAGCAGCGTCCAGAAGGATCTAGAACGTTCCAGGCATCTCAGTGCTTTAAATATCCAGAGCCACGTGTTAACTCAAGGTTGGCCCCACGCTTCATCATCACCATCACGCCACGCCATCACGCACCATCTCCTCTCTCTCTGCCACGCATGGGACACGCGTCCCACATGCGTTCACCCTTCCCACTATCCCTGGCCACGCGTCCCACTACCAATACCTCACCGGGAAACCTCACCGGCCGGCCTGCATGGCCGGCGGCCACCGTGCATCTCGCCGGAGAACACCCAAAACCCAGATTCCGGCCAACATTCATCTTCCTCCTTTAGTCTTCACCATCCTCAACCCAGAAACCTCCAAAGTTCTTCCACCTCCGATCAACAAACTTCCGTCTTCTCCGATTCACCGATCATCCTCATCGTTCATCTTCCACCTTCATCATCCATGATCAACCACATCCAGAAACGATCATCATCCTCACATGAATCTTCAAAGCGGTCAAGAACAAAATTCCAGAAATCCACCAACATCGTCTTCAATCACCACAAACTTCAGATCATCATCTCCAGAACCAACTTCAGCAGAAGACCTTCAATGCCATCCATGAATTCCACAAATTTCCAGAAAACGATTTCAACGAGACTTCAATGGAAGAACATTCATCTCTAGAAGAACGTCAGCAAGAATCATCATCTAGTCGTCCGTCTTCACTTTGTTTCCAGATCTCGTCAAACCTTCAACCATCCATCATCAACCATATCCACCAGAAACTTCATATCAAATGTTTCCCAGAAAATCATCGTCATCTCCATCGTTCAGCAGCAAGAACATGCAAGCTTCGGAAACTATAATGGAACCCTCGATTTCATCACCAGCGTTCATCTCCAACATGCATACTCTTCGAATTTCACCAGATTTCCAGAAGGAAGAACTTCAAGGCGTACATAAACCTTCCAGATCGCCATCGCACTTCAAAAACCTCCATCATCGTCCAGGTTTCCTCAAGATCTTCAAGATCTCCGAATGTCTTCACCGATTTCGCAGCTGATCTTCCATGGAATCTTCCACTATAATCACTTCTTCAAAATGTTCATTTGGATTGTTCTTTTTTGTTCTTCTGGTGCGTGATGTTGACGTATGAGGGAAACGAAGGAAAAAGCTGATGATGGTGAGGCTTATGGGGATTCATTTGGGTTGAGAGAGGAAGACGAAGGAGGTTGCGGCGCCGTAGGGATTAGGGTTCTTTTTCTGTTTCAGAAACTGAGAGTGAAGAGAGGGAGGAGAAGGTTGGGTCGTGGGCCTCAGGCCCAATCATTTTTTTTGGAGCCACACGCCCCCCGTTTTTGCTGAGAATGGGCTCAGGCCCAATGAAACCAATTGCCAGACTCACCCCGTTTCCACATCTCACCCCCCTCCCAATGGTTTTTTGTCTTAGTTCCTTATTGGGCTGGGCCCTTAGTCTGTTTTTATTATTTCTGCTTATCATTCCCCTGTAACAGCAGTGTACCCCCCTTCCCATTTTTTTGCATTCTTTCCATTTTTCTTTTGTTTAAAGTTTTAGAAGAAAAAAAACAATAAAGAAAAACATATTATAAAAAAATAATAGAAAAAGAATTTGAGAAAAGAAAAAAAAAGAAAAAGAAACATATGAAAAATATTGAGAAAAATGGGAAAATAAAAGAAAAGAGAAAAAGAGATTATATTTGAAAGAAAAAGAAAAGAAATATTCAAGAGAAAATATATAGAAAAAATATATAGAAAATATGAAAAGAAAGGAGGAAAAAAAGAAAAAAATATTAAAGTAGATTTAATATTTTTAAAGTACATTTTCTTTTAGGATATATTTTCATAGAGATTATTTTACGATTTTGGGATAGTTTAGAAGCCCATTTGTTAGGGGGCTATTTTCCATTCGATTTTTTTTTCCAGGATAGGATAAGATAGTATTTCTTAGGAGATTTATTTTTCAGTATTCACTCATTGTAACCATTTTTTCAGAAGATTAATAAAACGAGATTTGAGCTGTGGTCCCGATAGTAGCCGAACTACAACTGCTCTGATTTCTCGTACCAGACGAGAATATGTAGGCATAGGATGCGATATCCTAGCGAGCACACTAACGACTAACTTCTGTTCTCTCGCGGCTGTGCGATCGAGACTTTCCCGCTGACGACTAATTGTTACCCTTTTTCTCTCTTGCCCGAGTGCATTTGAGACCAAGCCATAGTTTTGCCCATAGGTTCCCGACCCTGTGAAGCCAGTTTGATTTTCTCACTGCTGTGTGAGAATGTTTTGTTTAGCCGTAGTTAGTCTGAACTACGTAAAGCTCTGATCTTCCATGCAGTATGGAAGTACGTAGGCACAAGACGCGATGTCTTGGCGAGCCAAATTCCCCTGTAGTCCCGAACTACGTTGACTCTGACTTTCTCTCTTGAGAATACGTAGGCATAGAGTGCGACGCTCTATCGAGTCAATTCCCTTCCGTTTAGGTTTAGTAGCCATAGATAGATTGTTTTGCATCCTTTAGACAACCCAAGCAAGCGTGGATCCCGTCGAGTACGACGGACGTGAGGGGTGCTAATACCTTCCCCTTGCGTAACCGACTCCCGAACCCAGGTTTTGGTTGCGATGACCATACCTTTCCCCGTTTTTTGCGAGGTTTACTTCGAGCGTTTCCTTTCCCGCTCTGAGGGATAAATAACGCACGGTGGCGACTCTTCTGTCAGCCGGCGCCGATTTTCGCAGTAGCGACAATACCTCAGAAGTAAGACAAATTCGGTATGGGGTACCGCCCATCGTCCTCACAAAGCACGCTGAAGTTCAAGGGGCCGATCAGGTTTACTAGCAGAGGTGTCTTCTTTGAGCAGATTAATGCCACTTCTGATGATGAAGCTGGAGACAGCGATTGTGATATGGACGCCTGGATCAAGCCATGTATTCCGGGATAGAGTCTGCGCAGCTGGTCAATTGAAGAATTCATTCAAGTGACTACAGAACAGTAATGCTTTGTTTTTCCAGTTATTGTACTACCCTATGTCCTACCCGGGGCATAGTGGTATTTTATTTTAGGGCCTTATTTGTTTATGTCTGAACATTGTTTATCAATTAATCAAAGGGCGTTTTCTCATTCAAATTTTGTGATCTCTGTTTTTCTTATTTCTTATTTTTCACAATGAAATGGCAATGTGGTTTATACTTGTTTGCAAATTGTTTGAAACATTTAACCATTTTCATTGCAGGATTCCTATTGCATATGACACCGATTCAGAACCTCCTATGACTCGCTTCGACTTTGATGAACCGATATATCAAGCTGAAGAAGAGATTGATGAGGATGAAGACTTGCCTGAAGAGTTAGCTAGACTCTTGAAACAAGAAGAGAAGATCATTCTGCCTCATCAGGAGGAAATTGAAGTTGTTAATCTGGGTTCTGAAGAAGTTGTCAGAAATGTTCGGATAGGGGCTGCGCTACAGAGCGACATCAAGCAAAGACTGATCGAGATGCTTCAAGAGTATAGTGACATCTTTGCTTGGTCGTACGAAGATATGCCTGGGCTTGATACCGACATAGTGGTTCATCGCTTACCGTTGCGCGAGGAATGTCTGCCGGTCAAGCATAAGCTTAGAAGGACAAGACCAGATATGGCGGTAAAAATCAAAGAAGAGGTCCAAAAGCAATGGGACGTTGGATTTTTAGCCGTAACCACTTACCCTCCGTGGGTCGCCAACATCGTACCTGTACCTAAGAAAGATAGTAAGGTGCGGATGTGTGTTGATTATCGGGATTTGAACAAGGCGAGCCCTAAGGATGATTTCCCGCTCCCTCACATTGACGTATTGGTCGACAATACGACTCAATTTTCGGTGTTTTCCTTCATGGATGGTTTCTCGGGTTATAATCAGATAAAGATGGCACCGGAGGACATGGAGAAAACAACCTTCATTACACTGTGGGGAATGTTTTGCTACAAGGTGATGCCTTTTGGCTTGAAGAACGCCGGAGCAACATATCAGCGCGCTATGACAATGTTCTTTCATGACATGATGCATAAAGAGATTGAAGTTTATGTTAACGATATGATTGCTAAGTCCCAAACGGAGGAGGAACATATGGTTAACTTGTTAAAGCTGTTTGAGAGGCTTAGGAAGTTCAGATTAAGGTTGAATCTAAATAAGTGCACTTTTGAAGTTCGGCCCAGAAAATTATTGGGGTTTATTGTCAGTGAAAAAGGAATCGAGGTCGATCCTGCAAAGATAAAAGCCATACAAGACATGCCAGCGCCGAAAACAGAAAAGGAAGTCTGTGGTTTTCTGGGTAGATTGAACTACATTGCTCGGTTCATATCTCATCTCATAGCCACGTATGAACCAATGTTTAAATTGTTAAAGAAAGATCAGACGGTTGTTTGGAATGAAAATTGTCAAAATACATTTGATAAAATAAAAGAGTATTTGCAGGAGCCTCTGATATTGATACCCCAATAGTTGGAAGGCCTTTAATCATGTATTTAACGGTTCTTGAGAACATTATGGGTTGTGTTCTCGGTCAACACGATGAGACTGGAAGAAAGGAGCATGCGATTTATTATTTGAGTAAAAAGTTCACAGATTGTGAGTCTCGTTACTCAATGCTCGAGAAAACGTGTTGTACACTTGCTTGGGCTGCCAAACGTTTGAAACAATATATGCTCAATCACACAACCATGCTGATTTCGAAGATGGATCCGATTAAGTATGTCTTCGAAAAGCAAGCGCTCTCAGGAAGAATTGCCAGGTGGCAGATGGTACTGACAGAGTATGATATACAATATGTTTCTCAGAAAGCCATCAAAGGAAGTGTTATGTCAGAATACCTTGCTAAGCAGCCAATCGAAGATTATCAACTGATGAAGTTTGAATTTCCTAACGAGGATATCATGTTCCTCAAAGCGAAATATTGTGAAGAACTATTACACAGCGAAGGTCCAGAGAAGGATTCTCAGTGGCAAATGATATTCGATGGCGCAGTTAACTCCTATGGTAGTGGAATCGGGGCAATTATTACAACTCCTCATGGTACTCACATCCCGTTCACTGCCAGGTTGACATTCCCTTGCACCAACAATGAAGCTGAATACGAAGCATGTATCATGGGTCCGGAGGAGGCTATTGATTTGAGAATCAAGAACTTGGATGTATATGGCGATTCAGCGCTAGTGGTTAATCAAATCATGGGAGAATGGGAAACTCGTCAAACGAATCTAATTCCTTATAAAGATTATGAAAGGAGGTTGTTACCCTTCTTCGATCGGGTAGATTTTCACCATGTACCACGAGCGGGGAATCAGATGGCCGATGATTTGGCAATGCTATCTTCGATGTATAAAGTGAATTTCTGGAATGATGCTCCCAGAATAGTCATTTCTCGCTTGGACATACCCGCTTTCGTGTTCGCCATTGAAGAGGCTGCTGATGGCAAGCCATGGTTTTACGATATACAAAACTTCCTCAAGAAGCAGGAGTATCCACCAGGGGCTTTGGCTCAGGATAAGAAGACGTTGAAGAGGTTGTCTGGCAACTTTTATCTAAACCCAGATGGTGTGCTTTACAGAAGGAACCAAGATTTGGTGTTGTTGAGGTGTGTGGATGAAAAAGAAGCAACATTGCTTATGGAAGAAGTCCACGAGGGTACTCTCGGTACACACGCCGGCGGACATGCCATGTCTCGAAAACTATTACGAGCAGGGTATTATTGGCTAACTATGGAGTCAGATTGTTTCAAATTTGCAAAGAAATGCCATAAATTCCAGATTTATGCAGACAAAATTCATGTACCGCTGTGCCCATTGAATGTTATGGCGTCCCCGTGGCCTTTCTCCATGTGGGACATTGATATGATTGGCAAGATTGAGCCCACCGCATCCAACGGTCATCGTTTCATCTTGGTTGCCATTGATTACTTCACCAAGTGGGTTGAGGCAGCTTCGTATGCCAATGTGACCAAACAAGTCATAGCCCGGTTTATAAAGAAGGGTATCATTTGCAGATACGGAATACCCGAGCAGATTATTACTGATAATGGTTCGAATCTGAACAATAAGATGATGAAGGAGTTATGCCAGAACTTCAAGATTGAACATCACAACTCATCGCCCTATCGGCCAAAGATGAATGGTGTTGTCGAAGCGGCCAATAAGAATATTAAAAAGATAGTGCAAAAGATGGTTGTCACTTACAAAGATTGGCATGAGATGTTGCCCTTTGCTCTTCACGGTTATCGTACGATGATACGCAGATTAACCGGGGCAAATCCTTTCTCGCTGGTATATGGTATGGAAGTTGTCCTACCATTGGAGGTCGAGATTCCTTCTTTAAGAGTTCTGGTTGACGTCAAGCTTGATGGGGCAAAATGGATAAAGAACTGTTTGAATAAGCTTAGCCTGATGGATAAGAAGAGGCTAGCATCAATTGCATATGGTCATTTGTACCAGATTCAGATGAAGAAAGCTTATGATAAGAAGGTGCGCCCTCGAAGCTTTCAGACGGGAGATCTTGTGCTGAAAAAGATTCTCCCACCACAATCAGATCACAGGGGCAAATGGACTCCCAATTACGAAGGTCCATATGTCGTTCGAAAGGTCTTCTCCGGAGGAGCCTTGTTGTTAGCCACCATAGATGGTGAAGATTTCACATCCCCTGTGAACGCAGGTGCACTTAAAAAATACTTTGCTTAAAAGAGACCCGCTGGACACAAAAAGAAAAGTCCAGGCAAAAATGGGGCATCCCGGCGAACCATAAAAAAGGAAAAATAGGTTTGGGCAAAAATTAGGGATAAAAATGAAAAGATGTAAACCGCAAAGTCGAAAACCTGAAAAGGCGACTTTGGCAAAAATGGGTATCCCGGTGAATCGAAAACCCGAAAGGGCGGTTCAGGCAAAAGTTAGGGATTGAAAAAGAAAATGACTGCGGTCCGCGTTGGAACTTCATTGCTTAGTGGATTGGGAGAACCTGAGGGCCGTTTATCCGAATCAATCTCTTCTGAAGACGAAGCGTCGGGAAAGCATCTGAGTCAGGCGAGTCATAGAGGGATCAGCTCATGGTGTTTGTCTGTGCCATGTTGCCGACATTTTGTACACTTTTGTATATTTCATGTACATATCTGTATTTGTTTTTGCGCAGCTTCCTCTTTTCAGGAGTTGCATCTGTTGTAAAACTTTGCCTATTTACAGACCATTTATCAATAAACATATACTATTCAGTACTTGATCTGTGTGCTTTGTTTTAACTTTTACTATTTTGTTTGTGAAAGCGCCCAATGTTTTGATGAACTTGCACTTACATAAACTTGCAGGCCTTGGCCAATAATTGTTAAAACTTTGAATTAATTGAACAATGTCACGAATGATGACTAAGATGATTCCGATTGCGTAGGATATCTTGTCTGTTTGTTCAGTTTTGCAGATTCGTTACCCTTGGGGCAAAAGGTATGGATGAAGTTCGTCCTATTCCCAGCATGAATCTACTTACCCGATCAGTGAAGTTCACATCTATCCGCAATAGAGTTTGTACGTGGTTTGAGCAAGCAGGTAGCGTGTATCCGTTCTTTCGGCAGTTGATGCACATTTAATCCCCGCAAGGTGCATGCTTGTATGTACTCCCCAGTGAGTTATGATTGGATCTTCTTTCCACAGGGTAATTTGCAGCCTGGTTAGGTTCGTTCCCCGGTGGAGCAATCCCCAGAGGCCAGTAAGGGCCCGTTTCTCGGCATAAGTCCAATCATTATTGGCATGAGCAAGTCTGTGCTCTATCCCCGGCAGAATCAGTGATTCTTTCAATAGGGTTATTTTCTTGCCCCAGTAGGGTGTTTTCTGTATCTCCAGCATTTATTTTGCTGATTCAGTTTCGTTGCATCTGCATGCGTGCATAGCATCTACCCAAATACGTAGCATTTCCATTTCGTATGGAGCATTACGCCATTTTCAAACATATGCATATGAAACATAAGCCAGGTTGTTGTCTCTTTGTTTCAGGTGTATCTTCAGAGGTTTAATCTTTTCCCTTTGTATCCAGACCATGTGGTTTCTCTTAGCCTGCGTGGTATCCAGACCCCGACTCATGTTATTCCCCAGCAGTATCTTCGGATCTCAAAGGATCATGATAAGTATTTATGGTGATTTCTTTTGTCTGTTGAGTATTCAGACTCCGGTCCCTTCCTAGTTGATAGGGTTTTCCTTTTTCCGTTGAGTATCCAGACTCCGGTAAAGATGGTTGTGGTATCCAGACCCCGGTGATTGATATTATTGTGTTTTTCCGTCGAGTGTCCAGACTCCGGTGAGGACAGTGTGGTGTTCAGTTTTTGATGGGTATATTTGTGATATTTTCCCTTCGGCCGTTGAGTATTCAGGCTCCGGTCAATCATCATTGAGCATCCGGGCTTCGATTTCTCTGTTGAGTATTCAGACTCCGGTATATTTTTAGTTCGGGACGTATTGCTTTTTCCGTCGAGTATCTAGACCCCAGTAAAGTCAGGTAGATATGCAGTCTTTGGTAATTTTTGTGATTGTACTCCTACTCCGTTGAATATCCAGGTTCTGGTGAATTTCGGATTTGTGGTATTTGGTTTTGTCCATTGAGTATTCAGGCTCCGGTCATTTTTCCGTCAAGCATCCAGACTCCGATAATTTTCATATGGTGATGATCTCTTTTGTCCGTTGAGTATCCAGGCTCCGGTCACTTTCGTTGAGCGTTCAGGCTCTGATTTATTTCATTGAGCGTCCAGGCTCCAGTTTATTTTTGTTGAGCATTCAGGCTCCGATGTATTACGTTGAGTATCCAGACTACGACCGATTTCCAATATGTGATAATGTTTCTTATGCGTTGAGTATCCAGACTCTGGCATTTGTTTCGTGATTCCAATTTCTTCGAGTATCCAGGCTTCGATAAAATTCCAATTTATGGTGTACTTTTTGGTCCATTGAGTATTCAGGCTCCGGTCGATTTTACATCGAGCATCCAGGCTCCGGCTTCTCCGTTGAGTATCCAGGCTCCGGTGAATTGGAAAATGATATATCCTTTTGTTCGTTGAGTATTCAGGCTCCGGTCAATCTTTCGTTGAGCATTCAGGCTCCAACCATTTTGTTGAGCATCCAGGCTCTAGTCTGGTTTTCATTGAGCAACCAGGCTCCGGCTATTATGTTGAGCGTTCAGGCTCCGGTAAATTTCATTGATTCATTTTGTTCGTTTAATATCCAAATTCCAGCAATTTGAAGTATTCCCCTATTTCAGGGTTTTCCCAAGCAGAGTTACTTGTTAAGTTTCTCTTTTCCCCAGCGGAATGTGTTTGTAATCAGAGCAGTTGTCTCCAGATATTTTTGTTTGCAGTTTTATTTTCAGCGGTTGGCAAATTTCCGGGTTCTTTGGTATTCAACCGTCTTTTACCTTTATTACGTGAAAGTCGTTCGCTTTTCACTCATTCAGGTCCAAGTCGTTTGAATAGGGGCAGTTGTTGCACCCCAAAATTTGCCTAACTTTTTCTTAACTTGGTTTATGTTTCATTTCATTTTCTTTCTAGCATTTGCATTGCATAGCATTTTTCATTGAACAGTGGATCAAGAGGTTATGCATAGCAAGAGAAGTCTACTCAGAGGGTTGAGCCTAAGAAAAGGGTTGTTACTCAAGTTTGAATGGTCATCAGGTCATCTAGAAGTGGGTAATAGTCTTGTGAAAGGATTGATGGATGTATGTGGGTCAGTTCCTAACTTGGAGGCCAATTAAAGATCATCAGAGGATTGTGAATTCATGATTATGGATATGAGATGTTGAGATATCTCATTGAGTGCTTTGAGAGCCATTTGGAGCTTATTCAAGTTGTTGTGTGAGGTGTGAGAAGCCACAGTCAAGAATGTTGCATCTAGGGTTTTCATCTGGTAAATCCTCAGTCAACTATGAAATTGAAGGAGATTAAAACTCAATTTCAAGTCTCTATGGTCATGGGATGTTGTGTTAAGATACATGAGACATCATTTCAAGTTCAATTGATCAAGGATCAAGTGTGTGAGAAGTTGCTAAATTAGGGTTCTCAGTGTAAAATCCCCTGTTTAGTCCCCAACTTCAAGACCACCTATTTCAAGATACAAGTTTCATCTCAACTTTTGGCCAACATGAAACTTTTAGAGTATGTTCTTAGCTTTCTTTTGAGTACTAGAAGTCCTTGATTGGATTTATAGAACTCAAGTTATGATGCAGACACGTTACAGGTCATCAGATGAATGTGATTTTGGTCAACAAAAGTCAACCAACTTCCAAGCCATTTTTGACCTAGAAAGATGTTTCTCCTCAACTTTTGATAAACATGAAAGTTATAGGTCATGGTCTTAGCTTTCCAAATAGTATTATAAGTCTTTGATCTGATTTGTAGAACTCAAGTTATGAGGCTTGCAAGTCAGGGGTATTTTGGGAAAGTGAGATTATAGGTCATATAATTATAGGTCAATTTCACCAACTTGCACACTTCAAATGAAGATTTTTCCAACATCAAATGTGCTCCAAATGGTGTCA
This sequence comes from Lathyrus sativus, assembly GCA_963859935.3. Classification (NCBI taxonomy): domain Eukaryota; kingdom Viridiplantae; phylum Streptophyta; class Magnoliopsida; order Fabales; family Fabaceae; genus Lathyrus; species Lathyrus sativus. Next base: position 35,464,502 of record OZ012741.1, on the reverse strand, counting down.
GTTATTTAACCAAGCATTGAGAAGTCATGAATTTGGCTTGGAATGGTGATTTCCTAAATTGATTTTCATGGAAAAGGACTTAAAATGAGGAAATTGGATTTAATTCATTATGGATCATTTTTTGTGCAAGTAGATACATATTTTGAGTGCAAACTATATTTCAAGCATAATGGAAATAATAGAATTTGAATTCGGTACATTCTGATGAGCCATTTTCAAGCTTTCTTCAAGCTTAAGTCACACTTGAAATATCAACCATTGTGATCAAACAAGGATCAAATCCCAGCCCTTCACACTCCTTATGTTACCAGCAAGTGATTTGCATCATTTTGGAGCCAAATTGGTACAGATTTCGTGCATATGACAAGTGAGAAAACTCAAATTCCATGGATATGCAATTGGGCTCTAGGGACTGCCATTGGGCTTAATTTCTTTTCAAATCCATCACATAAAAGGTTTCTACCATGAATAAATGCTCAGAACACGAATTGGGTGAAGAATTGGAGCTAGAGCATTTTGAAAAAGTGAAAGAAATTCAAAATTCAAATTTTGAGATCCAAGTCATTTCAAGCCAAATTGTGAATTGCAAAAGCTTTATTGAAGTTTGTGGAACGTTTCTGGATACTTTTATTCAAGCTTAAGCATAAATTGAAGGCTCAGTGGAAGTTCTCCACTAGGTATTTACAATTCAACCTTACTCTCTGAATATGCCATGATTCTCTGCCATTTTTGCATATTTGAGACTTAGACAACATGTAGATCATTAATCACTAAAACGAACTGGCATTTGTGATGGTTGTTGGATGAAGCTCCAAACTGTTTTGATCTGATATGGCTTGTTTTTGTGTTTTTTTGCTTAATCATTGCTTGATCTGTGATCTCCATAACCTCTAGATGATTTCTGGACCAAATTGAGTGAAGTTTGTGAACTTTTGTTCTTGATGCACAAATCTGTTTGTCTTTGATTTGAGTTTGTTGTGAGGAATTAAGGAAAACTAGCCATGGATTCGTGATCCTCATGAGTTGTAGATGAATTTCCATATAAGTTTTGTTAAGTTTGGTGATGTTTGGAACCATGCCACTGTTGCTCTCGCCAGAGAAGACGATCGGAGTCTCCTCCGACCACCGCCTGAGCGTTCCCTCTGTTGCGGTAGAAATAGGATATCAAACTATTAATTAGTTTGAATCAAAATTCTTGATTCACAACCGCTCTTTGATTTATCCGAAGGAAAAGGTCAAAAGAGGGAAAACCTATTTTTGCATCGTAAATACAATACGGGGAGAGACCTTGGTAAGGGGTTGGTTAAGCTTAGGGACAATACTAGCACCCTAAGCCTCTATAGTACTCTACAGGAACCTTTTGTTTATTGTATGCTTTTTTATTTTATTATCTGTTTTAATATATCTTGAGCTAAGGGATAGAGTGACCTAAAGACCTAAGGGGTTAGTCCTAAGTTTACTCGGCAAGATTCGCATCTTAGGCCTACGTATCCTAGATAGGGAAAGGAATCAGAGTAATCGTAGTTTCCCTCGAAAGGGAGGTTAGAAACTTCTTGATTGTGATCAAGGTTTCAATGGGGAGTAAACGTTTCTTAAGGATACGCTTACGTGGAGTCTTAAAACTCCTATTTCTACGTTGAATTTGTCATTGAAAATTAGGGTTAATTTAGGGATTCCACGGCGGGAAACCCTAAAACAGAGTACAACGACTCTTTAACCTAATGCTAGGGTAAAGGGTATTTTTGTCCACGGCGGGACACCTAGGCTATTAGGGATTTGAAATGGTCAAGGTTAAGGACTATTGACTCGGCGGTCAAACGGTTTAGACCTAATTCCTTCGGGGGAAAAATAACGGTAAAACATGCAAACATGGCAAAATATTATGTGGCAGAAATTAAAATGCGGAAAGTAAAGAAAGTGTCGCGATGATCACTCGCGTAAATTACAAAATCCCAACATAACAATAAAATAAACCACAACCATGGCCTCACGTAAATTACATTCATGGGAAAAAAATAATACGAACGAACGGAGGGTTAACAAGCTAAAACGAAAAACTAACGATATTAGATGACATTCAAACGGCTATACCCAAGACTTTATATTTTTTGAATTTTCGTTTTAAAGGAGGAATTAATTAGAAAAAACATTTCTTAAAAGCTATTTTACCTTTTACCATCTTTCACTAAAAATTGTTTCACTTTAAAATTTATTTAGGAAAATACAACTTAATTTTTAGGTTTTATTAAAGAAAAGTTAATTGAATGTTAAAAAAAAATTTAAACTTCTCAAGTAAACCAAAATGAGTCTTTCCTTAAGAACTTTCCTTGATTCATTAAAACTTTCATCAGTTAATCAACAACACTTTTATTAACTTAATTAGACAAGAGTTTCCATTAATTTAAAAAAAAATTCAATAGTTTATTACTTAAACAAAAGTTTTTATCAATTCCAAAAAGTTTCCGATGATTAACTAATTTAAACCTATTCTTATTAAACAACTAATAAAACCCACAAAATAAAAGAATAATAATAAAAAAACCAAAACAAAAACATAAGACTGCCACAACGTCAACCGAGGGTTTGTGTAGTTGTCTTTTTAGGGTTCCCGTCTTTGGTTAGCTCTCACTACTTCCTCTTTACCAAAAGCGATCGGCGGCTATTGTTTCCTATGAGATTTCTTATCTTCTTCTTCTTTTCTGTTCCTTCTTCATCTACTTTGGAAAAAACGTAAAAACCGTGAGAAACACAAAAACTGATGGCTTATCGTTAATGGTCCCGACGGTATTGATGCTTTTTGGTGATTAGCGGCCAATGATGAAAATACTGAGGCTTGAGCCGCTGATTACCCGTCGTTCTTGAGGAATGATGACGCCGATCACGGTTGTAGATCCGCGCGATTTTTGATGTTTCGAAATGACGGCGCCGTGTTGGTTCTTTATTCGAAAATTTTTGGATCTTCTTCAGATGATGATGAAATCTGTGAGCTTCTGAATTCGACTCTTTGTTGCGCCGCCGCCATTTTGTGCTTTTGAACTTAGGATTTTCTTTCTCGATCCCTCTCTAATTTATATGTTCGAATCTGTGTTTGTTGGGCCTGGATATCTTTAACTTCTATTAAGATCCTGATGTTGACTCTGCAGATTTTTTGGAACTGATTGCTAATGAACTTTGGATGAACGACTTTGTTATGTGTTGTTGCTGGGCTTTTGGATCTGGATTTTACGTTTATTGATTTTCTTTGACGCTTTGATTTCGGATTTGTGATGTGGATCTGTTTATTTCTGATATTGGACTTGTCTGATTAAGTTCTGATATAGATTTGGATTCTTCTTGCATATTCGGTGTTGGATTTGGTTTACTGATTTTGGATCCATATAATTCCGGATTTGGTTTTTGTTATATCCATGGATTTACATGATAGGCTGGATTTGAACTTGGTCTCTCACAAATCCGGATTTGGATTTCGAATTCATTTTGAATCTGGATATTTGCTTGATATACCAGATTCAGATATTGATTGGATATGAATATCTGTTATTTACTTGATGGAACAGATTCGGATTACAATCCGTTTGGCTTTAAAATCCGTTTTCGGGAAAATCAATTTTTCTTGGCCAAAACCTCTTTTTATCTCTCTTTCTCGGCTGTCCCAAAAACTAAGAACAAAAGGCTGCCTATCGGTAGCTGAGGTCGGAATCGGAAAAGGGACTTTGGTTGCGGAAATTTTGTCGTGCCCTCCCGACACCCGGTAATGAAACTACTCTGAGGGTGTCAAAATAACTTTACAACTTTCATTCTACTTCTTTGTTTAGATTTTTCTGTGTGCAGGTACGAAAGGAAAACTCGGGCGGAAAGTCGGTTGGAGTAAATGAAGATCTACTTAGAATTTTTAGGATAAAAAATGTAATTCAATTTATTTTTCCCTTTTTTGTAATTTGTAAACAAAATATTTATGAATAAGAAATTCAATAATATTTTTATTCACAATTACTTCCTTTTTTGTAAATAAAATACACATGAATAAATTCATATATATATATATATATATATATATATATATATATATATATATATATATATATATATATATATATATATATATATATATATATATATATATATATATATATATATATATATATATATATATATATATATATATATATATATATATATATATATATATATATATATATATATATTATTTTCTTTCAAATAGCATTCCTCCAATTATTTCTTTTCCGATTAACTTGTCCCTTGAATGAATCCAAAAATCTGGTTAAATCCAAATGCTAAATCGTCTCTGAATAAATCTTTATAACTAATATTTAAACCCGATCAAGCTTACACAATACCATATAAATCCACTGAAAAAAATCGGATCCATCCTGACATTCCAACACATGCTGTTATAATCCTCCATTCTACTCCAATATTTTCCAAATTACATCACGCCTGATAATAGAATCAGAAATGGCTTTGAACAACATGAAACGGAAACGAAACAAGAGAAATCCCATTTACGGCAAAAACAGAACTCTACTCCGCGCTAAAAATTCAACGGTGTCTCTGCTAATTAAATCCAATATACTGAACTGACTTGGCCAAAAAATCATGATTTAATCCTGCATAGTAATTTCCGACTCGGGTCGAAACAATATTCCACTGCTTCTTTTTTTGTAGATTTAAATAGCAGAAAGCAGGGGAAACAGAAAAAAAAATGCGTCTGTGAAGTAAATTCAACTGGGTGATTGCTTGCACCTATTTAACCCAAACCAAATTAGTATCTCAATATAATCAGCCCCACATGAATAAACAACGGCCCTGAAACTCACTGACAACAAAGTCTTGGCTTTTGAATAACTTTACTGTATCTTGGAGATCCTTGATGCCAACATCACTGCAAAATTCTGTTCATCCTCAAATAAAATAAGGACACTCGGTAATGGAGATCCTATTTATTCAAGGAATTCTCGGCGAGGATGATGCCTTCTAAAATGTCAACAAATATGAATAAATGACTGTTTCTCCCTTCAACAGTTAAAGCACGCCAGATGTGATTCCTGTAATATAAACAGACTTCGTAACCTGTTAGTAGTTAGCTTATGCAAAAATGAGATGACCCGTGATATGAATCGACTAATCTGAGGGTAAAATTTGGGGTATTACAGTTGCCCCTATTTAAATAGCTTCACCGGATGATTTGAGTGGCAAAGACTCGAGAAATCATGGTGGAGGGATTTAAATGTAGATAACCAAAAAGTTTGCCCTTAGATGCAGTGATATGCCATGCTATGGACAAAACAAAAACAAACTAATGCTGCCAACGCCATGAATATGATATGATGCGTATGCTGGAATGATAAACGCATGGATGTAGACAACACGACGACACAGGGGACAAACGCTATGAAAAACACACTGGGGAATACGACGGGCTAGGACAACAGCACAGCACTGGGGAATTCTAAAGTAATGGTTGACTAGTGCGAGCACAACCAATTGTCATTTTCAGAAAAGGGACGGTAAGAACGGGATCCTCAAGGGAGATGGCACCGATGAGATGGCCTCCACTGGGGAAATTTAGGAGTAACTATTCAATAGGTTCATGCGTGAACGTCTGATACTCTAGGGTAAAACTGGGTTTGCACGACTGTAGGATCGATTAACAGAATGATGAAGCATTGAGCAAAGAATAACATCCAAGCTTCTAGAAACTCTCCCTCGTGACAGGATCAAACGGAATTTTGGAATCCGTAGAAAAATATACAGGGTAATGTCACACCCTCATTTTCGCCTTTAGCCTTTATACCCTACATTCGCCATACCATACATCATTTTATTGCATATCGAGCATGTGGGTACGGATTGGGTCGATTTGTCATTTTCCATTTCAAATGAGATAACTTGTCTATCTTGGACTACATGGAAGAAAAGGTTCATTATCTAAGGTTTGATCTAAATTGGAAAGTCTACTCATGTGGATTTCTTCAAGAGGAAGTTACTTGACAAAATATTAGGATATTCAAGATATATTCTTAATGAACATGAAATTCAAGGCCTAAACTCAAGATTGCTTCATCCAAAATTTTGTTTCAAATTCTTGATCAAGTGGAGTCCAGATTTGCAAAGCATGAGTCAAGATCACCATTCCATGATTCAAGACTTCATCCATTTTAAGTTTAATGGTTCTAGGGAAATCTATCATGAATTCATGAATTAGAGGCAAGAATATTACAAAGAGAAATTTTATGACATTAGGAGAATGTCATTTGTTGCAAGACTTCCAACTCTAAGTAATGTTTAGAAATTAATCTTCATTTAAGTCTCTAATCAAATGTTATGGTAATACCACACCAAGTCCACATTATGCTTACAAACATCCAAGAAATATGCAAGAATTAAATCAAGTTTGGAATGTTTTAAGACCAAGAATATGCATGTTTAATCATGGCAAAACAGTCCCATGCAAGAGGTGACAAATTTCTTCATGTCACAAGATCACATGTCACAAGACCAAGGGAATAACATGTGACAATGCATCTAAATATCAGATTTCAAAATGCTGTCAAGAGGTAGTAGCTTTGACCAAGAGGAGCTGTCCAAACACAAACCAACAAAATGGGTGCAAGGCACAAGGTGCTGCAGAAAAACAGCATAGGCAAAGTGCAACAGCAAAAATGCAGCATAGCTCTTGCATGGAAATGGAAAGAAAGAGAGTGGCATGAGGAAAGGTGGTAAGAGACACCACTCCATGAAAAATCTGATATGTGGGGAGAAGTGAAAACCCTAGAGGAGCTGAGATAAGAGGAGGGGGCTGTAAACAAAAAGAGATGACTCTTCATTCATTCAACATCCATTCTACACACATTTGCAAAACCAGAAAATAGAGAGAGCTAACAAAACCCTAAAAACCAGAAAAATAGGAAGCTTTGCAAACCAGAAAAAGAGAGTAATATAGAACCAAGAGGATCATTGAGAAACAAAACCTTCACAACATAGAGTGAAGAGGAGTGAAGTACTTTCAACTAGGACCAAGGAGGACTTGCAAGAAGGATAGAAAGCTCTTGGGTATCCATTTCCTCCAACCTCTCTCCCTTTATTTTTTGCTCTTACATTCATTTTGTTTACTCATTTATGTATTGTTGTTGAAGGTGAGAAAATACTTAGAAGGGGGGGGTTGAATAAGTATGACAGAAAATAATCAAAGATAAAAACACAAGTATTTTTATCCTGGTTCGTTGAACTCAACTACTCCAGTCCACCCTTTTCAAGAGTGATTTGCCTTTCTCAACAAGGACTTAATCCACTATTCAAATCAACTGATTACAAATAGCACACCTAAGAACAACTGTTCTTAGTCTTCTTAAGAGCTACTGATCTAACCTAGATCCTCTTAAGGAAAACTTTCTTTACAAATTAATGTAATACAATGAAAGAGTAAGAATTGCTTCTATGAAAGCTATAAACACAACTGTGTTATTTCTCTAAGTTTAGAACAATGTATGAACAGTGAAGAATATGAAAGCTTTTAGCGTGAGAGAGTTCTTGTCAATATTGTTGTAATTTTGGCACTTGAAGAATGAGCTATGATGTCCTTTATATAGCCACTTGAATATTGGAGAGAATATTTTACCGTTAGAGAAAATATTTCCAATATCAAAATAGTACTGTCCTTTGTACTATTACAGCAGAGAGACGGCGCACAAAATGTGGGTGTAGCAATTGTCTGCTGAGCTGTGATTTAACTATATCAGGAATGTACCAGAGGAATAATCTTCTTTGCAGAGAATTTTGTCTATCCCAATTAAGGAAAGATTTGCTGGCATATTCCAACGGATATATTAAAATATTCTTCTTCAAATAATTCAGATCAACAATCAATATCAGAGTCTTCAGTCTTCAGAACCTTCTGGAAACTTCAGAGCCTAATATGTTCTTCAGATGTTGATGAATCAGAGTCTGGTGCAGCTGTGTGCTTGAAGCGTAACATGCTCTTAGATCAGAGTCTTCACTCAGATCAGAGTCTTCTCTCATTCAGAGTCTCTTCACTCAGAGTCTTCTCTTATTCAGATTCTTGATAATACATGCAGCGTGTTGTATCTTCAGAATCTTGATAACTAAGCTCTTATACTTCAGATTCTTCTAATCTTCAGATGCTCTTGAGCCATTCAGAATTCATTGTTCACATCAAATTTGCTCTTTAAGATTAAAATCTTTTGTGCCTGTAGAAAACAGTTTAGAACAAATTTAGAGAGTATAATTCTTGTATACAAATTATCATTAATGTTATCATCAAAACATAGAGATATTACTGAGACACAATCTATGCTCTTACAATCTCCCCCTTTTTGATGATGACAAAACATGAGCAATTTGTTCAATAAAAATGAATTAAAATTACTCCCCCTGAGATTAACAATCTCCCCCTGAAATGAATACTCTAATGGAATTAGATACTTCCCTTTCTGGTTGAGTATATTTCAGATTCAGAGCCTGATTTCATTTCAGATTCAGAGCCTGATTGCATTTTGGATTCAGAGCCTGATTAACATCCTGATTGAAGCCTGGTTGACAAATCCTGGTTGATATATGTTTGACTTCTAGAGTCAAAGCTTGATGCCAAAGCTTGATGCCATATTAAAGCTTGATGCCAGATGAACAACTTCAGAACACTTGGTTGTTTATCTTGCCATTTCCTGTCTTGAGTTATCTTTCAGATCATAGTACTCAAGGTTAGATATCAGAGTCTGGTCTTTAGATATCAGAGTCTGGTTTACTCAGATTTAGCTATTTTTGATCAGGTTCTGAAAAGATAGATCTCAGGAAAAACTTCAATGAAATTTGTCAGAGTCTGGTTAGATAAATTTGTCAGATTCTGATTAGATTCAAAGAATGTTAGTAACATGTCTGACTTAGTTCAGATAATTGCTTATAGATTTGAACAATCGGATTCTATTTTGTTTCTCCCCCTTTTTGTCATAATCAAAAAGATTTTTAAAAGACAGTAAAGATGCAGAAGAAACACATATCCAGATAAGCAAAAGATCATTTTCATTAAGATAACATCCAGATTCAGATAGAAGCAAACAAAACATATCAGAAGACAATCAAAAACAAAACAAAGCATGAAAAACTTGTGCAAAAGCATTAAGAAGGTTTGGCAGATGAGGCTTGTTGAGAAGCGATGAGTTGCAGCAGTGCTGTAATCCTTTCTGAATTCTCATCTTGCTTAGCCATCCAAGTTTTCATTTCTTCATTTGTCTTCTTTTGATCAACCATGAAGTCCTTTAGTTCCTTGACATCCTTCTGAAGATCTGTAGATACTGAAATAGAAGATTCTGGAACAGTGGATTCTGAAACAATCTGAGTGACATTGGGTGCAGGAATTTCTGGAGGTGGAGGAGCTTCTAGAAGAAGAATAGGAGGAGGGTTTTTCTTAATCCTTTTCTGATAAGCAGCAAACCTTACTTTTGATAATCTAAGACATTGAGTCCTGATTTTCAAAGCCTCCCTATTCAGTCTGTAAAGATATTTCTTCCAGACAGCATTAGCAGCCTCTTTATCCATAGTGGTCATGCACACATCCATAATGTCAGCAAAGTCTGAGACATTATCCTTGTCAAAATTTCTTAACATAGTATAAACACTTGATCCCAATTCTGCTTCATCAGGAATTCTGGGTTGGGTTGGTTGTGTTTGTGGTGTTTGTTTAGAAGGTTGAGGTTGTGGTTGTGGAGATGGATGTTCAGATGTTTGAGGTTCAGATGTTTGTTGGTTAATTTGTGGTTCAGAAGTTTGTTGGTTGGTTGGTTCAGATGATGGTTGTGGTTCAGATGTTGGTTGTGGTTCAGATGTTGGTTGTGGAGTGGATTGGATTTCAAGATGTTGTGGATTGAGAGTTTGAGTGGGGGAATTTTGTGGAGAAGGTGGATGATCAGAGGTGGGAGATTTAAAAAGTTGTTTCCAAACACTCTCAGTACGAGGTTGTTTGAGATCATTCAAACATTCATTAATGAAACCAGATGATTCATCATCAGATGATGTATCAGATTGGTTAGATTTTTCAGAAGTTGAAGATAAAATGATAGAACGGTTTAAGGGTGTGATATCTAAAATCTCATTAGGATCAATGGGATTTTCAGGTTGGTCAGAGTGTTCAGGGTGAACATCCTCTGGAATTGTAGATTCTGGGATGGGGTTTTGAGGTTGTGGTGTTGTTTGTTGAGTTTGTTTGGATTGTGGTGTTTGAATGATTGTTGGTTGTGGTGTATGAGTCTCAGATGGTCTAGATCTTTTAAATATGAGGGGTGAGTCAGATGGTGTGGTAGCAGAATGATGAACAGGATTAGAATCAGTGTTAAATACCTGTTTCAGAGTATCTCTTATCTCTTCAAAAGTTGCTGCAGGAGGATTTTGTTGAACCTTCTTCAGCTTCTTTCTTTTCTTCTTCTTCTCAGCATCTGAATGCTTTCTTTTCTTCTGATGACCTTCTTTATCAGCTTTTCTCTTGCGTCTTCTTTCCCTTGTCTGATCAGGAAGAACTTGGCCTTCCTTCTGCACAAGATTTGCAGGGATCTCAACACCATCTCTGATGCAGCAAGCAACATACTCAGCTATTAGCTCTCTGGGTTCATCTGAGGTAAATAGAGGAAAGTCCTCAACAGGAATCCTTCTCCCCCTAACTTCTTCAGAGTTAGTTTTCCTTGGTTTCTCAGATAAATCTTCAACCAATTTCATCCTTCTCAGAGTTAAGCCATTTATCTCAGAGCCAATGATAAAGTTCAGATCTTCTGTCAGCCCAGCCTCTTGCAGATGCGCCACAAGTTGGTTTTCTACCAGAATATCTGAAATCAGTCTTCCCATAGGAATCCATGATCTGACTTTTCCAGTTTTATCTCTTGCTGTTTCCCTTGTTTCCTTGACATGAGATACCAGATGATTGAACAACAGATAAGGAAGATCAATCTGAATGTTTTGATGCAAACAGTACATGAAGTAAAGTTGTTCAGCATTAACATAGTCAGATGAGTTTGAGGAGGGTCTGTGAAAAATGGTGTTCAAGAAAATCTTAGCCCAAATCTTGTAAGTGGGTTTCAAAAACTTAACCTTCTTACAAGGTTCACCAGTAGTGCAGATTTCTTGACAAACATCCTTCAGGTCTTCACGCGCAGAAGATAGAGAGGTTACTCCATCAGTTGCCTTGAAACCTATAAGTTTCCTGATCAGATTTTCAGTGATAACAATCTTCTTACCCAGCACAGAAGAATGAACGAACTTTGGAGTAGCGAATGCATGGATCCAAAACTCCTTCACTAACTTTGGATACACAGGACCCATCAGTCTATCAAAGTAACCGTCCCAACCTTGTTCTTTGATCGAAGGAATCAGATCAAACCCATTATCAGCAAGGTCTTCCAAATCCACGAAACTTTCACATAACACTTCTAGAGAATCAACAGGAGTCAGAAGAGTGCGTACTGGTTCAATGATAGTGGTAGAATCTTTGGTAGTAACTGCTTTTGATGTGGATGCCATTGTTGATGAAGAAGAAGGAGATGACGGTTTCTGGGTTCGTTTAGGGTTTGAGAAGAGAGAGAACAACAGACAAAAGCGCATATGTGTTGAGAATGTGAAAAGTGTGAATGTGTTGTGAGAGTGGTTTATATAGAAAAATAAAACACGCATGGGAAACACAACAGACATACATAGGACACATACGCACGTTTGCATTTAATGAAAAGTAATCATTTTTAATTATGATATGACATTTGGGGGGAAAATCAAGACAGATTGAGATTTTCAAAGCAATACCTTAAACGTCATAGTCAGTAGGTGTACTCCATCTTTTCAGATTCTGAGTGACACGTGTTTGCTTTGCATGTGATTCTGTAACTCTTAAGAAATGAAACGTTTTCAACTTTCAGATCCTCTGAGATGGTCAGTACAGAGTTTCACACAAAAATAAATCACAGATAAATTAAATAAGCAAAACAGATGAAATACTTCAGAGTGTTAAACACTTAGCATCTGAGAAGTAGACTCTGAGAAATATTACTCTGGACAAAAATCCATACAAATATTTTTCAGAATAAACTTAAACCTATCTTCAGCAAGGGGTTTTGTGAAAATATCTGCCCATTGATGATCTGTATCAACAAAGGCTAAATTTATTACACCCTTCTGAACATAGTCTCTGATGAAGTGATGTTTAATCTCTATATGTTTAGCCTTAGAGTGTAAAATTGGATTTTTGGATAAACATATAGCTGAAGTATTGTCACAGAAGATAGAAAGATTACTCTCATAGATTTGATAATCTTCTAGTTGACTCTTCATCCAGAGCATCTGAGTGGAACACCCAGCAGCAGCAATGTATTCTGCCTCTGTGGTTGATAGTGCAATTGTTGGTTGCTTCTTGCTGTACCATGAGATCAGATGACTTCCAAGAAACTGACAGCTTCCAGAAGTACTTTTGCGCTCAACTCTATCTCCAGCATAGTCAGCATCACAGAATCCAACTAGTGAATATTTGTCAGATCTTCTGTAACACAAACCAACATTAGCAGTACCTTTCAGATACCTTAGAATCCTCTTAACAGCAGTTAAGTGTGATTCTCTAGGATCTGATTGGAATCTAGCACATAAACAAACACTAAACAGAATGTCTGGTCTAGAAGCAGTCAAATAAAGAAGAGATCCTATCATACCTCTGTAGAGTTTCTGATCTACCTTCTTACTTACCTCTTCCTTACCTAGAGTGCTTGTAGGATGCATTGGAGTCTTTGCCATTTTGCTATCCAGCATGTTAAACTTCTTCAGAAGCTCTTTAACATACTTCGTCTGATGTATGTAGGTGCACTCTGGAGTCTGATTTACTTGGATTCCCAGAAAGAATTTCAGTTCTCCCATCATGCTCATCTCAAATTCTTCCTGCATACATTTAGCAAACTCCTTTCCAAGCATAATATTTGTTGATCCAAAAATAATATCATCTACATAAATTTGACAAATCAACAAATCTTTCTTAATGGTTTTACAAAATAGTGTGGTATCCACTTTTCCTCTGATGAAATCCTTCTTCAGAAGAAAATTACTCAACCTCTCATACCAAGCTCTAGGAGCTTGTTTTAGTCCATAAAGAGATTTTTTTAGTTTGTAAACATGATCTGGAAAATTTTCATTTTCAAAACCAGGAGGTTGGTGGACATACACTTCCTCTTCTATAATTCCATTAAGAAAAGCACTTTTAACATCCATCTGATAAAGAGTGATGTTATGTTGTGCAGCAAATGAAATAAGCAAGCGTATAGACTCTAACCTTGCAACAGGAGCATATGTTTCTGTGTAGTCTATGCCTTCTTGTTGACTGTAGCCTTGAGCAACCAGTCTTGCTTTGTTCCTTTCAACTTCTCCTTTTTCATTCAGTTTATTTCTGAAAACCCATTTTGTTCCAATAACATTGAAACCTTTAGGTCTTGGAACCAGATCCCAGACTTCATTCCTTGTGAATTGATTCAGCTCCTCTTGCATAGCTAAAATCCATTCATTATCTTCCAGAGCCTCATCAACAGATGAAGGTTCTATAATTGACACTAAGCCACAGAAGGAAGATTCAGAAGTTCTGAGAAATGCTCTTGTCCTTATTGGATCATCTTTCTTTCCAATTATCACATCCTCTGGATGAGAAGCTTTCATTCTGGAAGAAGATCCTCTGACTGTTGGTCTTTCAGAAATATGCAGATTGTCAAGTTGGGAAGTTAAAGGTGTAGCATCTGGATTTTCTTCAGAGTCTTTGTCTTTAGTCTTGTTTGCCTCTGAGCCTTCAGAGTCTGTGAGAATAACTTCTCTATCTGCAAAACTTTCAACTTGCTTTGGCTTTTCAGAGCCAAGCTTATCATCAAATCTAACATGAATAGATTCTTCCACAATCTGTGTTTCAGTATTGAATACTCTGTAGCCTTTAGAGCGTTCAGAATAACCAAGCATGAAACACTTCTGTGCTTTGGAATCAAACTTGTTTAGATGATCTTTAGTGTTAAGCATATAACAAATACATCCAAATGGATGAAAATAAGCAATGTTGGGCTTTCTGTTTCTCCACAATTCATAGGGAGTCTTTTCCAGAAGAGGTCTTACAGACACTCTGTTCTGAATATAACATGCTGTATTTATTGCTTCTGCCCAAAAATGTTTTGCCAGATTTGTCTCGTTGATCATGGTTCTGGCCATTTCTTGCAATGTTCTATTTTTCCTCTCTACAACTCCATTTTGTTGTGGAGTTCTAGGACAGGAGAAATCATGTGCAATTCCCTTTTCAGAAAAATATTTTTCAAAATATTTGTTTTCAAATTCGCCACCATGATCACTTCTGACTTTAATAATTTTGCATTCTTTTTCAGTCTGGACTTGATTGCAGAAGTCAATGAACACAGAATGAGACTCATCCTTGTGTTTTAGAAACTTTACCCATGTCCATCTGCTGTAGTCATCTACAATGACTAACCCATACTTCTTGCCTCTGATGGATGCAGTTTTCACTGGTCCAAACAGATCAATGTGAAGTAATTCCAATGGTCTAGAGGTGGAAACAACATTTTTTGGTTTAAAATGGGATTTTGAAAATTTACCCTTTTGACATGCGCCACACAGAGCATCTGAATTGAACTTCAGATTAGGGAGTCCTCTGACCAGATTGAGTTTATTAATCTGAGATATACGTCTCATATTAATATGTCCCAATCTTCTATGCCAGACCCATTGCTCATCATTCACAGATAAAAGGCATTTTACATTTTGAACTTTAAGTTCTGAAAGGTTAATTTTGTAAATGTTGTTTTTCCTCTTTCCACTGAATAAGGTTGAGCCATTCTTTTGACAAACAGCTTTGCAACATTTTTGATTAAAGATGATATCATAACCATTGTCACTTAATTGACTTATGGACAATAGATTATGTTTCAATCCTTCTACTAACAGAACATTAGAAATAGAGGGTAGGTTACCATTACCTATCGTACCAGAGCCAATGATCTTGCCCCTCTGGTTCCCTCCAAATTTCACGTCCCCTCCAGATCTAAGTTCCAGGCTTTGGAACATAGACCTTTCGCCCGTCATATGTCGCGAGCATCCAGAGTCCAGGTACCATGATTGGTGTCTGGATTTTGCTGCTAAGGATATCTGCAACAGGTATTATTTTGCTTTTAGGTACCCAGATCTTTTTGGGTCCTTTGGGGTTAGATGTTCTGCGGTTTTGCCTAAACTTCTGTTTTTCAACATAGTGTTTATTCTGGCTAACCCTTGGCTTAAACACATAAGTACTCTTTTCAGAGCTTGTATGTTTAATATCATTCAGATGACCAAACTTGAAATGAGAATACAGAGGAGTCTTCTTGATGAAGAGTTTATCAACAGACTTTGGATTGCTTCCAGAGGAGGATTCACATCCAATGCCTCTTCTGTTGTTCCCACTAACACCATAGATCATAGAAGCCATTTTGCTTCTGTCTATGCTTTTAGTGAGAAATCTTCTAAAACTGGAGTCATATTTTTCTAAAATATTTTCACTGGACTCTGTTTCAGTATCAGATTCTTGTTGAGTTGTTTCTAAATCATTTTTGAGTTTTAAATTTATCTCTTTCTGCTCAACAAGTTCTGTTCTCAGAAGATTAATCTCAGATTCAAGATTGCTTTTCAGCTTCTTGTATTTGAGTTTAATCTTGCTGTAGCTTTCCATCATGTCAGATAAACTTTCAACAAGTTCAGCTCTGGAGAGTTCAGAAAATACCTCTTCAGAGTCAGAGTCTGATTCTGACTCAGATTCAGATGATGACGTTCCTTCATCTTGATCATCTGTGTTGGCCATCAGCGCAACATTTGCACATTCTTCCTCAGATTCAGAAGATGATTCAGATTCATCTGAGTCATCCCATGTAGCCATCAGAACCTTTTTCTTTTTGTCAAACTTCCTTTTGGGTTTTTCCTTTTGAAGTTTGGGACATTCACTCTTGTAGTGTCCAGGTTCTTTACATTCAAAACAAGTGATCTCTTTCTTGCCAGATCTTCTGTGTCCAGAAGATTCTTTCTTTTGATCAGATCTTCTGAAGTTGTTGAACTTCTTCCCTTTGTGCTTCCAGAGTTTGTTGATCCTTCTGGACAGCATAGAAAGTTCATCTTCCTCTTCAGAAGAAGATTCCTCAGAGCTTTCTTCATTAACCTGCAAGGCTTTAACAGATTTGTTAGATTTAAAAGCTAAGGATTTACCTTTATCTTTCTTCTGGGGTTCATCTTCCTCCAGCTCAATCTCATGACTTCTCAAAGAACTGATGAGTTCTTCTAGTGAGATTTTGTTCAGATCCTTGGCCAGCTTCAATGCAGTCACCATAGGTCTCCATCTGGTAGGAAGACTTCTGATGATTTTCTTGACATGATCAGATGTTGAGTAGCCCTTGTCCAGAACTTTCAACCCAGCTGTTAGAATCTGAAATCTGGAAAACATAGTCTCAATGTTCTCAGATTCTTCCATTTTGAACGCTTCATACTTCTGTATCAGCGCCAGAGCCTTTGTTTCTTTCACCTGAGAATTTCCCTCATGAGTCATTTTGAGAGACTCAAACATATCATGAGCAGTTTCTCTGTTGGTAATCTTTTCATACTCTGTATGAGAGATTGCATTCAGAAGTATGGTTCTGGCTTTGTGATGATTCTTGAATTCTTTCTTCTGCTCCTCAGTCATTGATTTTCTATCAATCTTTTTGCCATCCTTAGTAGGATGTTCATACCCATCAATGACTAAGTCCCAGAGATCAGCATCATACCCCAAGAAAAAACTTTCAAGTCTATCCTTCCAATAATCAAATTTTTCTCCATCAAACATTGGAGGTTTGGTGCTGATTCTGTCTCCTTCATATTTGTTGCTTGATGTAGGAATATCACCCATATTAGCAACCAAATAAATAACAGAGTATTTTTCTCACTGGATCTTTATCTGTCACGGTTAAGCGAATGCACACTCAGAACCGGAGCTCTGATGCCAACTGAAGGTGAGAAAATACTTAGAAGGGGGGGGTTGAATAAGTATGACAGAAAATAATCAAAGATAAAAACACAAGTATTTTTATCCTGGTTCGTTGAACTCAACTACTCCAGTCCACCCTTTTCAAGAGTGATTTGCCTTTCTCAACAAGGACTTAATCCACTATTCAAATCAACTGATTACAAATAGCACACCTAAGAACAACTGTTCTTAGTCTTCTTAAGAGCTACTGATCTAACCTAGATCCTCTTAAGGAAAACTTTCTTTACAAATTAATGTAATACAATGAAAGAGTAAGAATTGCTTCTATGAAAGCTATAAACACAACTGTGTTATTTCTCTAAGTTTAGAACAATGTATGAACAGTGAAGAATATGAAAGCTTTTAGCGTGAGAGAGTTCTTGTCAATATTGTTGTAATTTTGGCACTTGAAGAATGAGCTATGATGTCCTTTATATAGCCACTTGAATATTGGAGAGAATATTTTACCGTTAGAGAAAATATTTCCAATATCAAAATAGTACTGTCCTTTGTACTATTACAGCAGAGAGACGGCGCACAAAATGTGGGTGTAGCAATTGTCTGCTGAGCTGTGATTTAACTATATCAGGAATGTACCAGAGGAATAATCTTCTTTGCAGAGAATTTTGTCTATCCCAATTAAGGAAAGATTTGCTGGCATATTCCAACGGATATATTAAAATATTCTTCTTCAAATAATTCAGATCAACAATCAATATCAGAGTCTTCAGTCTTCAGAACCTTCTGGAAACTTCAGAGCCTAATATGTTCTTCAGATGTTGATGAATCAGAGTCTGGTGCAGCTGTGTGCTTGAAGCGTAACATGCTCTTAGATCAGAGTCTTCACTCAGATCAGAGTCTTCTCTCATTCAGAGTCTCTTCACTCAGAGTCTTCTCTTATTCAGATTCTTGATAATACATGCAGCGTGTTGTATCTTCAGAATCTTGATAACTAAGCTCTTATACTTCAGATTCTTCTAATCTTCAGATGCTCTTGAGCCATTCAGAATTCATTGTTCACATCAAATTTGCTCTTTAAGATTAAAATCTTTTGTGCCTGTAGAAAACAGTTTAGAACAAATTTAGAGAGTATAATTCTTGTATACAAATTATCATTAATGTTATCATCAAAACATAGAGATATTACTGAGACACAATCTATGCTCTTACAGTTGTATTGTATGTTTCATGTAAGGTTCCAAAGGGACCAAGAAATCGTTCTTAAGAAACCACAAAAACGAAAGAAAAACATAGAAAAAGTTAGGTTTTTCACTCTGGTAGCCTGACACGGGCCGTGTCACACAACACGGCCACCCGTGTCGCCCAACACGGGCTGTGTCATACAACACGGCCACCCGTGTTGCACCTCTGTTTGAGGTTTCAACATCCAAAAACCCCAGGCCTTACAACACGGGCCGTGTCACACAACACGGCCACCCGTGTTGCACCTCTGTCATGCCCTAAAAACTCACATTGCATGTACCCTATGACACGGGCCGTGTCATACAACACGGCCACCCGTGTTACACCACTGTTTTGCTACTTTTTTTTGTTATTTTTACCTCCAAAAAAAATTTTCTCAAGGAGTTCGCATGTCTCGATTTTATTGCATGTCTCGATTTGTTTTGCCGACTAATCCTATATGTTTGTATGTTTTTCGTATGTGAATGTTGTTGTGGTCCTTGTTGGCCTTTGATTCCCAAAAACCTTTTTTCAAAAACAAACTCTCGATTTTATCGAGCCATTTTCAACCCTTGTAAGTCGGCCGCCTTGTGCGTCCGCCATCGACCTTGTTCGTATCACCTCAAATACTTTCACAAACAATAAACCTTGATCCAACGTCAAGTGGTTCTCTTTCCTCATAAAAATCCAAAAAAAAAAACACAATAACATAAATGATTAGAATTATGCACCACAAACTTTAAAGTGGTGGAAAAGGAATGAGAATGGAGTCCTCCTACACTCGTTCCGAATGTTTTGAATACGAGGCGCTCGACTTGGTTATTCGAAACATTCGTTTCTATCCAAAGTCTTTTGTGTATAATCCTAATCAAGAACAATTTCTCTTAAGAAACTTAAAAATAACATCAACTCATCAAACCTATTTTCGCCTTAGGGCATCAATCTAAAACCCCTTTTTCAAGGTATAAAATCAACCAACAAACAACTATTTCGTAAGCCTCCGAACTACGGAGCTCTGATTCTTCACTTCTTTTAAGTGAGGATACGTAGGCACAAGGGCCACAATCCTTGGCGAGCACTCTAATAAACACCAACCCCCCTTTTTTTTAAACAAGAAAACTCTTAGAACAAAATACCCATTCACGCAAAATAATCTAGGAGGTTCCCATCGAGTACGATGGATGCGAGGGGGTGCTAATACCTTCCCCTTGCATAACCGACTCTCGAACCCTAAGACTTGGTTGCGATGACCACACTCTTCTCCCAAAGGTTTTATCGCTATTTCCCTTTCCCCCCGTGGGATAAATAAAATCCGGTGGCGACTCTGTGTCATTTTTCGCGTAGCGACAGGTAAAACCGGATGTATGCCAAAATAAATGGACTTCAATGGGAAACGCCCTGATAAGCTTTCTCAAGAGAGAACTGCCACTTATCGTTGGAAGGGGCTTGCATGCCAAACTGGATAAAAGATTGATTGATAAAATAAACTTCTTCACGTCTCAGGTCTGTGCTCCCTGAACATAATTCGGTTTCTTCTTTTACTAAAACGAACTTCTTCATACTTCAAGGTTCATGCTCTCCTGAATATGATTCAGCTCCTTCTTTTACTAAAGGGTAAATGAACTTCTTCATTCTTCAGGATTCATGCTCTCCTGAATATGATTCAGTTCAAAACCTCCCCATACTTCAAGATGAAAAGGAAAACGGAAGCACAGTGCTCGATGGAGCTGGCCATTTGCTACCAGTCATGACGAAGATAGGATAAGCTCCTTAGTCGGGAAATACCGCTTATTTGCAAGAGGAAATGATAAGCTTCTCAGGTGAGAACCGCTTGTAGTGGTGGTAACAGGTAATGTAAATTGTAATTAAGGTTGTAGTGAAAGTTACAATGTAAATTGTAATGAAGGTGGTACTGAAATAATGAGCTCCTTGTACGAGAAGATCAATTGTAGAGTGTAATGAAATATTGTAATGAAAGTTGTAACGTAAATTGTAATGAGGGTTGTAATGAAAGTTGCAAGGTAAATTGTAATGAAGGTGATAAGCTCCTCGGCTGGGAACTGTCGCATATCTGCAAAGGAGTGTAAATGCTCTTCTTTAAAGATAGTGCAAAATATATGCACGCTCGGGTATGTTCGGTGACCGACGGGACCGAAACTCAATCTAAAATTGGGCTAGAAAGAACTGACAAACAAGTCTCCATTAAGGAAACGAACTCGAATGGGACTACCTTATCCTAACGTGGAAAGGTAATAGAAATAACCATCGTCTTGGAACAAACCCAGTTACTTGGCGGTAACGACAGGGATGCAATAGATAGCACAACAATGTATATGCTAATGCGCATGCCAAAGTGTATACTAATGTGTATGAAAATGTCATGCAATGAGTATGCAATGCTTAGGCTCATGCATATACTGACGAAACAGACGAGAGACGAGACATGAGATGAAATAAACATCTAGACAGGACTACCCAACGACCTCTGCAACAGTACGTTTATCGGAGGGATAGAAAAAAAAATTGATGGTAGAACCAAATCTGGCTTCATGAATAAAAGTGTAGCAACATCCTGGGAATAGTACCTCGGCTTCCTGGGGCTAAAAGGTACATCCGACTGGGGATAGATGATATCAAACTTCCCTGAGGAGAGTTCATCAGACCTACTGGGGAGAATATGGCAATCTCCTAGGGGACATTCCTGAGGAAGGTAAGGAAACTTCACTGAGGAACAGATAATTCCGCTGAGCATGGGTCCTCAAAAACATACATCACTTGGAGGATACCGGAGATGTCTTTGCAGTCTTGAGAGTCACTGGGGATGTATCGGATGGATCCCAAAAGTGTTGTTAGCTTAAAGTCTCGCTGGGGACTATCACTAGGAAGATGCTGGTATGATCAAATGCTTATGCAACACTGAGACTTACCGGGGAGCGAAGATATCCTTTACAAATTTCCATGAGCCAAAGTAACTTTCATTTCCAAGTGTATTTTCGAGAAAAATTATTTTGGTTTTGAAAACACTTTTCACGTTCAAATTTTATTAACAAAAGCAAATTGCATAACAAAATAAAATGGAGATAATGTGAACAAGGAAATTGAATAGAAAAAGGTAAATTTTATTGAAGAATGGTAGCTTGCTAAAGGATAGCTCCATGGAAAATTACAATTTGAAATTGGCAATATGGGAAAGGTTACATTGAATCCAACGACCTACTGTCCCTAATGACTGAGACTACCCAACATCTTGCTTCTGAAGAGAGTGATTGTATTTGAAATGGACTTCGGTAAATGTATCTGCGATGTTCGGTGTCATCCGATTCAGTGAAATTCCTTGTCACTAACTTTTTCCTGGACCGCCCTTTCGGGTTTTCAATCCACCGGGACACTCATTTTTGCCTAAGCCGCCCTTTCGGGTTTTCAACTTAGCGAGCCCTATTATTTTATTATTATTATTATTTTTTTTCTTTAGGCATAATATTTTCGGACTGCATCGGAATTCACAGGATGTGCGAGCTCTTCACCATCCATTGTTGTAAGAATTAGCTATCCTCCGGAGAAGACTGTCTTAATAACAAACGAACCGTCGTAATTGGGCATCCATTTCCCGCGCATGTCTTTGTGAACTGGCAAGATCTTCTTGAGTACAAGTTATCCTTGTTGAAACTCACGGATTCAGACTTTCTTGTCGAAGTCTCTCTTCATCCGTTTCTGGTATAGCTGACCATGGCACATAGCTATCAAGCGCTTCTCGTCGATTTGGTTTAGCTGGTCAAATCTGTCTTGAACCCATCCCGCTTCATCTAGATTGGCTTCCCTCAATACCCTTAAGGAAGGTAGCTCAACTTCAATGGGGAGGACATCGTCGATTCGATATACTAATGAAAAAGGGGTTGCCCCTGTTGAAGTTCGGACTGTAGTTTTGTATCCATGCAAAGCAAACGGTAACATCTCATGCCAATCCATATAAGTTTTGACCATCTTTTGTAGGATCTTCTTGATATTTTTATTAGTGGCTTCAACAGCTCCATTCATCTTAGGACGGTAGGGTGACGAATTATGGTGCACAATCTTAAAGTTGTCACACAACTCTTTCATAGTCTTGTTATTCAGTTTGGCGCCATTGTCAGTTATAATTCGGCTCGGAACTCCGTAGCGGAAGATAATTTCTCTCTTAAGGAGTCAAGCGACAACTTGCTTTGTCACGTTGGCATAGGAAGCGGCTTCCACCCATTTGGTGAAGTAATCAATAGCAACTAGAATGAACCGGTGACCGTTAGAAGCTTTCGGCTCAATTTCCCCAATCACGTCAATGCCCCACATCGAGAAAGGCCACGGCGAAGTCAAAACATTCAACGGTGCCGGAGATACATGCATTTTTTCGGCATAAACCTGGCTCTTGTGACATTTTCTAGCGTATCGGATGCAATCTGATTCCATAGTTAACCAGTAGTACCCAACCCTCAAGAGTTTCTTGGACATGACATAACCGTTAGCATGAGTTCCGAATGTCCCCTCATGAATCTCCTAGAGTAACATGTCTGCTTCACGTTTATCAACACATCTGAGCAGAACCATGTCATGGTTTCGTTTGTATAGCATGTCATTGTTGATGAAGAACTTGGATTCCAGTCTTCTCAAAGTCCTTTTGTCAAAGTAAGAAGCATCTGTTGGATACTCTTGCATGAGCAAATAATTCTTGATGTCATGAAACCAAGGATTTTCATCAGTCTCATCTTCTTCAATCACCAGACAGTAGGCGGGTACAATTCTACGTTCAATTCGAATGAGTGGCGCTGCATTGACAAACTTGACCTTCCACATGGATGCTAGCATGGCCAAGGCGTCAGCAATATGATTTTCAGACCTCAAAACATGTTCGAACTTGATCTCATCGAAGTATTTAATCAACTCCAAAATGTAGGCTTTGTAAGGGACTAGCTTCTCATTCTTGGTTTCCCATTCACCTTTCACTTGATAGATAACCAACGTTGAATCTCTGCTCACTCCTAGAAGTTTGATTTGGAGGTCAATAGCTGATTCAAGGCCAAGGATGCATGCTTCATATTCGGCGACATTGTTCGTGCATTCAAAGTCTAACCTTGTTGTAAATGGGGTATAGCCACCTTTTGGATTCATCAAAACGGCGCCTATGCCATGCCCACTGTAATTGGAGGAACCATCAAACATTATCTTCCACCAGAGACCCTGTTCGGGACCATCCTCGGGCTCTGGCTCTGGCTCTTCGAAATCGTTTACCCACATAATGTCTTCGTCTGGAAAGTCAAACTTGAGAGACTCGTAATCTTCGACCGGTTGGTCTGCAAGATAATCTGACAAGATACTTCCTTTGATAGCTTTCTAAGGTACATACTGGATGTCATATTCTGATAACAACATGTGCCAACAAGCCAGTCTCCCTATCTGAGCAGGCTTTTCGAAAATGTACTTTATTGGATCCATCTTCGAAATCAACAAGGTAGTATGACACATCATATATTGCCTGAGATGCCTAGCAGCCCATGCCAATGCATAACAAGTCTTCTCCAAAAGTGAATATCGATTTCACAATCAGTAAACTTCTTACTCAGATAGTATATTGCATGTTCCTTTCGTCGGGTCTCATCGTG
This sequence comes from Lathyrus sativus, assembly GCA_963859935.3. NCBI lineage: Eukaryota > Viridiplantae > Streptophyta > Magnoliopsida > Fabales > Fabaceae > Lathyrus > Lathyrus sativus. Next base: position 35,440,631 of record OZ012741.1, on the reverse strand, counting down.
TTGCCCAAGTACACAACCCATAGACTTCTCAAGAACAGTGAGTACATGAATAACGGTCTTCCATGAATAGGAGGCATCAAGAAAGGAGGCTCTTGTAAGTAGTCCTTGATCTTTTCAAAAGCCCGCTGACAATTAGGATTCCAATCAATGGTCTGCCCCTTGCAAAGCAACTTGAATATCGGCTCACAAGTAGCAGTCAGGTTAGATATAAACCTGGAGATGTAGTTCAAACGTCCGAGAAAACCTCTAACTTGGGTTTTAGTCTGCGGAGCTGGCATGTCTTGAATGGCTCGGACTTTATCAGGGTCTACCTCGATTCCTCGTTGATTGACGATGAAACCAAGTAGCTTTCCAGATCTGACACCAAAAGTACACTTAGCAGAATTTAGTTTCAACTGATATTTTCAGAGTCATTCAAACAGTTTCAATAGATAAACCAAATGCTCCTCTTCATAATGAGATTTGGCAATCATATCATCCACATACACTTCGATCTCTTTGCGCATCATGTCGTGAAAGAGAGTCGTCATAGCACATTGATAGGTTGCCCCTGCGTTCTTCAAACCGAAGGGCATAACTTTATAACAGAAGGTCCCCCAAGAATTGATGAATGTAGTCTTCTCTCTGTCGGCCGGATCCATCTTGATCTGATTATAACCTGAGAAACCATCCATGAATGAGAAAACTGCAAAGCTAGCTGTATTGTCGACAAGTGTGTCAATATGAGGCAAAGGGAAATCGTCTTTTGGACTAGCCTTGTTCAGATCCCTGTAATCTACACACATTCTGACCTTACTGTCCTTTTTGGGCACAGGAACGATGTTGGCAACCCAATCAGGATACTTCACAACCGCGAGGAACCCTGCGTCCAACTGTTTCTTAACCTCATCTCGAATCTTCAAAGCCATGTCAGGTCGCGTTCTTCGAAGTTTCTGCTTGACAGGCAGACATTCTGGCTTAAGCGGTAGCTTGTGAACTACAGTATTTGTGTCTAAACCGGGCATGTCTTGATACGACCATGCGAACACGTCAACATAATCCTTCAACAGCTTGACCAATCTCTGCTTGACCTCTGCCCCAAGTACTGCACCAATCTTGACCTCTTTCTTGTCTTCATTTGTGCCGAGATTAATCAAATCTACCTGCTCCTTGTGCGGTTGAAGCTCTGTGTACTCGTACTCAACTAATCTTGTCAACTCCGCAGGTACTTCAAAATCTTCTTCACCCTCATCCTCAACTTGGTAAATGGGTGAATCCCAATCAAGAGAGACAATAGAGTCGTCGGATTCAACAAGGGTTGTAATGTCACTGCATGTTGAAAGGCTTATTTTTATTAAATGTTCAATGAGAATGCGAGAGAAAATGAAAATGCTTTTAGTTTGTAGTTTTTGAAAAAGATTGCCAATTTCATTTTAAAAAGGTGAAAACGAAAAAATGCTAATGAAACAAGATGGAACGGGAACAAAATGCATTTATTAATAATCGTTTGAAATGAAAGGTGGCCCTACAAAGCGATCCAATAGCCTTGGGCAGAGCTATGGATTTGAAAACACATATGAAAACTTAAATTACTTTGACAATGGAAAAATGACTGGAATCTCTATAGCCTCCCAGTTGCTCAAAGCTACGTCGCTCTTGAACACCAGGCTGCTCAGGTCTTCATCTTCATCCCCGTTGCTGATGGAATTAACTTGAAAACCTCTACTGACAAACACTTCTTGAAAAACCTTCGGACGCCCTTTGATAGATGCGGAAAATTTCTCATGAGTTGGTCTGTAACCCAACCCGTAGAGGTCAGTCTTCGTCTTGATATTGATTACTTCTCCCCAACCTTCAGGAATGCCCCTGTCGATTGTTGATCTGGTACTCTTTAAAGATGCAAAAGATGGATTACTCTGGACTCCTGCAATTTCTTCGACTTCCACTAAAAAGGCATTAGCAATCTCGAGTGCTTGGAATGGAGTTTCCAAAGCGTCTTCATCATCCTCAATATATCGGAACGACGATAAGTTGCTAACCATTAAATCCTTCTCACCATGTATAATAACCAGCTTACCATCAACTACAAACTTCATCTTTTGGTGCAAGGTAGAAGTCACTGCCCCAGCGGCATGGATCCAAGGTCTTCCAAGCAAACAACTATAATTGGGATTGATATCCATGACTTGGAAAGTGATATTGAAAACGTGCGGACCAATCAGAATTAGAAGTTCCACCTCTCCAATCACAGCTCTACGAGAACCATCAAAAGCCTTGACAATCAACGATGTAGGCTTCACCATAGTCTCTTTATAGGCCAACCTGCTAAGGACTCTCTTGGGTAGGACGTTCAAAGATGAACTGATATCCACAAGCACCCTGGCTAAATTATCCTCTTGACACTTCACTGATATGTGCAACGCACGGTTGTGATTTGGACCCTCTTTCGGTAGCTCTTCATTGCTAAAGCTGAGAGTATTAAAGGCGGTAATATTGGAGATCACATTATCAAACTGATCGGTAGTAATATCTTGAGCGACATGAGCTTGCGTCAATACTTTCTACAAAGCAGCTATATGAGCGGGTGAATTTAGTAACAGAGATAGAATAGAGATCTTTGAAGGGGTCTGATGAAGCTGGTCTACAACCTTATAATCACTCTTTCGAATTATCCTCAAGAATTCAGCGTCCTCCTCATTGGAAACAACCTCCTTATTTTTATCTCTGGCAGGCCCAGCAGTATTAGCTGTTGTCTCTTTAGATGGAGCCTCATCAAAACGGGGAGTGTACACGCGATCGCTGCGGGTCATCCTGCTTGCCCCAACTATAATAGTCATACTTTCACCATTAATCTTCACTCCTTCTCTCGGAATGACCTTCCCAGATTCTTTGTCAATCGCGGTTACATCATACTTCCAAGGTACTGCTTTGGGATCATTGAACGGAAATAGACTCGGCTTTTGAATAATCAACGGTTTCGGTTGGTCCACTGTCGGAGCAACAGGAGTCGGTATACTGAACACTGGCATGACTGACTTAGGTGTTGGCAGATTAAACATTGGTCTCCTACCCCTTGACTCGGGCAGGTTGAAGGTAGGCTCGATTGCGGCTACTTCTTTCGCCTTGTTAACTACTTGCAGGAAACCGTCATCAATCAACGTCTGAACGTTTTTCTGAACCATCACACAACCTTTGTCACATCCCTTACAGCTTGTACAACCGATATGAGGAACAGATACCAGGCCTGCTTCGAACAGCTTCGCATGAAACGCCTTAAAAGGGGTCTTAATCTGTGCTACATCATGAATAAAACTCTCTTCGGGCGAGTCACCAACAGCATTAACAGATGCATGGTCAAGAAAAGGGTTATTTTTGATATTGGGCGGCGGATGGTTGAACGACAAAATCTTCTTATCCAACAGATCCCTGACAATGTTTTTCAAAGCATAACAGTTCTCTAAATCGTGACCTGGCGCGCCCTCATGAAATAAATAATGAGCAGCGGCCTTGTAGTTAACTGGAAAAGGATTCGGAGGCGGTCCCAAAGCTCGGGTGGTAATCAAACCTCGTTGTACTAAGTAAGGGTACAACTCGGTGAACGTCATTGGAATCGGAGGGCAAGGCTTGTATGGTCTCCTCGGAGCATTCTGGCGGGGTGCCTGATTCCTCGGTTGTTGATTTGCTGGAGCGCTGGATGCTTGCTGATAGTTAGGCAGAGGTTGTTGATAAACCGGAGGCGGATAAGCAGGAGCCTGCTGCATAGGTTGGTAAGCGGAAGCTTGAGGAGCCTGTTGACTGAATCGGATAGCCTTGTGGTTGAGCATACTGTGGCGGATATTGGTATTATTGATTTCCTCTTTTACCCGAAGACACGGCATGAGTTTCTCCTTCTTTCTTTTTCTGAGGATTGAAAGAAGACTTCTTAGCTTGGTCCTTCGAACTCGTACTGCTAGAACCACTAGAAATTTTTCCACTCTTCATAGCTAATTCAACCTTTACTCCAGCAGCAACAATATCAGCAAAGTTCGTAGTCACACTACCCACCATCCTCTCGTAGAACTCGGGACGATCTGTGTTAACAAACCAATCAGCTAGTTCTTTATCAGTCAACAGAGGTTCAACCTGAGAAGCAATTTCCCTCCATCGCTGGGCGTATTCCTTAAAGGTCTCAGAACTTTTCTGTGTCATACTCAACAGTTGACTCCTGTCAGGAGCTAGATCCATATTGTACTTATAGTACTTAATAAAAGCGTCAGACAAATCCTGAAAAGTCTTGATGCGAGATTGGTCCAATGTCAAATACCACTTTGACGAAGCACCTTTCAGACTGTATTGAAAGCAGTGAATCATCAATTTGTCATTCTCCACGTGAGCAGCCATCCTGCGGTAGTACATTATCAAATGGCTTTTCGGACAAGTGGTCCCTTTATAGCAGTCAAAGTTCGGAGTCTTGAACTTCGGCGGAATAATCAGACCGGAAACCAAACAGATATCTCTAGTAGCAGCACCAAAGATCTGGTCTCCTTCCATATTTCTCAATCTTTTATCAATAGTAACAACTTCCTCGTGAAGCCTATCACGTGGTTGGTACCCTTCATCATCATCATCCAGAATTTCATAAACAGGCTCATTAAGATAAGGCTGCACATGAGTGTGGACATTAGCTTGTGTGAAAGTGGAGACCACCTTGTGAGGCTCGGAAACCAAAGGCACAGTCTGTTGCACATTCTGTATAACAAGAACAGCTTGTTGAACTGATGCGGTAACAGGAATAGCTTGCTGAGCTGATGTAACAACAGTAGGATGTATGAAACTCTGCGGAAGACCATAAGGAAACTGATTCTCAATAGAAACAACCGGAGGATCTACAGCAGCAGTAGCATTAATCTCAGAAACCACAGTAGTCTGAGTATCCATATTTGCATTGATAACCTGGAGCAATTCCATAATTGTTCCTACATTCCCTCGAAGGCCTGCTAGCTCGTTGTTAATGCGATCCATCTCTTGAGCGTGTTCTTCCATCCTTCTTCGAGCTTGAGCTTTAGTATTGTATCTGTAAGAACACAGATTGTTTCTTAGTAATATCTCTATGTTTTGATGATAACTCTTATGAAATTTTATATTAGAGAATTATATACTCTAAAATTTGTTCATGAATATTTGCTGCAGATGATTAAAGTATATATATATATCTAAGAGCACATTAATCTGAACATGGAACTATGGAAGGCTCTGAAGAGTCAGAATCATCTTATAGAAGAATCTGAGCGCTGTCTACAAAAGGATCTGAAGCAAAAGCTACAGAAGAATCTGAAGCAGAAGCTGTAGAAGGATCTGAAGCAGAAGACTCTAATAGAATTGAAGTCTCTGAAGCATTGAAGATCTTTGTATGAGAGTTAAGAAGCACAGTTTTTCAGAAGACTCTGAGAGTACTACACGCTGCATGTACTGAGGATCTGATTCATAAAACTCTGCTCTGATAGAACTACATGCTAAAGCACACTTGCTGCATTACTCTGATTCAGCAAAATCTGATGGGCATCCAAGACTCTGATCAACCAGACGCTGATGTTACTTTGCTGAAATGAAATACTTGATGAAGAAGAAATTCAAAGTCATATCCTTTGATTTGCCTCAACGACTCTTTCCTCTTTCATGCTTGACACTAGAACACAGACCAAAAGCATTTCTCTGTGCATTCTACTTCCAGGAAAGGTCATGTGGTGTAAAGACAAAAAGGTTCAGGCTTTTTCAGTACACAGCCTCCAATGTCAAGACTTTGTGGACTACTGTGCATATAAAAGCAAGTCTTCCTCATCTTCTTCAAACAGGTAACAAATCTTTGACAGAAACTCACACTAGCTCTCATAACACATTTTTATTGCTGAGTTTATTTCATTGTTCTTAATCTTAAGTGAAAAATCACAGTTGTTATAAAGCTTTACTAGAAGTATTTTAACACTTGTATTTTTTTATTACATTTGATTGTAAGAGAACCTTAAGAAGATCTAGTTAGGATCAATAGTTCTTGAGAAGACTTTGAACAGTTGTTCTTAGTGCTTACTATTGTAATCAGTTGATTAAATAGTGGATTAAGTCCTTGTTTGAGAAAGGCAAATCACTCTAGAAAGGGTGGACTGGAGTAGTTGAGTTCAACGAACCAGGATAAAAATACTTGAGTTTTTACTTCTAAGTTTTTATCTTCATACTTATTCAACCCCCCCCCCCCCCTCTAAGTATTTTCTCACCTTCAGTTGGTATCAGAGCTCCGGTTCTGTGTGTGCTACCACTTCACAGTGACAGAAAAGATCCAGTGAGAAAAAACTTGATACATATATTTGGTTGTTCGTAATGGCTGATGTTTCAACATCCAACAAGTATGAAGAAAGAGACAGAATCAATACAAAGCCCCCTATGTTTGATGGGGAGAAATTTGATTATTGGAAAGACAGGATTGAAAGCTTTTTCCTTATTTATGATGCTGATTTATGGGATTTGGTCATAGATGGATATGTTCATCCCATTGATGGGAATGGCAAGAAAATAGAAAGAAAATCTATGACTAAAGTCCAAAAGAAGGAATTTAGAAATCATCACAAGGCCAGAACTATATTGTTAAATGCAATATCTCATACTGAGTATGAGAAGATCACAAATAGAGAAAATGCATGTGATATTTTTGAATCTCTAAAGATGACTCATGAGGGAAACTCTCAAGTCAAGGAAACAAAGGCTCTGGCTCTAATTCAGAAGTATGAAGCCTTCAAGATGGAAGAAGTTGAATCTGTTGAAGCCATGTTCTCCAGATTTCAAATACTTACAGCTGGACTAAAGGTTCTGGATAAAGGTTACTCTACTGCTGATCATGTGAAAAAGATCATCAGAAGCTTACCCACCAGATGGAGACCTATGATGACTGCGCTGAAAATGGCTAAAGATCTGAACAATATCTCCTTGGAGTAACTAATCAGTTCACTGAGGAGTCATGAAATTGAACTTGAGGAAGATGAGCCTCAAAAGAAAGGTAAGTCAATTGCCTTAAAATCTAATAAATCTGCTAAAGCGTTGCAGGTAATAGAGGAAAGCTCTGAAGAATCCTCATCTGAAGATGAAGATGAATTATCCATGTTGTCCAGAAGAATAAACAAACTCTGGAAGCATAAAGGAAAGAAGTTTAGAAACTTCAGGAAGTCTGACCAAAGAAAGGAATCTTCTGGACACAGAAGATCTGGCAAAAAGGAGGTTGTCTGCTACGAATGTAAAGAACCTGGACATTACAAAAATGAATGTCCAAAGCTTCTGAAACAAAAGCCTAAAATAAAATTTGATAAGAAGAAGAAGGTTCTAATGGCAACCCGGGGTGATTCAGATACATCTGAATCTGAATCTGAGGCAGAAGAAGAATGTGCCAACGTAGCATTGATGGCAGACATAGAAGATCAGGAGGAAGGAATCTCAGGATCTGAATCTGACTCTGACGCTGAAGAGGTAATGGCTAAACTCACTAAAGATGTGTTGCACCCTAAAATTTGCTCAACCTACTTCACTTGGTTTATGTTTCAATTGCATTGTCATTTGCATAAAAAATCATGTACATAGTCTAATCATCTGCATAGCATAGCATGGGCAAGCCATCCAACAAGGGATCAAATGCAATTCTTATCCCTATGGGCATAACAAGTGATTCTTATTCAAATTCAATCTTAGCCAAGTCATCATCTGAGAAGTCAGTGGATCAAGCAGTGGATCTATCTCCTATCTTGAGGGTATTTGAAGATCATCAAAGAAGTGGTGAGCTGTGAATTGAGGGCATGGAAGACTTAGAGGGTCATTTTGAAAGTGAAACAAGTCATTGATGTGACTACAAGAGCTGCAGTTGAAGACAGTCAACTTGGGTTTCATCTGGGTCAACCCTAGATCAACCCTAGGTCAAATGCTTGATTGAAGGGCATCAAGGCCTGTTTGAAAGATGTGGGATGCCTCATTTGACATGTAGATATGGATGTGGTGTTGTGCTAAGGAGAAATCAAGAGAAATCAAGAAGAAGAGAGGTTTCTGAATTAGGGTTTCTGTGTAAAATCCCCTGATTTAGGGCAAACTTCCAAGCAAGATAATTCAAAATTCATGTCTCAAATGGATCCTTGGCCAACATGAAACTTGTAGAGGATCTCAAGACCTTTAATTTGAGTGGTGGAAGGCATCAAGAAGATTTATAGAACTCAAGTTATGGTTCTTGCAAGTTACAGGTCATCTGAGGACACTGAAATTTGTCTATGAAGGTTACTTGACTTCCAAGCAACGTTTACCCCCCAAGGAGTTTTCAAATGGATTTCTGGCCAACATGAAAGTTGTTCCTCATGATCTTAGCTTTCTATAAAGGTATAGTATGCCTTCATCTGATTTGTGGAACTCTACTTATGACTTTGGCAAGCAAAGGGCATTTTGGTCATTTGGACATTATAGGTCATTTCAAGCATATGGCCATATCTCCTACTTCCAAGCTTCAAATGAAAAAACCTTCAACATCAAATTTGCTTATAATGATGTTTTAAGACTAGTAGGGTGGTCATGAGATGTTGGAAAGGCTCATAGCAAAAAGTGATAAAAATGGCCTAAAAATGAGACATAAGTTAATTCAAGTGAAATGGAAAATCCTAAAATCCAAGTTCCAAATCCAAACCATGGCATATGATAGGTCATTTTGACTCCCAAGGACATTTTAAGAACAATGGTTCAGCCACAAGTTTGATTTGAGGCTTAAATCTTGGGGTTGCTTTGTAAAAGTCTTGCTTGCATAATGGCATACTAAACCAAAACAAGGAAAAGCTTCATAAACAAGGTGTTTAAGCTTTGTATCTTGTCCAAAATACCACTTAAGGAGAAAATGAAGATAATTACTCAAGTTGTAAGGATTTTGTCATGATATATCACATGGTGAGAATGGAAATGCAAAATATCAAGTCATGAAAGTTCAAGTTGCTACTAGATTGATCTAGATGATTCTAGACCCTTCTAAATCAGTCTATATATTGATTTCATTCTCCATTGGTGAAAGGTTGGTGATTGTTGATGTTAATGGTGGTAGAGAAAAGAGTTTGAACCAAAAATTCTCCATTTGCAAATTGAATTGAAACTTCATTTTTCTCTTCATTACCCTTCCATTTTCTTCCACAAATCATCTCCACAAACTTCCCTGAACATGTTCATGCTAGAGTGAGCCCCCATTGTTGAAGAATTGAAGCTTTCCAAGTGAAGTTGCAAGAGAGCAAAAGGGATTGGATCTGAAGATACAAGCCATCTCCATCAAATCTTGTGCAAGTAGAGTATTATTCATCACATAGAGACCATTCTTGAAGATCTACAAGGCCTGATTCGAAGCTTTTCAACACCTACCATTGCAAGGGTCAAGGTAAGAAAAACCACTTCCACACTTTGATTTAGGCATGGCTAGGATTAGTTCTTGTTGTGAAACCATTAGAGACCATTAGGTGATTCATTTGGATGAGTTTTAGATCAATTAGTGAGGTTTCATTAATGGAGGTTGATTCTTGATGGAGGTAGAACACACTATTTAATGGGTTATAATGCATGAGAATTGGTTGGTTGTGATCAGCATAGCATGAGGATTAATCATATACAAAGATTGTTGAGTTTTGTGATGGTCAAAAACTGAAGAAAATTTGGATTCATGGAGTTGTATGGTTCGGTTTGCATGATATAGTTAGTTTCAACGAAATCCAAAGGCATGGTTGTATTCTACGTTAAATTCTAGCCAAGTTTGGTTCTTGGATCGTGCAATTTGATGGAGAAATGAGAGAGAACAAGTGGTGGAAAGTTCATGCATGGAGCTTGCTTTTTCATGGAGTTTTGAAACCCTAATGGACTAAGGAAGAAGACAACATGATGACCGTTGGATGCACGTTGAAAATCTGACTTGGGGAAGCCATCCAATGGCTCAGATTGAACACGCGATTGGAGAGGGAAGCCAGCGTCAAAACTCGGCGTTTAGTTTAATGAATTGGCTGGGCCTCACGCAGATTTGATTTCCACACCCCACATTTCCAGGCCCACTTGATTTTACACTATAATTCCTGCTATATGCACCGTGGCTGCTTCTTTTTTTCTTTTCATTTATTGTTTTTTTTTCTGAGCTTCGCTGGGCCCAGGCGCGCCATGCTAGGCGCACCCCCCTCCTGGGCCCATCATAATAATCAACTTCATATATTTCTATTCATACCTCCTCATTCATTTTCATATTATTTTCTTCTCCAAATTTTTTCAAACTTCAAAAATTCATATAAAAATGAAAAATGCATATTTTTTAATGAGACTTTTTTTCCTATTTTCTATTTTCTGTCAAGAAAAATATGAAAACATAAAATTTACATTTTACTTCTTTTTCATATTTTTGCATATTTTTACATTTAATAGCTTTTTTTAATTCTTTTAGTTGATGCCTCTATTTGTTGAATTTAGTTTGAGAGTTTCCTTTAGGATTTTCATCCCATTCTTTTTAGTACAACTAGATATGGATATTAGGTGCCCCCCCTGATTTTTATACTATTTTTTAGGATTTATTTTAGGTAGTTTGGTTAGAAACTATTAGGATAGTCAATTAGGTTTGTGAATATAATATAGGTATAACAAAACAAGTTTCTTTTTGGGTTTTCTTTAGGACAAATTAGAAGATGGGACTATAGGGGTATTATGGGTAAGTGATAGATCCCTTAGAAAATGCTAGAAGTTCCCCTATTCTATTAATACTATTAGTATATTTTTTGTAATTGATTGATTGTGTGGTGTGCCCTCTCTAGGATTATTTGTTTGACTGTGTGGGGTATTGGGCCTGCTTGGGGTTTGGGTTTGAGCTGAAGACTTTGCTGATGAAGCCCATTGAAGACAAGGAATGAAGACCAATTTCCAGAGTTGATGAAGAGTATACCTTGCTGGCAGCTGTTGAAGGTTATAAGGTTTAGGAGTTAGGTAGAGCTCTAGAATAGGAACTTGATTCACAAACATGGAAGGTCTTGTTTGCCTCCATTCTTTCTCTATGATTAAAAGTCTCTTTTGAATACCCACCTCCTTCCTTTGGAAGCATTAGTGAATGTATTTAAAAGATAGAACTTTTGAGAGAAAACTATTTGTATCATGTTAACAGTCAGTAGGCCACCCTTGGTAGGCAATTGACTGCTTAACATCCAATGCATCCTGTTAACTGCTACTCATCTTGGAGATTGAGACTTGAAGAAAAGCCCTGAAAGATTGAAGATAGAGACCTTGCTTGAAGGCTGTGAAGATGATGACTGATGTTTGCTTGAAGCTTGTAGATGGTTGAAGATGACTTGAAGACAAATGTTGATGAAGAATGTTGTTGGCCGTTTATTTTTGCTGTTTATAATTTTTGATGTATTGTTTGAATTTCTCTGACTGTATTGCTTGCCCTTTAACCTGTTAGGTTGAAAGCGAATTTTGTTCGCTTTTGCCTGTTGTTTTCTAGGTTCGAGGTTGAGTGTGACTCCCTTGCCTCGCTTGTATTGCTGCATCCATGCATTTTACTGCTTTATTGTATATATGCTATTGTTTCTGTTTCCGTTTATCCCTTAGGATCTCTGTTTCTCTCTGCGCAAGAGAGGAGCATGATAGACATTAGGTCTTAACCCATGCATGATAACATCAGGTTAGTTTAATTCCCTTTTCAACCGTAGGTTAGAGTGATGTCTCTTCTTTCTCAAAACAAACAGAAAAACACAATAAGATTTCAAATCCAATAAAAGACACTTCTTCCGTAAAAGAATGTGAACTCATCAAAACGTCATTTTTTTGTCCGCTTGGACCAGTAATCAGAAAAACCCTTTTTCAGAAGGAGATAAAAGCAATCAAAACAGACTTGTGTCGTACGTGGCCCGAACTACGTTTGCTCTGATCTTTCATGCTGTATGAAAGTATGTAGGCATATGATGCGATATCCTAGCGAGCAACCTTCCCCTCCTTTCCCGTAGGTAGGCGAACTACGTTAACTCTGATTTCTCGTTCCAGACGGGAATACGTAGGCATAAAGTGCGATACTTTGCCGAGTCATTTTATTTTCTTTTAACCCCAGACCTGTAGAGTAGATAGAATAACAATCTTTTCGACCGAAAACAAGCGTGGATCCCGTCGAGTACGACGGACGTGAGGGGTGCTAATACCTTCCCCTTACGTAACCGACTCCCGAATCCAGGATTTGGTTGCGATGACCATTCCTTTCCCGTCTTTGCGTTAGGTTTACTTCGAGCGTTTCCTTTCCCTCCGTTGGGATAAATAACGCACGGTGGCAACTCTTCTGTTCAGCCGGCGCCGATTTTCACAGTAGCGACAGCTGGCGACTCTGCTGGGAACTCCAACGGTTCCCTACGCGAGTCAATCCTAACGCTTGTTTTCCCGTCGAGGATTTTGTATGGATTTACTTTTTCTGTATTTTACTTCCAGCATTATATTATTGTTATTATTGCTGTATTGGGGTTGTGACGGGTGTTCTATGATTGAGAGATAAGCTGGACCTGGGCTTGAGTGCACTTAGAATTAGAGTAGAAAGTAGTGGGCGCGTGCCGGCTTTGCTTGCATTAGTGTCCCATAAAATCTACACTCGGACGAGGTTCTTCTGGTTGACTTCTTTTTCTACCCTTTGGGTCGAAGGGGTTGTTGGTTAGCTGAATTGTCGACTCCGGGAACCGATCATTTGGAAGTTGGCTAAGTGAGGCCTCTTCAGGATTTGATGATGCCACTCCTTCTGGGAATCGTATCATCAACCCTGAAAGTCTGTGACGCCGACGACCGCATAGGATGTCATACCATTGTCAGTTACTAGGACACCTACCTGTGAGAGGGTTTGGGGCTATGCAGGTAACTAGACCTTCAGATACCGGTTTGTTTCTTGATTTGAGATTCAGGGTATTTATGGACAGTTGAGAGGTCTATCAGAGACCAGTCGGAGTTATGATATGAGGTCTATCAGAGACCAGTCAGAGTTATGATATGGGGTCTGTCAGAGACCAGAGTTGAAGCTTCATATTGGGTCTGTCTAAGACCAGGGTTTGAGGAATTCTGGAGGGTCTATCTGAGACTTTTGATGGGGTTCAGGCTTCTCAGCCATGGCATTTGGTCCCTGTTGCATCTATTTGCATTGCATTGTTCGCATAACCATTATCATGTGCATTTCATTAACGTGTGTCTGTGTTGCAGGTGCATTTGCATATTCCCTGATCCTAGTGTCCGGACTTCTGCTTATTGATCATGGCTGGTTTGAGAAAGACAGTTGCGTACAAGTTACCTACACCTGATGTTACTCCCCTACTTGGTCTGATGTCCCTTGCTGATGAGTAGGTTAGGAGAAGTTTCAGGATGAGTTATGGAAGATTGTTGAGACTGGTCTGCAAGCCAACTGCTGTTGAGATGAATGGGTTGTACACCTTGATGCAATTCTATGACCCTGCTTTGAGATGTTTCACATTTGCTGACTTTATTTTGGGGCCTACCATGGAAGAATACGCAGAGTTTATCGAGCTACCGGTGCAAAATAAGGTTCCTTTCATCCATCGGGACGCTAAGCCCAAGCTGGAGGACTTAGCAAAGGCCTTACACATGAACGCTTCTGAACTATTAGTGACTTCTTGGCTCGGGGTTCCAGGTTTCTCCCTCGATTTTCTGGTTGGCAAAGCTCAAGAATATGCCAAGAGCGGGTGCTGGATAGTCTTTAATGCTATCTTGGCTCTGTGCATCTACGGAATAGTGATGTTCCCCAATTTACCCAATTTTGTGGACTTGGACGCATTTCATCTGTTTGCTGCTGGCAACCCGGTACCCACTTTGATTGGAGATCTCTATCATTCATTGCACTACAAAAATGAAAATAGGAGAGGAAAGACTGTTTACTGTTGTGCGCCGCTGTTGAACATGTGGTTTAAGAGCCATCTCCCCCTGAAGGGACCTTTTGTAGATAGCGCAACCACAGCTGACTGGCCAGAGCGCCTGATGAGACTATCTTCTGAAGACATTGAGTGGTTTGACCGAGACTTGCTGGGGTCTGAGCTTATTTTCAGCTGCGCCGGATATCCTAATGTTCCGTTGATAGGAAGAAAAGGGTGCATCAATTATAACCCATCTCTGTTCGTTCGCCAGTTTGGATATGCGTTGAAGAGCCCACCTAGGGAGGAAGAAGTACAGGAATCTCTGTACTTCACCGGTGATTTGAATGGAGAGTTACTAGCCAAGCTTCAGCACGCTTGGATGCGTATCAACAGAAGAGGGAAACCACTGTTGGGGAAGAATGATTGTCAGGCTTATGTACCATACAAAGTTTGGATCCAAGAGAGGGCAAAATAGTTGCTGATGCCATTTCCAGCTGCACCGGTTCATGTTCATGTTCCAGTGGAGGAACCAACCACCGTTGCTATGGAGGTCTACGAGCGAGTTGTAAAAGAAAAGGAAGCCTTGATGAAGATCAATGAAGAGTTAGAAAAGGAACTGGCTCAGATGCGTAGTGAGAAGAACAAGGTTGTGCATTCTTTTCAACAACAAATTGAATTAGTAAACAGGCTAGGTGCTGAACTGACCGAAGAGAAAAAGAAGCGCGAGCGTCTGGGGAAAGAATTCAGAAGCTCTCATGATATGTTGGAGTCCAAAAAGAAAGCACTCGATGCCGCCCACCGGGAAATCTCTTCTTGCAACAAAACATGGAATGCTACGCTAACCAATAACAAAAAGAGGGAAGACAAATTGAAGCAGCAAATTTCTGAACTCGAAGAACAATTGAAGGCTAGCACTAAAAAGTATGAAGAGGAGGTGATGGCAAGATATAGTCTTCAGAATGCATTGAACAAGGCCATCGAAAGCAAGAAAGAGGCTGTGTCTCAGAAACGGAAGCTAGAGAATCGCTTCGGAGAAGGGGCATGGGAGGAATCTGCTGGTGATTTACGCCGTGTTCTCAAGCGAAGAGATCTACTTGTTGAAGGTCTGCTTACCCGACCAAGTCATCCAGAGACTAAGAGGTTGTTAGAAGAGTACCAGGCCTATGGGAGCACTTGACCATTTCATGTATTAATGTGTATGCTTTATTTGCATAAGCGCTGACCATCACCAGGATTGTTGGTTGAGGTCATGCCTTCTTATTGTACACTCATTGATATTGTATTCCTGACTTGATGGATTTCTCGGCAATATATGAGGTGTTTTCTATGATTCGGCTCCGAATTTCGTATTGATGTCACTGTCACTACACTGACACATTCGCACTAGAATCGGGGAATGATATTCCCTAATGCACAGACACATATTGCATTGCACTCACATTCATATTGCATTACAGGTGATTATTGAACTGTATCTCATTTCCTGCACTGTACCAGGTCTTTTCAGGTTTGAAAGTCAACGCCCGCACCGATACTCCACTCGTACCAACTGCAGAAGAGTTATGGATCAGATGCAGAATGAAATGCAGGACATGCGCGAGAAGCTAGCACTATTCATGCAGACAATGGAGACCATTGTGAAAGGCCAGGAGAAATTGCAAGCTTTGGTGCAGCCTTTGCTGATGAGAAATGCTGGGCACGGAAACGAAGACCATAATTCTGTGCGAGTTGACACTGTTCACGGGGATGGTACTCCCACACCGGTAGCTCCACCTGTGGTGAACATGCCTGCTGTCAATGTGAACAACGGCGCTGCCGCCGGGAACGGTAACGTTGGAATCGGTAACGAGATTGTCGTCAACAACGTTGGGTTCAGAGATGTTAACCTGGGTGGTGATAATATGGGAGGTAATAGCTTCGGTAATAATGGATTCGGCTTTAATGACCAGGGGTTTGATCATGCTGGGAAGTACGGCTTCAACGCTCAAGGCTTCGGACAGGATGGATTCGGTATTACCAATCAGGGTTATGGCGGATTCAGAAATGGAAATGGTGTCGGGATAATGTCTTTTGGACCTGCAGGAGTCGCTCCGGGGTATGGTAACAGGGGGCGGGGCCCTGTGATGAATCAGACTAGATTTGGCCGTAACAACGGGTACGATGGATACGAAAATGGGAACGGTAATTGGCTAGAAGATCAACAAGAAGATGCTTTCTCCGGTGGAGGTTTTGAAGGTCCTATGGATGACTCTCAGAGAATCAAGATGCTCGAGGAGCAGATGAAGGGGGTCGTGAATCAAAGTGCAGTTGGCTTAGATATGACCACAATGGGTCTGGTGCCTGGCCTGAGGGTACCGCTAAAGTTCAAAGCTCACACATTCGACAAATATAAGGGGGATACATGTCCAAAGGTGCATGTGCGATCATATTACAGAAGGATGTCGGCGTATTCAAACGATGAAAGGATGCTGATGCATTTCTTTCAAGACAGCTTGTCGGGCCCTTCCCTTGAATGGTATATGGGATTGGAGCCAACTCAGATAAAAACATGGAAGCAGCTGGCTGAAGCATTTATGGCTCATTATAAGTATAATAGTGACTTGGCACCCAACCGGGTCCAATTGCAGGGGTTGTCCCAGAAGAAGGGCGAGAGCTTCAAAGAATATGCGCAGAGATTGCGCGACATGGCTGCACGAGTTCATCCTCCTTTGGATGACAAAGAAATGAATGATATGTTCATAGGAACATTTACCGGTATGTTTTATGACAAGCTGTTTCATACTTTTTTGGGAAGTTTCTCGGACTTAATCCTGATGGGGGAGAAGATTGAAAGCAATATTAAAATGGGAAGATTTCAGGCTGAGGAATCCACTTCAGCTGGCAGTAACAGAAGGGCTTTCGGTGGGCACCGTCAAGGTGATGCAAGTGCAGTGTTTGGGGGTCGAGGCCGAGGCCGGGGCAGAGGTCGAAACCAGTACAATCAGCCGCAGCAGGTGGCAAGTGTCACCATTCCATTTTAGCAACAACCAATACAACAACAGCAACAGCAGCCACAACAGGGGGTACATCCTGCCCAGCGCAGAATCCAGGGGGGCAGGCCAAGGAGGGTGTTTGAAACGCCTCCTTCAACGTATGCCGAATTGCTACAGACGTTACTGGGTTTGAACTTGGTGGAAAAGAGGACTATGGCGCCAGTAACGGGCACTCCTCCGTACGGCTTTGACGCGAGCAAGCACTGTGAATTCCACTCCGGGGCTCCTGGCCACGATGTAGAGAGTTGCCACGCGTTCAAACATGTGGTGCAGGATCTATTGGATAGTAAGGCTATCAATTTTGGACAGGTAGGCCCGAACATAGTACAAAAGCCCATGCCCAATCATGGGGCAAATGCTATTTTAACCGAGGAGGGTTTGAATTTGATCATGAATGTTGATGACCTCAAGACACCGTTGTGTGAGATAAAGAGTATACTATTGAAAGGAGGTGTGTATCCAGGCTGCGATGAGTTTTGTCTAGAGTGTTGGACCCAAGCTGGGGGTTGTGCTGAATTGAAGAGGGGTATTCAGACCTTAATAAATGGAGGCACATTACAATTTGACAGAACGGCAGTTGAAGAACCTGCAGAGTTATTAGCAGACGAGCAAAGTAACGTAGCTACCGTGACAATTCCCCGAAAAACAATAACTATAACGGCGCCAACCAGGCGACCTCCGATCACTATCACCAAGGCAGGACCAATCCCTTATGAGAGCACTAAGGCAGTACCCTGGACCTATGGGCTGGAAGCATACTGTGATGGGCTGAAAATTGATGTTAGTAGACAGCCAGTTGAGGTTGTAGACAATGTCGTCGGTACCGAAGGGATGACGAGAAGTGAGAGAATCTTTATATCGCCTGAGGTAGAGGCTGAATGACTGGCGAAAGGGATAGGAAAGATGAACGAGAATGTCCCTGTGCAGAGGAACGAAAAAGAAACGTCGTTGAAGGATGTGGAAGAGTTTATGCGCCTTATTCGTAAGAGTGATTATAAGATTGTTGAGCACCTTCAACAGACGCCATCAAAGATATCCATACTGTCGTTGCTATTATGTTCCGAAGCTCATAGAAATGCATTGTTGAAAGTTCTGGATACTTCCTTCGTACCCCAAGATGTTTCCGTGAATCAGCTGGAGGGGGTGTTGGCACATGTGAACGCAGGCCATAGTTTGGGATTTACAGACTTTGATTTGACCCCGAAAGGGAGAGAGCATAATATGGCGTTGCACGTCTCAGTTGAGTGTAGGGGCTCAGTCATGTCTCATGTACTGGTAGATACCGGATCTTCCTTAAACGTGCTGCCCAAGAAAGCAATGATGAAATTGGACGTCAGGGGAATCATTTGTACGCCTAGTGACTTGGTGGTCAGGGCATTTGATGGTACACGAAGAACAGTCTTTGGATCCATAACGTTACCTCTACAGGTGGGGCCGGAGGTTTTCGAAACTGAATTTTACATTATGGACATACAGCCCGCATACAGTTGCCTTCTCGGACGACCCTAGATCCATGGTGCTGGGGCAGTCACATCTACCTTGCACCAAAAGCTGAAGTACATGGTAGGGGACAGTGTGGTCACGGTCTGTGGAGAAGAAGACATATTGATTAGCCATCTGTCATCATTCAAGTACGTAGAAGTCGACGGCGAGATTCACGAAACACCATGTCAAGCCTTTGAAGGGTTGCGCATCAAGGACAAAGCTCCAGGGACGAGTAAAGCGTCAGAGGTGGCCGTCTCATCATACAAGGAAGCTCAGGCTCTAGTGGAGACTGGTGAGACAAAAGGCTGGGGCAAGGTTCTGGATATTCCCGTGAAGATGGATAGATTTGGGTTGGGATATCAACCGTCGTCATCAACGCCTGCTGCAGGGGCACCCCGTTTCAAAGGACCGATAACGATCACAGCTAGTGGAGTGTATCACGAGGCCATCAACGCTGTTTCAAATTCCGAAGAAGGAGACAGTGACTGCGACATGGACGCCTGGATTCAGCCGAGCGTGCCAGGACAAGGATTATGCAATTGGTCTATTCAGGAGATTGTTCCTGTGACTCACAAACAGTAATACTTTGTTTTCTTAATTGTTGAACAATCCGGTGTCTTACCCGGGGCATCGTGATTTTGCTTAGGGACGTGCTGTTATGTACATTGCGTTGTTTAATAATTAAATAAAAGGCGTTTTTTCATGTACAAATATTGTGATCTCTGTTTTTCCTGTTTTTGTGTTTTACAATAAAATGGCAACGTGGTTATTCGCTTTATGCATATTTTGAAGCATTTAACCATTCCTTTTGCAGGATAATATTTTCAGATGACATCATTGAACCGCCTATGACTCATTTCGACTTTGAGCACCCGGTATTTCAGGCCGAAGAAGAAATTGTTGAAGATGGCGACGTTCCAGAAGAGTTGTCTTGGTTGGTAAAGCAAGAAGAACGAGTCATTCTGCCTCATGAGGAGGTCATTGAAATCATTAACCTGGGGTCGGAAGGGGTTGAAAAGAACATCCGTATAGGAGCCGCACTGCAGAGCGACGTCAAGCGAAGACTGGTTGAAATGCTCAGAGAGTACAGTGATGTGTTCGCTTGGTCGTATGAATACATGCCTGGGCTGGATACGGATATGGTTGTGCACCGTCTGCCGTTAAAAGAAGAATGCCCGCCGGTTAAGCAGAAGCTTCGCAGAACTAGACCTGATATGGCAGTAAAAATTAAGGAGGAGGTTCAAAAGCAGTGGGATGCTGGTTTCCTAGCTGTTACAAAATATCCCTCATGGGTCGCTAATATATCTACCAGTGCCACCAGTGCCAAAGAAAGACGGTAAAGTGAGAATGTGTGTAGATTACCGTGATTTGAACAAAGCGAGCCCGAAAGATGATTTTCCGCTTCCTCACATCGATGTGCTGGTTGACAACACTGCTCAATTCTCCGTATTCTCCTTCATGGATGGCTTCTCGGGCTATAATCAGATTAAAATGGCGCCAGAAGACATGGAGAAGACTACTTTCATAACGCCTTAGGGAACATTTTGTTACAAAGTGATGCCCTTCGGATTGAAGAATGTTGGGGCAACGTATCAGCGTGCAATGACGACTCTTTTTCATGATATGATGCATAAGGAGATCGAGGTTTATGTCGATGATATGATTGCCAAATCCCAGACGGAGGAAGAACATTTGGTGAATCTGCTGAAGCTATTCAAAAGGCTTAGGAAGTTCAGGCTGAGACTGAACCCTAACAAGTGCACCTTCGGGGTGAGATCGGGTAAACTGCTGGGGTTTATCGTGAGTGAAAAAGGAATAGAGGTTGATCCTGCAAAAATAAAAGCAATACAAGAGATGCCGACGCCTAAAACAGAAAAAGAGGTGCGCGGGTTTTTAGGGAGGTTGAACTACATCGCTCGGTTCATATCTCACCTAACAGCTACGTGTGAGCCGTTATTCAAGCTGTTGAAAAAAGACCAGGCTGTAACATGGAATGAAAATTGTCAAAAGGCGTTTGATAGAATAAAACAGTATTTGCAGGAGCCTCCTATTTTGATACCTCCAGTGGCGGGAGACCCTTGATCATGTATTTGACGGTTCTTGAGGGAAGTATGGGTTGTGTTCTCGGTCAACATGACGAGACAGGAAGAAAAGAGCATGCAATATACTACTTGAGTAAGAAGTTTACTGACTGTGAGTCCAGATACTCAATGCTCGAAAAAACTTGTTGCGCGCTAGCCTGGGCCGCCAAGCGTTTGAGGCAATACATGCTGAACCATACAACCATGCTCATCTCGAAGATGGATCCTATCAAATACGTATTTGAAAAGCAGGCATTATCGGGGAGAATTGCCCGTTGGCAGATGGTTTTGACCGAGTATGACATCCAGTATGTCTCGCAGAAGGCTGTAAAGGGAGTGTATTATCTGAATACTTGGCAGAGCAGCCTATTGAGGATTACCAATCGATGAGGTTTGATTTTCCTGACGAGGATATCATGTACCTAAAGATGAAGGATTGTGAAGAACCGTTGCGGACGAAGGACCAGAATTGGTTCCAAATGGAAGTTGATCTTTGACGGAGCTGTAAACGCCTACGGTAGCAGAATAGGGGCAATCATCACTACTCCACACGGGTCGCACATCCCGTTTACTGCTCGATTGACCTTTCCGGTTACCAATAACGAAGCTGAATACGAAGCTTGTATCATGGGGCTTGAAGAAGCCATTGATTTGCGAATTAAAAATCTGGATGTATACGGAGACTCAGCTCTGGTGGTGAATCAAATAAAAGGAGAATGGGAGACACGTCAGCCCAATTTGATACCGTACATGAATTACGCAAGGAGATTGTTGCCTTTTTTTGACAAGGTCGAGTTGCATCATGTACCGCGCGCAGAGAATCAGATGGCTGACGCCCTGGCCACTTTGTCTTCCATGTATAAAGTCAACTTCTGGAATGAGGCTCCCAGAATTGTTATCTCTCGGCTTGACAGACCTGCCTTCGCATTTGCCATTGACGAAGCATCTGATGATAAACCCTGGTATTTTGATATCCTTAATTTCCTGAAAAGCAAAGAGTATCTGGCTGGGGCATCCAGTCACGATCAGAAGACTCTCAGGAGATTGGAGGGTAATTTCTATCTGAATCCAGACGGTGTTTTATACAAGAGAAATCACGACTTGGTGTTACTGCGTTGTATAGACGAGAAAGAGGCGAAGCTGCTCATGGAGGAAATACATGAGGGTACATTTGGCACGCATGCTGGTGGGCATGCTATGACGAGGAAGCTGCTGTGGGCAGGTTACTATTGGCTAACTATGGAAACTGATTGCTTCAAGTTTGCGAAGAGGTGTCATAAGTGCCAGGTCTATGCAGATAAGATCCATGTGCCTTCGAGTCCTCTGAACGTGATGTCGTCATCGTGGCCATTCTCAATGTGGGGAATCGATATGATTGGAAAGATCGAGCCGACGACATCCAACGGACACCGGTTCATTTTGGTAGCAATCGATTATTTTACCAAATGGGTGGAAGCGGCATCCTATGCTAATGTGACTAAGCAGGTGGTAGCCAGGTTTATCAAGAGAGATATCATTTGTAGATATGGAATCCCCGAGCGGATAATTACCGACAACGGTTCAAACCTGAATAACAAAATGATGAAGGAGCTGTGTCAGAATTTTTAATATCGAGCATCACAACTCCTCCCCTTATCGACCCAAGATGAATGGCGCTGTTGAAGCGGCCAATAAGAATATAAAGAAGATTGTTCAGAAGATGGTGGTGACCTATAAGGATTGGCATGAGATGCTACCTTTCGCTTTGCACGGTTATCGTACAACGGTACGCACATCAACCGGGGCAACCCCGTTCTCGTTGGTATATGGAATGGAAGCAGTGTTACCACTGGAAGTTGAGATTCCTTCCTGAGAGTATTACGAGATGTCCAACTAGATGAGGCAGAATGGGTGAAAGACAGGTTGAACCAGCTGAGTTTAATGGATGAGAAGAGGCTAGCTTCTCTAGCATATGGTCGGTTGTACCAGAGCCGAATGAAGAAAGCATATGACAAAAAGATACATCCTCGTAGCTTTCAGACGGGCGACCTTGTGCTAAAGAGGATTCTCCCGCCACAGGCAGATCGCAGGGGCAAGTGGACCCCAACTACGAAGGGCCATACGTGAGTCAGAAAAGTCTTTTCACGAGGAGCTTTGTTGTTGTCTGTAACACGGTGGGAGAACTGACTTTAAACAATGTTGCGGATAGCAAGAGTCGCCACCGACTTTTATTTTATCCATAAGGAAAGGTTATAAAAGAACAGGAAAGACCTTAGAGAATATTTTGGGTCCGGGGGGTAGGTTATGAAAAGGGAAGGTGTTAGCACCCTTTTCATCCATGGTTATCCATGGGCTCTTAGGTACTTAAGCTCACTTTTGAATTGTTTTGAAATTGTAGTGTGTGAATAGAAAATTTCGGAATAGTTAATAAATAATCCATGTAAGGATGTGTTAAGAACTTGTTTGAAAACTGTTGAAAATTTGTTTAAGTGCGAAACAGTTTTGAAGTGAGCAAGCACCTAGGAGTAACCTACCCTAATGTTTAAAGGTCTTTCTTATTCTTCATTCTTTCCTTTAGTAAGACTATCCCTACTATAATGGAGTAGGTAGTCCTTACTTTGGATGTTAAGGGACATGTGAGGGACAATTGGATTTTTGAAGGCCATTGTGGGGTGTAATAAGCAAACTGGAGGGACTATCATCATTTTTCGAAAGGGACTCGATTCGTAAAGGCAACCATAAGGGACTTTGATGATTTTCTTTTT
Source organism: Lathyrus sativus (assembly GCA_963859935.3). Classification (NCBI taxonomy): domain Eukaryota; kingdom Viridiplantae; phylum Streptophyta; class Magnoliopsida; order Fabales; family Fabaceae; genus Lathyrus; species Lathyrus sativus. The sequence continues at coordinate 35,417,424 of OZ012741.1, read as the reverse complement.
GAGGGACTTGTTTTATACACCCCACTTAACCAATATTCATAGGCAACTTGAGGGATATCCTTAGGAAGTGAGACGGCGATTAAAATCGACTTACGTGTGTGAAATGTTTAATTTAATTATCTTATATTAAAATGATCTAATTTATTTTTTTAAATATCATACATATTAGCACTCCCTAATTACTAACCATAATGATAATAATAATTAAATAATTACAATTTACATCCAAGAGGCAATTACAAAATTATAATAAATAAAATAAATAGTAAAATATAATCAAAATAAATATAATAAAAAAATAACAAATAAGTAAATAAAATATTGGGGTTAGTAAATAATAAGAAAAATTAAATAAGGTTAGTAGAAATATAAAGTTAGTGAAAATAATTAGTTGAAACAATAATAATTAGAAAAATAGACAAAGTTAGAAAAAATAATAAGATAGAAATTTCAAAATAATAATAAGCAACAAAATATGATTAGCAATAATAATTAATTAATAACGTGATTAAACATAAAATTTGATTTTTATTTAGAAACATAAATGATTAAATAATTACTATAATATAAAGTTCTAAATATAACATAATTATAAATTTCTTAATCATTTACAAAATTTAATTATCCCTGATTATATATTAACAATTATTAAGAAAAATATTTACACATTATGATGAAAATAAATTTTAAATAATCAATAATCACATTCACAAAATTTTACATTAAGTATTTATAAGGTTTAATTTTATTTACAACAATTTACAAGAATTATAATAAATATATACATAGAATTATATAGAAAATTAAAATTAGGTTTTATTTTTTTTAGAAAATAATTTTTAGGGTTTGTAAGAATTAGGGTTTATATAAAAAAAATAGGATTTAGTTATATACAAAAATTTTCTAATTTATATTACAATTTAGACATAAAATATAGAAACAAAATTTGTGAAAAAAAAAACATATTTTTTAAAATTAAAGAAAACAGACATATTTTATTATTATTTATTATTATTGAGAAATATACATAATATATTTAATTTTTAATATTATAATATTTAAATCAAATAAAAGGAAAGAAAAAAAAAGCGGAAACTTACCAGGCCAGCTTGATTTCCAGGAAGCACAACAACCATCAGGCTGCGGATTTTGCAACGTTTTCTCCTACGAATATTGTACGAGTTCTTCCACCCTGCGAAACACAAACTTCATCCAAACGGCAAAATTTCACAAAATTGATTGCACCATTGTATTGCTACTGAGTTTTTCAATCGTCCTATGTTTTTCAAATCCATTTATCATTTGACAATCGTGAAACCCTAAAGAGGGCCGAAAACCCTAATCATGGTGAATTCTTGTTCCTGCAATGAAAATCCAATTGAACCACCCAGAATCGTTCTAGAGTTCATTCTAAACATCCTTGCAATGCTCTGAATTTTAGAACCCGAATATGACTTTTTGAAAGATTTTTGTGCTTTTGATCTTACCTTTAGGCTGCTGCAAATTCGTGTCTAGGGTTATGTTTGTGCTTAGTATATATGTGTGATGGATTTAGGTCAGAATCATTGATGTGTTGTGTGGATATTTGATCCCAAAAAATATTCAAAAAGATCATTGTATAAATTTCAAATATTTGATCATGAGTGCTTGCTATTTTGGGAGAGATCACATGATTTCCTTCTCATTCTAATTCAATCAATGATTATGAATTTCTAGAAACAAAATCTTCACCCAAAAATAGATTTTTATATTTTTTATTTATTTAAAATGATTTTTATGAATTAAATCAATAATAAATAAATAAAAAATAATAATTTGGGAGAGATCACATGATTTCCTTCTCATTCTAATTCAATCAATGATTATGAATTTCTAGAAACAAAATCTTCACCCAAAAATAGATTTTATATTTTTTTATTTATTTAAAATGATTTTTATGAATTAAATCAATAATAAATAAATAAAAAATAATAATTTGGGAGAGATCACATGATTTCCTTCTCATTCTAATTCAATCAATGATTATGAATTTCTAGAAACAAAATCTTCACCCAAAAAATAGATTTTTATATTTTTTATTTATTTAAAATGATTTTTATGAATTAAATCAATAATAAATAAATAAAAAATAATAATTTGGGAGAGATCACATGATTTCCTTCTCATTCTAATTCAATCAATGATTATGAATTTCTAGAAACAAAATCTTCACCCAAAAATAGATTTTATATTTTTTATTTATTTAAAATGATTTTTATGAATTAAATCAATAATAAATAAATAAAAAATAATAAAAATGATGAATTTTGGTCAATTGGGTCGTGCACCATGTTATGAGGTGGATTGGGTCATAAATTAGGCAGCCCATTTGGAAAGAAATACTTCTAAGCCTCCATTTTCAACATAAACCATCACAAAATTGCCCAACTTTGCAAGGGCACATTTCTCTCAATTTTAAAGGTATGATGGTGTTCTTGGACTTTTTGGAAAGCTTGAAGAGTCCTCTAAACAACCCCATTGGTTTCAGGTCCATATCATTTACCAATCTCAAGTTATGCCCTTTTGAAGTTGTTGACTTTTTGTTGACTTTGAAATGACCTATAATGTCTTAGATCATATTCTTTCAAATAAAGCATTTTTGGGCTTAACCTTAAACATAAAAGTTGTAGAGAATTCAGTTTCCTTCAAATGAGCTTTGGATGGAGACTTGGTGATGAAGTATGTGAAAGTTATGCCTGGTCAAAGTTCAGTTGACTTTTACTGAGGAAACCCTAATTTAGAAACTCCTGATTATTGATGATCTGGAATCTCCTTGATGAATCATGATCAACCCTTGATAAAATGATGAATTTTACTTCATATACTTGATGTTGGCGAAAAATCATGAAGTTTGACTTTGGTTTGACCACAGTTGACCTCAGTTTGACTTTTTAACTGCATTGACTGCTTTTTGACTTATCTGATCATCTGACTGAGCAAACTTTTGAGAAAAGTCTTGAAACTTGACATGGGGGTTCTTATACACATATAAGATGTTATGAAGCTCACTTGAAGTCTTGGAAGTCCATTTAGCCTGATTAAAGTCAAAACCCTAGTTTTGGATGCACTGCTTAGGAGGTGCATTGTCTGAGGGAATTGTCAACTCTTCTGACCAATTGTGAACTTTGTGAACCTTGTGAATCTTCATAAGATATCTTGTGATACTCATGGGAGGTATTGTGAAGCTTGTGAACCTTGTGAACATCATGAAGTGGCTTTGTAGACCTCATGACCCTTAGGAAAGCTTTGTAAACATTGTGAATCTTGTGAACCTTGTGAACCTTCAAGAAGCAACCTATGGACTTCATGAACCTCATGAAAGGTCTTGTAGATGTTGAGAAGTTTGTGAACCTTGTGAACCTTCAAGAAGCAACCTATGGACTTCATGAACCTCATGAAAGGTATTGAAAGCACTGTGGGCCTTGTGAACCTTGTGAACCTTCATAAAGTAGTTTGTGGACTTTATGAACTTCATGAAAGGTTATGCAAGTTGTTGGAGAACTTGTGAACCCCTGTGAATCTTCTTAGAACACAAAGTCTTGTATTGTGAGGGCAAATTTTGGGGTGCAACAGCTGCCCCTGTTCAATTTTCTGAAACCTGAGGGGTTAGATTGGTATATTTGCCAGTCGTAACCTGGAAGGTTGAAGGGGATTGAACACAAAAGCCCAAAAATTTGCACTCACCAGTGCATGGAGTGATATTGATGGTTGGTTGAACATGATTGAGTGGGCTTAAAGATGCCACTAGGGGAAAGTTCTTCAGTAGTATAATGAGAACTGTCAGGAGTCTGGAGTAATACTGATGTAACAGCATGTCTTCATGAGGATAGAGCAATCAATAATGATAACCCTAAAGCAGTCTTGAAGTGATAAATCTGACCTCAGGAGGATAGAGCAATCAATAGCTCTAAAGCAGTCTTGAAGTAATAATGGCTTCAGGAGGATAGAGCAATGAATAGCTCTAAAGCAGTCTTGAAATAATAATGTGATATGTCTTCAGGAGGATATAGCAATCAATAGCTCTAAAGCAGTCTTGAAGTAATGATTTCAGGAGGATAGAGCAATCAATAGCTCTAAAGTAGTCTTGAAATAATAATGTAATTTCAGGAGGATAGAGCAATGGATAACTCTAAAGCAGTCTTGAAATAATTAGATGGCTTCAGGAGGATAGAGCAATGAATAGCTCTAAAGCAGTCTTGAAGTAGTAATATGACCTCATGAGGATAGAGCAATGAATAGCTCTAAAGCAGTCTTGAAGTAATAGGATGATTTCAGGAGGATAGAGCAATCAGTAGCTCTAAAGCAGTCTTGAAGTCATGAGAGGCTATCAGGAGGATAAAATAACCCTGAGGTTACAATAAAGCAGTCCCAAAGTAATAAGAAGCTCATCAGGAGGATAAAGTAACCCTGAGGTTACAATAAAGCAGTCCCAAAGATCATAAGATTGTTTGTTGGATAATTAACCTGAAAACAAGGTAGCATTCTGTATAACAACATTAGTTTATGCTTTATGTATGCATGTATGACATGATGCACTTAGGTAATGTACTATAGACATATATGTTATGGTATGATGTAAATGATGTATGTATGCTATGACACTGACTGGAAGTGTCTGGATATCCTTGTATAACAACTGCTGGCCACGGAAAATAAATCCCGATTCGTTGTTGAGAGAATATATAACCCTCCGTCTGCTGGGGATAACAAGGTATAGATAACCTCCCGTTGTTGGGGATAACAAGGTATAGATAACCTCCCGTTGTTGGGGATAGTAGGGTATAGATAACCTTCGTTTTCGTTTGATAGTAGGATAAGTATAACATCCCGTCTTCGTTCATCGTGCCCTTATTGGAAAGTAATTTCCCGTATATTCGTATGAGGATAAAAGAGATGGATATAAATTCCAGGGGAGATTAGACTTGTGAAAATGGATTAGTCCTACTGATGGTTTGTAACTGTCTTGTAAAGATGAACCGGCGAAGCTTCGTTGAAATCCTTCCCTCGTTCGTCCTTAGTAAATACTATTACTGCATTTTCATGCATTTCTGGTAAACATCAATCATATTAAAAGCATACATGCGTTTCTGGTAAACATCAATCATATTCAAAGGCATACATACATTCAAACACAACCAATGGACGTTTCGCTTATGTAAATAGGGTAAAAGTGAATCTGGATTCAAAAGATGGAATTTATTTATATCAAAAGTGACCCATACACGGGTAAGTTTGTACAAGGAGACATAAACCCTAGTAAGAGAATTTTGTCATGAAGCTTTACAAAAAGAATCAGCTATGTGGGAAATAATCCTATTGAGTTTCAATTCTACTATTGCCACTCAAGTATCTCATCTTCTTGCTGTTGAGACGGAAACGATTGGATTGAGCTTTATCTGTTTGAGCTTGAGTAAGTAGTATAACTGGTTGCAGTTTCATGAGTGATCCAAACGAGACATAGTCATACGCTTTAATCCCTAACTTTTGCCTGGATTGCCCTTTCAGGTTTTCAATCCACCGGGATACCCTTTTTTGCCCAAGCCGCCTTTTCAGGTTTTTCGACTTGCCGGGTGTACATCTTTTTATATATATATCCCTAATTTTTGCCCAAACCCTTTTGGTTTGCCGGGATGCCCTTATTTTTGCCTAGGCCTGTCAACCTAGCGGGTCTCTTTTTATGCGTAGTATTTTTTAACTATGTCTGCGTTTACAGGTTGTGGGAAGTCTTCACCATCCATTGTAGTCAGTATCATGGCACCTCCTGAGAACACTGTCTTGACTACAAATGGTCCCTCATATGTTGGAGTCCACTTGCCCCTAGGATCACCCTGTGGTAATATGATACGCTTGATTACCAAGTCACCAGCCTGATATACCTTTGGCTTAACCTTCTTGTTAAAAGCTTTGATCATCCGTTTCTGGTACATCTGGCCATGACAAACTGCTGCTAACCTTTTCTCATCAATCAAATTTATCCGGTCAAGTCGAGTCTGAATCCACTCATCTTCATCCAAGCCTGCATCCTTCATAATTCTCAAGGAACTGAATCTTCATATCAATAGCAACTTGCATACCCATGATACATGCCTCATACTCAGCCATGTTATTGGTACAATAGAAACAAAGTCTGGCAGTAATCGGGGTATGACAACCTTCAGGGGAACTAATCACAACACCAACACCATTACCATGTGCATTGGAGGCACCATCAAAAACCATGGTCCATCGGGATCCTTGTTCAGGTCTGTCATATTGTCCAGGTTCTTTGGTAACAGACATAATGTCTTCATCAGGGAACTCAAAATTCATTGACTGGTAATCATCTACTGCTTGATGAGCCAAATGATCAGCAACAACACTCCCCTTAATGGCCTTCTGAGTAGTATACTGTATATCATATCCCGTCAAGATCATTTGCCATCTTGCAATTCTTCGGAAAGAGCAGGTTTCTCAAATATGTACTTGATTGGATCCATCTTCGAAATCAACAAGGTAGTATGGGTCAACATATACTGTCTTAGTCGGCGAGCAGCCCATGCCAAAGCGCAGCAAGTTTTCTCGAGCAGTGAGTATCTTGTTTCACAGTCGGTAAACTTTTTGCTAAGGTAGTATATTGCCTGCTCTTTTCGACCAGACTCGTCATGTTGCCCCAATACACACCCCATTGAGTTGTCTAATACTGTTAAATACATAATCAAGGGTCTTCCATCAACTGGTGGCATTAAAATTGGAGGTTCTAGCAAATATCTCTTGATTTCATCAAAGGCAGTCTGGCACTCATCATTCCATTCCATCACCTGATCTTTCTTCAACAACTTGAAGATTGGCTCACAGATGGTAGTTAATTGGGAAATAAATCTTGCAATGTAGTTCAATCGTCCCAAGAAACCTCTAACCTCCTTCTCAGTACGGGAGCTGGCATCTCTCGTATAGCTTTCACTTTTGCAGGATCCACTTCAATACCTTTTCCACTGACAATGAAACCCAGGAGCTTTCCAGATCTAACTCCAAAAGTACACTTGTTTGGATTTAATCTCAACCTGTATTTCTTCAACCTCTCAAACAACTTGTGCAGATGATCAAGATGTTGTTCTTCATTCTGAGACCTGGCTATCATATCATCCACATATACCTCTATCTCATGATGAATCATATCATGAAACAAAGCCACCATAGCACGCTGATAATGTTGCCCCTGCATTCTTCAAACCAAATGGCATTACCTTATAGCAAAAGGTGCCCCACTGTGTCACAAATGTAGTCTTCTCCATATCTTCAGGTGCCATCTTGATTTGATTGTAACCAGAGAAACCATCCATAAAAGAGAATACCTTATGCTGAGCAGTGTTGTCTACCAGGATATCAATATGAGGAAGTGGAAAGTCATCTTTAGGGCTAGCCTTGTTCAGATCTCTGTAGTCTACACACATACGTACCTTACCATCTTTCTTAGGAACTGGTACCACATTTGCAACCCACTGAGGATAAGAAGTTACGGCCAAGAACCCTGCATTGAACTGTTTCATTACCTCTGCTTTGATCTTTTCTGACATTTCAGGACGCATACGACGAACCTTCTGCTTCTTTGGACGACAATCTTCTTTCACTGGCAAACGGTGAACCACAATGTCTGTATCCAACCCTGGCATATCTTCATAAGACCAAGCAAAGATCTCCACATAGTCACGTAGCATCTGAATCAACCTGCTCTTGACACTGTCCTCTAAATCAGCCCCTATCTTGACCTCTTTTCTGTTTTCTTCAGTTCCCAGATTCACAACTTCGACTGGCTCTTCATGTGGCTGTATAGCTTTCTCTTCTTGTTGTAACAACCTAGCAAGCTCCACAGGTATTTCACAATCGTACTCGTTTCCGTCTTCAGTTTGATAGATCGGATTCTCGAAATTGTAATTGGCAATAGTAGAACTGTTATCAACTGGATCCAGAGTGGATGAGGATCTGCATTTTAGTGACGTGGGTGTGTGTAAGAACACATAGCTGATAAAGCAAAAATAAAAGAAAAAGAAAGACAAGGAACACAATATTTACGAAAACGAAACGTCCACTGATTTTATTGAATGCAGTATGCAAATGAAATGACAACCCGTAACAAGCACACCATTGTGCCCCGGGTAAGGCATATGGCTTGAAAGTTTTAATTGTTCCAGAAATTATAAATTTAAAAACATAACACAGTAATAGTATTTACTCCTGACTAAAGGAGATAGGGATAACATCTTCAGCTGTCCAATTATTGAGTCCAGCACCCACAGTAGGAAAAATCCATGCCTCCAAGTTGTAGTCTTCATCTTGATCTCCCACAGCATTGATAACCCCTTGATTGGTGATACGAACAGCACGAGCACGACGAACAGCCTCTGGGACTCTGCAGTGAAACCCAAACCAAACTTGTCAGACTTGTATGGAATATCAGGAAGCTGACCCCAAATAGTACAACCACCTTCTTCCACCACAGCTTTTGCATCATTGAGGGAGGCCATTGCCATTGTTGGAGGGTTTCTGATGACCACAGGAACCTTCTTCACAGCAGGAGGAGTCACACAATCCTTAACAGCCCAGGGAACCACTTCAAATGACTGACATGGAGTTTCAATGTATTCACCTTCTACTTCCAGATACTTGAAAGTGTTTACATGGCTGACAAAGTATTCTTCCTCTCCAAAGACAGTAACAACTTTTCCATTCACCGGATATCTCAACTTTTGATGTATGATGTGGAGGTCACAGCACCTGCCCCATGGATCCAGGGACGACCAAGCAGACATGAGTATGAAGGACGAATATCCATCACATAGAATGTAGCAGTAAACACCTGAGAGCCAACCTTGAATTGGAAGATCAATTTCCCCATGCACTACTCTTCTAGAACCATCAAAAGCCTTTAACCACAATATTACTGGGCTTCAATACCGTATCTTCAGGACTCAGCTTGTTCAGGACTTCCTTAGGCAACACATTCAGAGAGGAACCATTGTCTATCAGCACATGAGACAGGGTAGTGCCCCTGCATTCAATTGAAATATGCAAGGCCCTGTTATGATCCCTCTTGGCAGGGGTCAAGTCAGCATCAGAAAATCCTAACCCGTTGTCATAGGTCAGGTGAGCAACAACAATTCTCAAACTGGTCCACAGAAATTGCACTGGGTACATGAGCCATCTTTAGAAACTTGATCAATGACTTGGCATGAGCCTCAGAACATAATAACAGGGAGAGCATAGAAATCTTTGAGGGAGTTATGCCCCAGCTGATCAACAATATCATAATCACTCTTGCGGAATGATTTTCAATACTTCTTCCATCTGCTTAGAGAGGTCATCAGCAGCTGGCACATCAGTAGATACAGGCTCAATAACAGGACCCTTGCCCCGAGCATCAGTGGTGGAAGTAACAGCAGGAGTAACTGCACTCTTAGAAGCAACTGGAGGAGAGAAGACTCTTCCACTACGAGTGATCTTGCTAGATCCAGCAATATTATCAATGTCAACAGGCATATCAGGTAAAGGCTCCTGTTTGACACCATGGATGTAAACATCAGACCATAGTGCCAAGGCACAGCTTTGTCAGATGTATAAGGAATAGGACCAGGAGTGGTAATGATCAGAGGAGCTACTCTGGCTTCAGCGACAACTTTCACAGGACCTTCAGCAGTAATCTTGATCGGAGCCCTGATGAGTGATTTTAATGGGACCCTTTGAAGTGATTCTTAGTGGTACTTTGTCAACCATGTCAACCTCTTCAATCTTCTTACCCTGAGTCAGATGATCCACCATACTTTCTACAGATGCTGGTCTTCTTTCAAACACTATAGTATATTTATCCATGAGACGTTGAATCCCATCTCTCAAAATGAAGCAACTATCAGGCTTATAGGTACATTATAGACAATCTTCATGACAACCTGGAAAGATCCCAGCTTGTACTAACCTCTTTTTGATAACAGACAATGGTGTGCTCAACTCCATAACCGAATAGACATGCAGATCTTCATCAATATCTTCATCAATGGCGTTGACAGTCTTCTCGTGATTTGGCATTGGAGCGGTAATCACATTTGGAGTACCTGGTGGATCAAACTCAATTTCTCCAGCATCAATCATATCTTGAATTTTGTTCTTCAAGACCCAGCAGTTATTAGTATCATGTCCTGGACAGTTTGAAATGATATGCACATCGTGCATTGGGATTGTACTTGGGAGAGGTAACATTGGGATTCTGAGGGGCCTCCCTCAGGGTAATAAGTTCAGCTTTCAACAAGTGTTGCAATGCCTGAACCATTGACATGTTGATCTTCGTGAACTGTCTTCTAGCCCTCTGTTGGTTGCCTTGAGGCTGCTCTGTTGTTGCAGGAGTTGGATTTGAAATATGAACTGCACTAACAGCTGATTGCCTTCTGTTACGATCAGGCTGACCATACACAGCATTAGATTCTCTCTTCCCAGTGGGAGGCTTCTTTGCAACACCTGACGAAGAAATGCCACTTGGATCTTACCACTCTTGATACCATTCTCTACTCGCTCTCCTGTCATGATCAACTCAGTGAAGCCAGATGATGAGCTTCCAATGAGATGACTGTAAAACGGACCATTCAGCGTACACATGAACATATCAACCAACTCCCTATCAGTCAAAGGGGGTTGAACTCTTCCAGCTAAGTCTCTCCACTTCTGAGCATACTCCTTAAAGCTTTCTTTGGCACCCATAGACATGCTCTGAAGCTGCATGCGAGTGGGGGCTAAGTCAGCATTGTATTGATACTGCTTGTAGAAAGCTTCAGCAAGGTCATTCCAATCTCTGATGTTGACACTCTCCAACTGATAATACCACTCTAGCTGAGCTCCAGATAAACTCTCTTGAAAGAAATGGATCCACAACTTTTTATCAGCAGTGTGGGGTTGCATTCTTCTGACATAAGACCTCAGATGCAATTTGGGACAAGAGACCCATCGTAGACAACAAATGTAGGAACTTTGAACCCAATGGGTATGACCACCCCAGATATCAAGCTCAAATCCTCAAAATCCAGCCCAGATGATTTCTGTAATTCCATAGCATCCATTCTATCCACCAGCATCTTGAATTTGTCTTCGTTAGGCTCATGGTAGTAGTTAGCCTCAGAATCAGAGTCCCCCCATAGTGTTGTGGAGACTGCCTCTCTCCTGCTCAGATTCTTCAGATTCATAGTCTTCAACCTGTTCCTTGGTCTTGTCAGGACCTTCTGAACCTTCTTCCCATGTTGAGCAACCCAGCAGACCTTCTAGCCTTCTTAGTCTTCTTGGCCAGCAGTGTCTTCAATTCATCCTGCCCCTTGGATAGGTTCAGGATCAGCTCTTGGAACTGTGCATTCTGTGCCTGGAGATCCTTAACTGATTGTTCAAGAGCCATTGCTGAAATAAACAGCGAGAAGATGAGAAACCTGTGCACAATTATAAACCTGTGATGCAATGATATGGGAATGCATATGCAATGTTTTCAAGGACCGCAGGATTTAAATTTGCTTAAACAAACAAGAAAGTAACTTTTTATTAGTAATAACTTGTTTTGCCTTTTAGGCTTACAAAAAATGAAAACGAAATAAGTACAAAAGATGGGGTTTTAAGTCTCCCATGGACGTTTCCTCTTTGTGTTGAGGTATGAGTTGAGGTTTCGTTCCTCATGAAGTAGCTTTGTTAGCTCTAGGATCCTTGCTTGGCTTGCTTTGTAATGAGCCTTGAAAGTATCCCTTTGCTCTTTCAGTTGGATCCATGATCTCTGCAAGTCTTCCATATCAGTAGGCATGTCTGGGTGAAGGATGGTCTAAGCTGTGTCTCCTTCAGCAACAGGTTCCATGGTAACTGGTAGGATGGCAGGATATGGCGTCATGAGTGTCTGAGCACGAAATCGTACCCATCTGAGATAAGCCCCCATAGGAATGGTGTACTTAGCTCCAGTGTCTTGCTGTCAATCCTGTTTACCTTTCCCCAAGCTCGTATGAATCTCTGACGGTAACCCTGAAGATCGTTGTCGTAGTCAAACACAATGCCCTGAATCAACATGTCATGTGGACCATCGCTCCGGGCGTAACCAAACTGTCGTAAAGCTAGAGATGGGTTGTAGGTGATGCCTCCTCTTATGCCTAGAAGTGGCACATTAGGAAACTCCCCACAACGGTCAATGATGGTGACATTCTCCATAGATCTGGAGCACCAATGGATGTCTGAGTGAGAAAGTGACATGATCCTCTTGGACCATCTGAACCCTTGCTCATTCTTCGTTACTGAGCGAGGAAGGTGAGAAATAAACCACCTAGAAAGTAAAGGTATGCAGCACATCAAAGTTCCTCTTGCCCTTGTAGTACGGGTGTGAAGAGAATGTAGGATGTCTCCAAGTAAGGTAGGCACTGGATTGTGACTCAGGAATATGTTGATGGCATGAACGTCTATGAACTGATCAGGATTGGGGAACAACACTAAGCCATAAATCAATAAGGCTAAGATCTCCTCAAAAGCATCGTAGCTCATAGCCTTCAAGAACATTTGAGCTTTATCCACTAATACCTTGGCAAGAATACCCTTTAACTCCACTTCTCGTCTCTAGAACAATGTCAGACTTCTTCAGATGTAGAGCTGCAGCAATAACTTCTGGTTTAAGCTCCTTCTCTAAGCCTGTGAATGGCTTCTGATCAAGAACAGGTATACCCAGAAGTTTAGAGAACTCCTCCATGGTTGGAACCAGCTGATAATCAGGAAATGTAAAGCAATGGTGCTTAGGGTCAAAGAACTGAAACAGCACACTCATCATGTCTTCACTGAACCCTGAAGTAACTAGATCCAATAAGTGACCATGT
>OZ012741.1:35329852-35404040 GCA_963859935.3 Lathyrus sativus | reverse complement strand
ATTTGAAATATGAACTGCACTAACAGACTGATGCCTTCTGTTACGATCAGGCTGACCATACACAGCATTAGATTCTCTCTTCCAGTGGAGGCTTCTTTGCACAACACCTGACGAAGAAATGCCCACTTGGATCTTACCACTCTTGATACCATTCTCTACTCGCTCTCCTGTCATGATCAACTCAGTGAAAGCCAGATGATGAGCTTCCAATGAGATGACTGTAAAACGGACCATTCAAGCGTACACATGAACATATCAACCAACTCCCTATCAGTCAAAGGGGGTTGAACTCTTCCAGCTAGTCTCTCCACTTCTGAGCATACTCCTTAAAGCTTTCTTTGGCACCCATAGACATGCTCTGAAGCTGCATGCGAGTGGGGGCTAAGTCAGCATTGTATTGATACTGCTTGTAGAAAGCTTCAGCAAGGTCATTCCAATCTCTGATGTTGACACTCTCCAACTGATAATACCACTCTAGCTGAGCTCCAGATAAACTCTCTTGAAAGAAATGGATCCACAACTTTTTATCAGCAGTGTGGGGTTGCATTCTTCTGACATAAGACCTCAGATGCAATTTGGACAAGAGACCCATCGTAGACCAACAAATGTAGGAACTTTGAACCAATGGGTATGACCCCCAGATATCAAGCTCAAATCCTCAAAATCCAGCCCAGATGATTTCTGTAATTCCATAGCATCCATTCTATCCACCAGCATCTTGAATTTGTCTTCGTTAGGCTCATGGTAGTAGTTAGCCTCAGAATCAGAGTCCCCCATAGTGTTGTGGAGACTGCCTCTCTCCTGCTCAGATTCTTCAGATTCATAGTCTTCAACCTGTTCCTTGGTCTTGTCAGGACCTTTGAACCTTCTTCCCATGTTGAGCAACCCAGCAGACCTTCTAGCCTTCTTAGTCTTCTTGGCCAGCAGTGTCTTCAATTCATCCTGCCCCTTGGATAGGTTCAGGATCAGCTCTTGGAACTGTGCATTCTGTGCCTGGAGATCCTTAACTGATTGTTCAAGAGCCATTGCTGAAATAAACAGCGAGAAGATGAGAAACCTGTGCACAATTATAAACCTGTGATGCAATGATATGGGAATGCATATGCAATGTTTTCAAGGACCGCAGGATTTAAATTTGCTTAAACAAACAAGAAAGTAACTTTTTATTAGTAATAACTTGTTTTGCCTTTTAGGCTTACAAAAAATGAAAACGAAATAAGTACAAAAGATGGGGTTTTAAGTCTCCCATGGACGTTTCCTCTTTGTGTTGAGGTATGAGTTGAGGTTTCGTTCCTCATGAAGTAGCTTTGTTAGCTCTAGGATCCTTGCTTGGCTTGCTTTGTAATGAGCCTTGAAAGTATCCCTTTGCTCTTTCAGTTGGATCCATGATCTCTGCAAGTCTTCCATATCAGTAGGCATGTCTGGGTGAAGGATGGTATAAGCTGTGTCTCCTTCAGCAACAGGTTCCATGGTAACTGGTAGGATGGCAGGATATGGCGTCATGAGTGTCTGAGCACGAAATCGTACCCATCTGAGATAAGCCCCCATAGGAATGGTGTACTTAGGCTCCAGTGTCTTGCTGTCAATCCTGTTTACCTTTCCCCAAGCTCGTATGAATCTCTGACGGTAACCCTGAAGATCGTTGTCGTAGTCAAACACAATGCCCTGAATCAACATGTCATGTGGACCATCGCTCCGGGCGTAACCAAACTGTCGTAAAGCTAGAGATGGGTTGTAGGTGATGCCTCCTCTTATGCCTAGAAGTGGCACATTAGGAAACTCCCCACAACGGTCAATGATGGTGACATTCTCCATAGATCTGGAGCACCAATGGATGTCTGAGTGAGAAAGTGACATGATCCTCTTGGACCATCTGAACCCTTGCTCATTCTTCGTTACTGAGCGAGGAAGGTGAGAAATAAACCACCTAGAAAGTAAAGGTATGCAGCACATCAAAGTTCCTCTTGCCCTTGTAGTACGGGTGTGAAGAGAATGTAGGATGTCTCCAAGTAAGGTAGGCACTGGATTGTGACTCAGGAATATGTTGATGGCATGAACGTCTATGAACTGATCAGGATTGGGGAACAACACTAAGCCATAAATCAATAAGGCTAAGATCTCCTCAAAAGCATCGTAGCTCATAGCCTTCAAGAACATTTGAGCTTTATCCACTAATACCTTGGCAAGAATACCTTTAACTCCACTTCTCGTCTCTAGAACAATGTCAGACTTCTTCAGATGTAGAGCTGCAGCAATAACTTCTGGTTTAAGCTCCTTCTCTAAGCCTGTGAATGGCTTCTGATCAAGAACAGGTATACCCAGAAGTTTAGAGAACTCCTCCATGGTTGGAACCAGCTGATAATCAGGAAATGTAAAGCAATGGTGCTTAGGGTCAAAGAACTGAAACAGCACACTCATCATGTCTTCACTGAACCCTGAAGTAACTAGATCCAATAAGTGACCATGTCTCTTGTTGAACTGGGAATGATCAGGCACTAGGGAAACCAACTCCTTGAGCTTAGCAGGTATCCCTACAAAGTTGATCCTGATGGTGTTTCTACGAGCAGAAGCCATGACCTGCAACAAAGAACAAAGATAAATCCTTTGGTCCTTGAAATGGTTAGGGAAAATAATATGCTTATGATGCATGATGATGTCATGATGTCATGCTCAATCACAAACATGTGGCACACACAAACAAGTCACACCATAGCCCTAGGTTTAAAGGCTTGCATGAGGTTCAAAGGCAAGTACCCTCCCCTGAAGTTAGATGGTTCATCCTGTCCTACAAAAGTAATCAGGTTCTAAGGGATCTCAATATCATTGATCCTTCACAAGGGTGGTTGTTCAGAAGGCAACTTACTTGCCAACCAAAACCCTCCAAGTTTAAGATCTCAATGAGCGTAGTATCGAGTGTCAACCAACTTCAGTCTGCACCAAAGCCGGTTACCTCACTACTTTCTAAAGGCCAAGATGAGTTAACTAGGGTTCTAAAAGTCAGTTAGTGCATTGACAACATATGGCAGCCTCAATATTATCCTCAACTTGACTTAAGGAATATAAGCACCAACCAAGAAGTCGCACTAACTATGGCCACCAGATCAACCGTATCGATATACGTCGTACAGTTTCCTTGGTCTATTGCCATTTACCTAAGGTACACTAGATCCGGGTTAGGACCTTTCACACATAAGAGCACCCCAACAATATAATAATAAAGCAAACAAGGCAAACAATTTAAAGTGATCTTAATTCCTAAGGGTACCCCTCTTAAATAGGTCCCCAGCAGAGTCGCCAGTTCTGTAACACGGTGGGAGAACTGACTTTAAACAATGTTGCGGATAGCAAGAGTCGCCACCGACTTTTATTTTATCCATAAGGAAAGGTTATAAAAGAACAGGAAAGACCTTAGAGAATATTTTGGGTCCGGGGGGTAGGTTATGAAAAGGGAAGGTGTTAGCACCCTTTTCATCCATGGTTATCCATGGGCTCTTAGGTACTTAAGCTCACTTTTGAATTGTTTTGAAATTGTAGTGTGTGAATAGAAAATTTTCGGAATAGTTAATAAATAATCCATGTAAGGATGTGTTAAGAACTTGTTTGAAACTTGTTGAAAATTTGTTTAAGTGCGAAACAGTTTTGAAGTGAGCAAGCACCTAGGAGTAACCTACCCTAATGTTTAAAGGTCTTTCTTATTCTTCATTCTTTCCTTTAGTAAGACTATCCCTACTATAATGGAGTAGGTAGTCCTTACTTTGGATGTTAAGGGACATGTGAGGGACAATTGGATTTTTGAAGGCCATTGTGGGGTGTAATAAGCAAACTGGAGGGACTATCATCATTTTTCGAAAGGGACTCGATTCGTAAAGGCAACCATAAGGGACTTTGATGATTTTCTTTTTGAGGGACTTGTTTATACACCCCACTTAACCAATATTCATAGGCAACTTGAGGGATATCCTTAGGAAGTGAGACGGCGATTAAAATCGACTTACGTGTGTGAAATGTTTAATTTAATTATCTTATATTAAAATGATCTAATTTATTTTTTTAAATATCATACATATTAGCACTCCCTAATTACTAACCATAATGATAATAATAATTAAATAATTACAATTTACATCCAAGAGGCAATTACAAAATTATAATAAATAAAATAAATAGTAAAATATAATCAAAATAAATATAATAAAAAAATAACAAATAAGTAAATAAAATATTGGGGTTAGTAAATAATAAGAAAAATTAAATAAGGTTAGTAGAAATATAAAGTTAGTGAAAATAATTAGTTGAAACAATAATAATTAGAAAAATAGACAAAGTTAGAAAAAATAATAAGATAGAAATTTCAAAATAATAATAAGCAACAAAATATGATTAGCAATAATAATTAATTAATAACGTGATTAACATAAAATTTGATTTTTATTTAGAAACATAAATGATTAAATAATTACTATAATATAAAGTTCTAAATATAACATAATTATAAATTTCTTAATCATTTACAAAATTTAATTATCCCTGATTATATATTAACAATTATTAAGAAAAATATTTACACATTATGATGAAAATAAATTTTAAATAATCAATAATCACATTCACAAAATTTTACATTAAGTATTTATAAGGTTTAATTTTATTTACAACAATTTACAAGAATTATAATAAATATATACATAGAATTATATAGAAAATTAAAATTAGGTTTTATTTTTTTTAGAAAATAATTTTTAGGGTTTGTAAGAATTAGGGTTTATATAAAAAAAATAGGATTTAGTTATATACAAAAATTTTCTAATTTATATTACAATTTAGACATAAAATATAGAAACAAAATTTGTGAAAAAAAAACATATTTTTTAAAATTAAAGAAAACAGACATATTTTATTATTATTTATTTATTATTGAGAAATATACATAATATATTTAATTTTTAATATTATAATATTTAAATCAAATAAAAGGAAAGAAAAAAAAAGCGGAAACTTACCAGGCCAGCTTGATTTCCAGGAAGCACAACAACCATCAGGCTGCGGATTTTGCAACGTTTTCTCCTACGAATATTGTTACGAGTTCTTCCACCCTGCGAAACACAAACTTCATCCAAACGGCAAAATTTCACAAAATTGATTGCACCATTGTATTGCTACTGAGTTTTTCAATCGTCCTATGTTTTTCAAATCCATTTATCATTTGAAAATCGTGAAACCCTAAAGAGGGCCGAAAACCCTAATCATGGTGAATTCTTGTTCCTGCAATGAAAATCCAATTGAACCACCCAGAATCGTTCTAGAGTTCATTCTAAACATCCTTGCAATGCTCTGAATTTTAGAACCCGAATATGACTTTTTGAAAGATTTTTGTGCTTTTGATCTTACCTTTAGGCTGCTGCAAATTCGTGTCTAGGGTTATGTTTGTGCTTAGTATATATGTGTGATGGATTTAGGTCAGAATCATTGATGTGTTGTGTGGATATTTGATCCAAAAAATATTCAAAAAGATCATTGTATAAATTTCAAATATTTGATCATGAGTGCTTGCTATTTTGGGAGAGATCACATGATTTCCTTCTCATTCTAATTCAATCAATGATTATGAATTTCTAGAAACAAAATCTTCACCCAAAAATAGATTTTTATATTTTTTATTTATTTAAAATGATTTTTATGAATTAAATCAATAATAAATAAATAAAAAATAATAATTTGGGAGAGATCACATGATTTCCTTCTCATTCTAATTCAATCAATGATTATGAATTTCTAGAAACAAAATCTTCACCCAAAAATAGATTTTTATATTTTTTATTTATTTAAAATGATTTTTATGAATTAAATCAATAATAAATAAATAAAAAATAATAATTTGGGAGAGATCACATGATTTCCTTCTCATTCTAATTCAATCAATGATTATGAATTTCTAGAAACAAAATCTTCACCCAAAAATAGATTTTTATATTTTTTATTTATTTAAAATGATTTTTATGAATTAAATCAATAATAAATAAATAAAAAATAATAATTTGGGAGAGATCACATGATTTCCTTCTCATTCTAATTCAATCAATGATTATGAATTTCTAGAAACAAAATCTTCACCCAAAAATAGATTTTTATATTTTTTATTTATTTAAAATGATTTTTATGAATTAAATCAATAATAAATAAATAAAAAATAATAAAAATGATGAATTTTGGTCAATTGGGTCGTGCACCATGTTATGAGATGGATTGGGTCATAAATTAGGCAGCCCATTTGGAAAGAAATACTTCTAAGCCTCCATTTTCAACATAAACCATCACAAAATTGCCCAACTTTGCAAGGGCACATTTCTCTCAATTTTAAAGGTATGATGGTGTTCTTGGACTTTTTGGAAAGCTTGAAGAGTCCTCTAAACAACCCCATTGGTTTCAGGTCCATATCATTTACCAATCTCAAGTTATGCCCTTTTGAAGTTGTTGACTTTTTGTTGACTTTTGAAATGACCTATAATGTCTTAGATCATATCTTTCAAATAAAGCATTTTTGGGCTTAACCTTCAACATCAAAGTTGTAGAGAATTCAATTTCCTTCAAAATGAGCTTTGGATGGAGACTTGGTGATGAAGTATGTGAAAGTTATGCCTGGTCAAAGTCCAGTTGACTTTTACTGAGGAAACCCTAATTTAGAAACTCCTGATTATTGATGATCTGGAATCTCCTTGATGAATCATGATCAACCCTTGATAAAATGATGAATTTTACTTCATATACTTGATGTTGGCGAAAAATCATGAAGTTTGACTTTGGTTTGACCACAGTTGACCTCAGTTTGACTTTTTAACTGCATTGACTGCTTTTGACTTATCTGATCATCTGACTGAGCAAACTTTTGAGAAAAGTCTTGAAACTTGACATGGGGGTTCTTATACACATATAAGATGTTATGAAGCTCACTTGAAGTCTTGGAAGTCCATTTAGCCTGATTAAAGTCAAAACCCTAGTTTTGGATGCACTGCTTAGGAGGTGCATTGTCTGAGGGAATTGTCAACTCTTCTGACCAATTGTGAACTTTGTGAACCTTGTGAATCTTCATAAGATATCTTGTGATACTCATGGGAGGTATTGTGAAGCTTGTGAACCTTGTGAACATCATGAAGTGGCTTTGTAGACCTCATGACCCTTAGGAAAGCTTTGTATACATTGTGAATCTTGTGAACCTTGTGAACCTTCAAGAAGCAACCTATGGACTTCATGAACCTCATGAAAGGTCTTGTAGATGTTGAGAAGTTTGTGAACCTTGTGAACCTTCAAGAAGCAACCTATGGACTTCATGAACCTCATGAAAGGTATTGAAAGCACTGTGGGCCTTGTGAACCTTGTGAACCTTCATAAAGTAGTTTGTGGACTTTATGAACTTCATGAAAGGTTATGCAAGTTGTTGGAGAACTTGTGAACCCTGTGAATCTTCTTAGAACACAAAGTCTTGTATTGTGAGGGCAAATTTTGGGGTGCAACATTGTCCACCATGGACAGTGAAGACTTTACATCGCCTGTGAATTCGGACGCAGTTAAAAAATACTTTGCTTGAAATTGACCCGCTGGACAGAAAAAAGAGAGTCCAGGCAAAAATGGGGCATCCTGGCGAACCAAAAAAAAAGAATGAAAGGTTCGGGCAAAAATTAGGGATAAAATTGAAAAAAATGTACACCCGCGAAGTTGAAAACCTACACTGGGCGGCTTCGGCAAAAAGCGGTATCCCGGTGAACTGAAAACCCGTAAAGGGCG
Organism: Lathyrus sativus; assembly: GCA_963859935.3. Classification (NCBI taxonomy): domain Eukaryota; kingdom Viridiplantae; phylum Streptophyta; class Magnoliopsida; order Fabales; family Fabaceae; genus Lathyrus; species Lathyrus sativus. The sequence continues at coordinate 35,396,261 of OZ012741.1, read as the reverse complement.
GTTCACGCAAAAGTTAGGGATTTGAAAGGCAAATGACTGCGGTCCGAATTTGATACTGCGGTGCGCATTGGTGCGGGAGAATATACCTGAGGGGTCGATTATCAGATACAATCTCTTTGGAAGTGTGAATACCGGGAAAGCACTAGAGTCAGGCGAGTCATAGGAGGATCATCTCATGATGTTCGTCTGCATCCCGTTGCCGACATGTGTACAAATTTGATCTGTCATTGTATTTATCATTCTTGTGCATACTTGTATATTTGTTGTGCGTAGCTTCCTCTTTCCAGGAGTTACATCTCGTGTACAAAACTCCGCCCATTTAGGGGCCCAATCAATAAAACATGTTATTCAGTATTTGATGCTGGTTCTCTACTGTTTTGTACATGACAAACGCCAAGGTTTAATAAAACTAGCAAGTGTATAACATCGCTGGCCCTTGCCAATAATTGCTAAAACTTTGAATTAATTGAAAATGATGTCACTAACACTAACCTGAATAGATTTGGTTGCATAGACTTGTCTTGGCTCGTTTGTGGTGTTGCAGGTGGGCGATCAGAAGATTGCAGTACTGACCAGAAGCTCGTCACGGAAAGACTCGATCCCCACGCAGGTCGCGCTTCTGAGATAACAATGTTCCTTACTGAAGAAGGATCAAATTCCCCAGTTAGTCGCAGCATAGCTGAAGGACATTCTCCAGCAAAGTCGTTTACTCTCAACAGAATTGACGATTCCAAGATCGAAGGCGGTATTCAGACAGTGTGGTGTCCCCAAAAGGATTCCCCCATCCCGAGCGGAGTGGTTTAACCTCAGAAGATTAATATTTCCAACTTGTGTGAGCTGTACCCAGATAGTCTACTCTTCCCAGTAGAGATTCCCTTCCCATTAGGGTCATTTACTCTCCCCCAGCGGAGACAGTTGATTTTCCCCAAGAGAATCGTTTCGTCCCCAGCGGAATTCTCTTTCCAGCAAGCGTTTTCTGTCCTCCCAGTGGAACTCGAAGGTTAAGACTCCCCCCGGCAGAGTTGGCTGTGTGTCCTGGCATTTATTTTGTCGGAATACCGTGTGATACCCGTTCACTCTCCAGCAGAAGTCCAATCATGATTGGCGCGTTCAGCTATTCCTCAGCGAAGCGGACTTCACTCTTCCAGCATTTATTTTGCTGGAATAATTTTGTAACACCTAGTTACCCCCAGCAGAGTTGGCATTGTCTTCAGCATTTATTTTGCTGAAGCGGTTTTCTGTATCTCAGCAGTTCGAGCTTGCATCTGCATTGGCATATAGTGTCATATTTGCATCTACCGAACGAAACGCGTAGCATTTCCATGTCGAATATATGCATTTTGAAACATAAACCAGGTTGGTTAACCGTTGTTTTCAAGTATTTGTTTCCCATGCAGGTGGAGAGAGCTCTTGCTCAAATTAATTGTCAAACATTCAAGATCTCGGCGTGAGACATGTAACGATAATGTCAGTTGTGGCATTATTCCCCACAGAGTTGCTTGTTTAAGTTTCTCTTACCCCTCCAGCGGAGTATTTCTTTAAGATTGCTGTTATAACAATATCAAAAGATGTCGTGAATCGATTTTTGGAAGTTGCCGCCTATGTTAAAATAGGTGTCTGGCAGTATGGATTCGGAAAATCCCCAGTAGAGTCCTTCTCAGATTTGCTGCCATGTCAGCACTGAAAATTGGAAGACTAGACTCATATTGTGTTACCCATGTGATTGATGGAGCTAGCTGCTGCAAAGATAGGCAGAAAAGCTGTATCAGAGTTTTTACCCGTAGCAAAGGCGGAGTTATGTTCCTGTATTTGACAGAGTATTACCCATAGCAGACGCGGAGATATTTTCCTGTATTCGACAGAGTATTACCCGTAGCAAAGGCGGAGTTATTTTCCTGTATTTGGCAGAGTGTTTACCCGTAGCAAAGGCGGAGATATTTTCCTGTATTTGGCAGAGTATTTACCCGTAGCAAAGGCGGAGATGTGTTCCTGTATTCGGCAGAGTATTTACCCGTAGCAAAGGCGGAGATATTTTCCTGTATTTGGCAGAGTATTTACCCGTAGCAAAGGCGGAGATGTGTTCCTGTATTCGGCAAAGTATTTACCCGTAGCAAAGGCGGAGTTATTTTCCTGTATTTGGCAGAGTGTTTACCCGTAGTAAAGGCAGAGATATTTTCATGTATTTGGCAGAGTATTTACCCGTAGCAAAGGCGGAGATGTGTTCCTGTATTCGGCAGAGTATTTACCCGTAGCAAAGGCGGAGATATTTTCCTATATTTGGCAGAGTATTTACCCGTAGCAAAGGTGGAGATGTGTTCCTGTATTCGGCAGAGTATTTACCCGTAGCAAAGGCGGAGATATTTTCCTGTATTTGGCAGAGTATTTACCCGTAGCAAAGGCGGAGATGTATTCCTGTATTCGGCAGAGTATTTACCCGTAGCAAAGGCGGAGATATTTTCCTGTATTTGGCAGAGTATTTACCCATAGCAAAGGCGGAGATGTGTTCCTGTATTCGGCAGAGTATTTACCCGTAGCAAAGGCGGAGTTATTTTCCTGTATTTGGTAGAGTGTGTACCCGTAGCAAAGGCGGAGTTATTTTCCTGTATTTGGCAGAGTGTGTACCCGTAGCAAAGGCGGAGTTATTTTCCTGTATTTGGCAGAGTGTGTACCCGTAGCAAAGGCGGAGTTATTTTCCTGTATTTGGTAGAGTGTGTACCCGTAGCAAAGGCGGAGTTATTTTCCTGTATTTGGCAGAGTGTTCACCCATAGCAATGGCGGAGTTATTTTCCTGTATTTGGCAGAGTGTTCACCCGTAGCAAAGGCGGAGTTATTTTCCTGTATTTGGCAGAGTATGTACCCGTGGCAAAGGCGGAGTTATTTTCCTGTATTTGGCAGAGTTAGTACCCGTAGCGATGGCGGTGTTATTTTTCTATAATAGTGACAAAATTTTCCCGCAACAGTGGCAGAGTTATCTTCCTGCAATAGTGGCGGAGTGATTTCCCGTAGTGACGACGGTGTGATTTTCCTGTATCGTTGGCAGGGTCAGGTTTGTTGACAGAAGTACTTCTCCCAGTGAAGTCGATAAGTTCATTCTAGTATTGACAAGATGGTGTTGAAATCAGATTTATAGATAATGTTCCCCAAACAGTTGTGCAGTTTATTTCTGCGGTTGGCAAATTTCTAGGTTCTTAGTATTCAACCGTCTCGTACCTCGAATGTTTGAAGGTCGTTCGCGCTTCACCCAGTCGGGTCCAAGTCGCTTGAATAGGGGCAGCTGTTGCACCCTAAAATTTGCTCAACCTACTTCACTTGGTTTATGTTTCAATTGCATTGTCATTTGCATAAAAAATCATGTACATAGTCTAATCATCTGCATAGCATAGCATGGGCAAGCCATCCAACAAGGGATCAAATGCAATTCTTATCCCTATGGGCATAACAAGTGATTCTTATTCAAATTCAATCTTAGCCAAGTCATCATCTGAGAAGTCAGTGGATCAAGCAGTGGATCTATCTCCTATCTTGAGGGTATTTGAAGATCATCAAAGAAGTGGTGAGCTGTGAATTGAGGGCATGGAATACTTAGAGGGTCACTTTGAAAGTGAAACAAGTCATTGATGTGACTATAAGAGCTGCAGTTGAAGACAGTCAACTAGGGTTTCATCTGGGTCAACCCTAGGTCAAATGCTTGATTGAAGGGCATCAAGGCCTGTTTGAAAGATGTGGGATGCCTCATTTGACATGTGTATTTGGATGTGGTGTTGTGCCAAGGAGAAATCAAGAGAAATCAAGAAGAAGAGAGGTTTCTGAATTAGGGTTTCTGTGTAAAATCCCCTGATTTAGGGCAAACTTCCAAGCAAGATAATTCAAAATGCAAGTCTCAAATGGATCCTTGGAAAACATGAAACTTGTAAAGGATCTCAATACCTTTAATTTGAGTGGTGGAAGGAATCAAGAAGATTTATAGAACTCAAGTTATGGTTCTTGCAAGTTACAGGTCATCTGAGGACACTGAAATTTGTCAGTGAAAGTTACTTGACTTCCAAGCAACTTTTACCCCCCAAGGAGTTTTCAAATGGATTTCTGGCCAACATGAAAGTTGTTCCTAATGATCTTAGCTTTCTATAAAGGTATAGTATGCCTTCATCTGATTTGTGGAACTCTACTTATGACTTTGGCAAGCAAAGGGCATTTTGGTCATTTGGACATTATAGGTCATTTCAAGCATATGGCCATATCTCCTACTTCCACGCTTCAAATGAAAAAACCTTCAACATCAAAGTTGCTTATAATGATGTTTTAAGGCTAGTAGGGTGGTCATGAGATGTTGGAAAGGCTCATAGCAAAAAGTGATAAAAATGGCCTAAAAATGAGACATAAGTTAATTCAAGTGAAATGGAAAATCCTAAAATCCAAGTTCCAAATCCAAACCATGGCATATGATAGGTCATTTTGACTCCCAAGGACATTTTAAGAACAATGGTTCAGCCACAAGTTTGATTTGAGGCTTAAATCTTGGGGTTGCTTTGTAAAAGTCTTGCTTGCATAATGGCATACTAAACCAAAACAAGGAAAAACTTCATAAACAAGGTGTTTAAGCTTTGTATCTTGTCCAAAATACCACTTAAGGAGAAAATGAAGATAATTACTCAAGTTGTAAGGATTTTGTCATGATATATCACATGGTGAGAATGGAAATGCAAAATATCAAGTCATGAAAGTTCAAGTTGCTACTAGATTGATCTAGATGATTCTAGACCCTTCTAAATCAGTCTATATATTGATTTCATTCTCCATTGGTGAAAGGTTGGTGATTGTTGATGTTAATGGTGGTAGAGAAAAGAGTTTGAACCAAAAATTCTCCATTTGCAAATTGAATTGAAACTTCATTTTTCTCTTCATTACCCTTCCATTTTCTTCCACAAATCATCTCCACAAACTTCCCTGAACATGTTCATGCTAGAGTGAGCCCCCATTGTTGAAGAATTGAAGCTTTCCAAGTGAAGTTGCAAGAGAGCAAAAGGGATTGGATCTGAAGATACAAGCCATCTCCATCAAATCTTGTGCAAGTAGAGTATTATTCATCACATAGAGACCATTCTTGAAGATCTACAAGGCCTGATTCGAAGCTTTTCAACACCTACCATTGCAAGGGTCAAGGTAAGCAAAACCACTTCCACACTTTGATTTAGGCATGGCTAGGATTAGTTCTTGTTGTGAAACCATTAGAGACCATTAGGTGATTCATTTGGATGAGTTTTAGATCAATTAGTGAGGTTTCATTAATGGAGGTTGATTCTTGATGGAGGTAGAACACACTATTTAATGGGTTATAATGCATGAGAATTGGTTGGTTGTGATCAGCATAGCATGAGGATTAATCATATACAAAGATTGTTGAGTTTTGTGATGGTCAAAAACTGAAGAAAATTTGGATTCATGGAGTTGTATGGTTCGGTTTGCATGATATAGTTAGTTTCAACGAAATCCAAAGGCATGGTTGTATTCTAAGTTAAATTCTAGCCAAGTTTGGTTCTTGGATCATGCAATTTGATGGAGAAATGAGAGAGAACAAGTGGTGGAAAGTTCATGCATGGAGCTTGCTTTTTCATGGAGTTTTGAAACCCTAATGGAGTAAGGAAGAAGACAACATGATGACCGTTGGATGCACGTTGAAAATCTGACTTGGGGAAGCCATCCAATGGCTCAGATCGAACACGCGATTGGAGAGGGAAGCCAGCGTCAAAACGCGGCGTTTAGTTTAATGAATTGGCTGGGCCTCACGCAGATTTGATTTCCACACCCCACATTTCCAGGCCCACTTGATTTTACACTATAATTCCTGCTATATGCACCGTGGCTGCTTCTTTCTTTCTTTTCATTTATTGTTTTTTTTTCTGAGCTTCGCTGGGCCCAGGCGCGCCATGCTAGGCGCACCCCCCTCCTGGGCCCATCATAATGATCAACTTCATATATTTCTATTCATACCTCCTCATTCATTTCATATTATTTTCTTCTCCAAATTTTTTCAAACTTCAAAAATTCATATAAAATTGAAAAATGTATATTTTTTAATGAGACTTTTTTTCCTATTTTCTATTCTCTGTCAAGAAAAATATGAAAACATAAAATTGACATTTTACTTCATTTTCATATTTTTCAATATTTTTACATTTAATAGCTTTTTTTAATTATTTTAGTTGATGCCTCTATTTGTTGAATTTAGTTTGAGAGTTTCCTTTAGGATTTTCATCCCATTCTTTTTAGTACAACTAGATATGGATATTAGGTGCCCCCCCTGATTTTTATACTATTTTTTTAGGATTTATTTTAGGTAGTTTGGTTAGAAAACTATTAGGATAGTCAATTAGGTTTGTGAATATAATATAGGTATAACAAAACAAGTTTCTTTTTGGGTTTTCTTTAGGACAAATTAGAAGATGGGACTATAGGGGTATTATGGGTAAGTGATAGATCCCTTAGAAAATGCTAGAAGTTCCCCTATTCTATTAATACTATTAGTATATTTTTTGTAATTGATTGATTGTGTGGTGTGCCCTCTCTAGGGTTATTTGTTTGACTGTGTGGGGTATTGGGCCTGCTTGGGGTTTGGGTTTGAGCTGAAGACTTTGCTGATGAAGCCCATTAAAGACAAGGAATGAAGACCAATTTCCAGAGTTGATGAAGAGTATACCTTGTTGGCAGCTGTTGAAGGTTATAAGGTTTAGGAGTTAGGTAGAGCTCTAGAATAGGAACTTGATTCACAAACATGGAAGGTCTTGTTTGCCTCCATTCTTTCTATATGATTCAAAGTCTCTTTTAAATACCCACCTCCTTCCTTTGGAAGCATTAGTGAATGTATTTAAAAGATAGAACTTTTGAGAGAAAACTATCTGTATCATGTTAACAGTCAGTAGGCCACCCTTAGTAGGCAATTGACTGCTTAACATCCAATGCATCCTGTTAACTGCTACTCATCTTGGAGATTGAGACTTGAAGAAAAGCCCTAAAAGATTGAAGATAGAGACCTTGCTTGAAGGCTGTGAAGATGATGACTGATGTTTGCTTGAAGCTTGTAGATGGTTGAAGATGACTTGAAGACAGATGTTGATGAAGAATGCTGTTGGCCGTTTATTTTTGCTGTTTATAATTTTTGATGTATTGTTTGAATTTCTCTGACTGTATTGCTTGCCCTTTAACCTGTTAGGTTGAAAGCGAATTTTGTTCGCTTTTGCCTGTTGTTTTCTAGGTTCGAGGTTGAGTGTGACTCCCTTGCCTCGCTTGTATTGCTGCATCCATGCATTTTACTGCTTTATTGTATATATGCTATTGTTTCTGTTTCCGTTTATCCCTTAGGATCTCTGTTTCTCTCTGCGCAAGAGAGGAGCATGATAGACATTAGGTCTTAACCCATGCATGATAACATCAAGTTAGTTTGATTCCCTTTTCAACCGTAGGTTAGAGTGTTGTCTCTTCTTTCTCAAAACAAACAGAAAAACACAATAAGATTTCAAATCCAATAAAAGACACTTCTTCCGTAAAAGAATGTGAACTCATCAAAATGTCATTTTTTTGTCCGCTTGGACCAGTAATCAGAAAAACCCTTTTTTAGAAGGAGATAAAAGCAATCAAAACAGACTTGTGTCGTACGTGGCCCGAACTACGTTTGCTCTGATCTTTCATGCTGTATGAAAGTACGTAGGCATAGGATGTGATATCCTAGCGAGCAACCTTCCCCTCCTTTCCCGTAGGTAGGCGAACTACGTTGACTCTGATTTCTCGTTCCAGACGGGAATACGTAGGCATAAAGTGCGATACTTTGCCAAGTCATTTTATTTTCTTTTAACCCCAGACCTGTAGAGTAGATAGAATAACAATCTTTTCGACCGAAAACAAGCGTGGATCCCGTCGAGTACGACGGACGTGAGGGGTGCTAATACCTTCCCCTTGCGTAACCGACTCCCGAATCCAGGATTTGGTTGCGATGACCATTCCTTTCCCGTCTTTGCATTAGGTTTACTTCGAGCGTTTCCTTTCCCTCCGTTGGGATAAATAACGCACGGTGGCGACTCTTCTGTTCAGCCGGCGCCGATTTTCGCAGTAGCGACAAGATGAACTTATCAAAGTGTTATCAGAAGTCCTGAAGAGCTATAACAATGTTAAGCTCAAATACAAGGAGCGTCAAAGCAATCTTGTATCTGAGAATAATATTCTCAAGTCAGAAGTGGCTGAGCTAAATGAAAAGAACTTAAAAATGAAAAATGATTTTGAATTAGCTCAACAAGACTCTGATTCTGAAACTGAGTCTGAATGCAAAAATATTTTGGAAAAATATGACTACAGCTTTTAGAAGTTTCTTGCTAAAAGCATAGACAGAAGCAAAATGGCTTCTATGATCTATGGAGTTAGCAGAAATAACAAAAAAGGAATTGGATATAAATCTTCCTCTGGAAAGGATTTAAATCCAAGACCTGTTGATAAAATTATCATCAAGAAGACTCCTTTATATTCCCATTTTAAATTTGGTCACTTGATTGATATTAAACACACTCGTTCTGAAAAGAACATTCATGTGTTTAAATCTAAGGCTAGTCAGAATAAACCTTATGTTGAAAAACAGAAGTTTAGATGAACCTTCAGAACAACTAACCCAAAAGGATCCAAGAAGATCTGGGTACCTAAGAGTAAAATAATTCCTGTTGCAGATGTTCTTAGCAGTAAGGTCAGGACGCCAGTCATGGTACCTGGACTCTGGATGCTCGAGACTTATGACGGAAGAAAGGTCCATGTTCCAAAGTCTGGAGCTTAGATCTAGAGGTGACGTGAAATTTGGAGGGAATCAGAAGGGCAAGATCATTGGATCTGGCACTATTGGAAATGGTAACCTTCCCTCTATTACTAATGTTTTACTTGTAGAAGGATTAAAGCATAATCTTTTGTCCATAAGTCAATTAAGTGACAATGTTTATGACATAGTCTTTAATCAAAAATGTTGTAAAGCTATTAGTCAAAAGGATGGCTCAATCCTATTTAGTGGAAAGAGGAAGAACAACATTTATAAAATAAATCTTTCAGAACTTAAGGTTCAGAATGTTAAGTGCCTCTTGTCTGTTAATGAGGAGCAATGGGTCTGGCACAGAAGATTAGGGCACATTAATATGAGACGTATATCTCAGATTAATAAACTTAATCTTGTCAGAGGACTTCCTAAGTTGAAGTTCACCTCAGATGCTCTTTGTGAAGCATGTCAAAAAGGGAAATTTTCAAAATCCTCTTTTAAATCAAAAAATGTTGTTTCTACTTCCAGGCCATTAGAATTACTTCATATTGATCTGTTTGGACCAGTGAAAACTGCATCCATCAGAGGCAAGAAGTATGGATTAGTCATTGTTGATGACTATAGTAGATGTACATGGGTAAAATTCTTAAAACACAAGGATGAGTCACATTCTGTGTTCTTTGACTTCTGCAAACAAGTCCAGAATGAAAAAGATTTCAAAATTATAAAAGTCAGAAGTGATCATGGTGGTGAATTTGAAAACAAATATTTTGAAAAATATTTTAATGAAAATGGCATTGCTCATGATTTTTCCTGTCCTAGAACTCCCCAACAGAATGGAGTTGTAGAGAGGAAAAATAGAACTCTGCAAGAAATGGCCAGAACCATGATCAATGAGACTAATCTGGCAAAGCTCTTTTGGGCAGAAGCAATCAACACAGCCTGTTACATTCAGAACAGAGTGTTTGTAAGACCTCTCCTGGAAAAGAGTCCCTATGAATTGTGGAGGAACAGAAAGCCCAACATTGCTTATTTTCATCCTTTTGGATGTATTTGTTATATATTGAACACTAAAGAGAATCTTAACAAGTTTGATTCTAAAGCACAGAAGTGTTTCATGCTTGGATATTCTGAACGCTCAAAAGGCTACAGAGTATACAATACTGAAACACAGATTGTGGAAGAATCTATACATGTTATATTTGATGATAAGCTTGGCATTAAAAAGCCAAAGCAGTTTGAAAGTTTGTCAGATAGAGAAGTAGTCTTCATAGACTCTGAAGGCTCAGAGGCAGAAAAAGCTATGCCAGATGCAACTCCACTAGCTGCTCAAATGAATAACATGAATATTTCTGAAAACCAACAGTTAAAGGATCATCCAGAATCAAGGCTTCTCATCCAGAAGAAATGATTATTGGGAAGAAAGATGACCCTATAAGAACAATGTTGTTTATCAGATCATCTGGAACATCACTTCTTGGGTTGGTTTCTATTATTGAACCAACATCTGTGGATGACGCTCTGAGTGACAATGATTGGATACTTGCAATGCAAGATGAGCTAAATCAATTTACAAGAAATGATGTGTGGGATCTGGTTCCTAGACCAAAAGGGTTCAACATTATTGGAACAAAGTGGGTATTCAGAAATAAATTAAATGAGCAAGAAGAAGTTGTAAGGAACAAGGTAAGGCTGGTAGCTCAAGGGTACAGTCAACAAGAAGGTATTGATTACACTGAAACTTATGCTCCAGTGGCAAGGTTAGAATCTATACGCCTTCTTATTTCATTTGCTGCACAACATAACATCACTCTTTATCAGATGGATGTTAAGAGTGCCTTCTTAAATGGTATTATAGAAGAAGAAGTTTATGTCCATCAACCTCCTGGTTTTGAAAGTGATAAATTTCCAGATCATGTTTTCAAACTCAAAAAATCTCTTTATGGTTTGAAACAAGCTCCCAGAGCTTGGTATGAAAGATTAAGTAATTTTCTTCTGGAAAAGAATTTTATCAGAGGCAAAGTGGACACTACTCTCTTTTGTAAAAAATTTAAGAAAGATCTTTTAATTTGTCAAATATATGTGGATGATATTATATTTGGATCTACCAATGTTATGCTGGGAAAGGAGTTTGCTCAATGTATGCAGGCAGAATTTGAGATGAGCATGATGGGAGAATTGAGATTCTTTCTAGGAATTCAAGTCAACCAAACTCTAGATTGCACTTACATTCATCATACCAAATATGTTAAAGAGCTTCTGAAGAAGTTTAACATGACCGATAGTAAGATGGCAAAGACTCCCATGCATCCAACAAGTACTCTTGGTAAGGAAGAGGTAAGTAAAAAGGTAGATCAGAAATTCTACAAAGGTATGATAGGATCTCTTCTCTACTTAACTGCTTCTAGACCTGACATTTTGTTCAGTGTATGCTTGTGTGCTAGATTCCAATCAGATCCTAGAGAATCTCACTTAACTGCTGTTAAGAGTCTTCTAAGGTATCTGAAAGGTACTACTAATGTGGGTCTGTGTTACAGAAGATCTGATGAATATACATTAGTTGGATTCTGTGATGCTGACTATACTGGAGATAGAGTAGAGCGTAAAAGTACTTCTGGAAGCTGTCAGTTCCTTGGAAGTCATCTGATCTCATGGTACAGCAAGAAGCAACCCATAATTTCACTTTCTACAACAGAAGAAGAATACATTGTTGCTGCTGGATGTAGCACGCAGATACTCTGGATGAAGAGTCAGTTAGAAGACTATCAGATCTTTGAGAATAATGTATCTATCTTCTGTGATAATACTTCTGCTATATGTTTGTCCAAAAATCCAATTTTACACTCTAAGGCAAAACATATAGAAATGAAGCATCATTTCATCAGAGACTATGTTCAGAAGGGTATTATAAACTTAGCCTTTGTTGATTCAGATCATCAATGGGCTGATATCTTTACAAAACCCCTTGCTGAAGATAGGTTCAAGTTTATGCTGAAAAATATTGGTATGGATTTTTGTCCAGAATAATATTTATCAGAGGCAAACTTCTCAGATGCAAAATGTTTAATGCTCTGAAGTATTTCCTCTGTTAATTTACTCATTTTCTTGAATTATTTTACTTGTGCAAATCTGAACTAACAATGCTCAGAGGATCTGAACGTTGGCTAACATTTCATTTCTCAAGAGATTTTAGAAGCACAAGCAAGCAAACACGTGTAGCTCAGAAACTGGAAAGGTAGAGTGCACTTTATTGAATTAACGTTTGAAGTACTGGTTTGAAACTCTGATTTTTCTTGATTTTCCCCCATTTGTCAGAATCATAATTGATGTGCAATGATGTTCTTACTTTTTCATTTAATGCTATATGAAGCGTGCCTATGTGACTATTTGTGTGTCTGATTTTATCTATAAATATCACAAATCACACCATTTCACACTTTTCACCTCACGAACCTTTTATGCATTTCTGTCGTCTCTTTGCTCTTCATCTAAACCCTAAACCTAAAACCTCTCACTCAAGAACAACAATGGCATCTTATTCATCAACATCTGATCAGATGCAATCAACCACTGTTGGTTCTTCTCCTAATGCTGAGGCTTACAAGGAACTTGTGAGAACTCTTCTCACTCCAACTGTATAACTGGAAGTTCTAAGTGAATGTTTTGTAGACTTTGAGTCCATTGAAGAAAATGGGTTTAATCTTTCTTCAACCATTCAAACTCAGAGTTGGACAAAGTATTTTGACAGGCTTATGGGTCCTGTTTATCCAACTTTGGTGAAAGAATTCTGGATACATGCTCAGGTGTGCCCTAAGTTCATCAATTCTTCTGTCCTTGGAAAGGAGATTGTGATTATTGAGAAGCTGATCAGACAACTTATTGGATACTCTGAAACTGATGGTGAAACCAGTCTACAATCTGCTCGTGTGGATCTTGCTGATGTGTTTCAAGAAGTTACTATTTCTGGGGAACCAACTAGCAAAGTAAGGGAACTGAAGCCAGTCTACAGGATCTGGGACAAGATTTTCATGAGTTCCATCTTTCACAGAAAATCATCAAATTCCCCAGATTATGTCAGTGCTGAACAACTCTACTTTATGTTCTGTATGAGCAAGGGAAAGAAGGTGGACTTGCCTTATCTTCTATTTAGTCACATTCTGAATCATATAAAGGAAACAAGAGAAGAAGTAAGAGTCAAAACTGGAAACGTTAGGAATTGGATTCCTATGGGTAGACTGATATCAGACATTCTAACAGAGAATGGTCTTGTGAAATATCTGTATGATACTGGATTGATAGAGGATCTGTCCTATGTCATAGGTTCTGTCATTAATGGCAATACTCTGAAGAGGATGAAGGTCATCACAGAGCTTGCCAGCAAACCTAAGAAAAATGCTACTAAGGATGTCAGCAACAAAAGGATTCCTATTGAAGATTTTCCAATGTTCAGTGCTAACGAACCAAGGGAGATCATCTTATCCTACATAGCTGATTGTCTGTTAAATGGTGTTCCTCTGCCTGTGAACATCGTCCAGAAGGAAGGAGAAGTTCTGCCTAATCTTCTTAGAGAAAGGCGTTCAAAGAAGATTGCTGAAGAAGGATCTGAGGCTCAGCCTAAGAGAAAAGCCTCTGAAGCTGCTGCTAAGCCTCAGAAGACAAAGAAAGTGAAACCAACTCCTCCAGAAGCAAGTCTGGAAGACATAAGAGAAACTATCAAACAGGTATTAACATCTGATCCAACACCAACCATTCACTCTCCATTACCTTCACCTCCTCCATCACCCTCTAGACCATAATCATATGTACCACCATCATCTGGAATTCATACATCTGAACCCTCTCCATCTCAAACTACACATTCTCAACCATCTTCTGTACAAACTTCATTTGAACCACCTCAAACAAAAACACAATCTCAACCAGAACATCAACAACAAGAACCACCTCAACCAGAACCTCAACAACAACAACACCAACAATCACCAGAACATCAATCTCAACCCATTTCATCTGAACCTCCCCAACCAACACCATCTGAACATCCCTCAATAATAGAACAACCGTTATCTGTTCCAGAACCTTCAAATGACATTCTTGATTTGGAACCACTTGCAACCATGGTTGTTTTGTCATCCACCTCATGCCACTCCAGTGAATCATTTGATTCTGAATCAGAAGTTCATTCACCCTCTTGTTTACACATTCCTGATCCACTCAAACCTGCATTTTCTAACCTATTAGCATCTGACCAAATCAATCGTAGAATTTCACTTCGCTCAAAATTCAACCTTTCAGATTTTCAACCTTCATCATCTGAAGCTGAAATTTCACCAACCCCTACACCTCAACTCACAATACCACAACCATCTAAACCTCAACCATTTGCATCTCAACCATCTGAACAACCACCATCTGATCCAACACCTCCTAATACCACTTGTGAACAACCTCATCCAAACTCTGAATCTGCTGAGAAAGTGACCCCTGAGGAATTTCTTTACCCCAACCCTAGATCAGATGTGGATAAACTGTTTGAAAATTTCAAAAAGGAAGTTCGTATGGGGATTGCACGTGTGGAAGAAGAGTGTATGTTCAGTATAGATCCTGTTAAGTCTGAAGTTGCTTGGGATAAATTTATTTCTAAGTTCAACGTTGTGGCTTCTCATCTCAAAGCAGTCTGTGCTGAAGATGCTAAGGCTAAGTTTGCTGAATTAGTCAGACAGACTCTGATGAGCATTCCCAAACCACGAGTGCTGCTTCTGGAAGCTGCTCCTCCTGAAGACTCTCCATCTGAAGATGTTGCATCTGATATGGACATTGATGTGTCTGAATCTGAAGTGAAGCCTGACAATTCAGAACTTGTGAAAGAGGTTAAGAAGATTAAGTCCTGGATGATCAAACAAAAACAAACCACTGAAGAGATTAAGACTTGGATGTCCAAGCAAGAAGAGTCTACTGCAAAGATCACAAATCTTCTGACCCTGATTGCATCTCGTCAACCTTAGTTTCTTTTCATGTTTTTGCACTGTTGTTTTGCATCAGTTTTCTATTTTTTTTATCATCTGTTATGTGAACCATCTGAATGAATGAAATTGTTTGCTTTGCTTTTCTTCTATTATCTTTTCTGTCTTTACACATCTTTTTGATTATGACAAAAAGGGGGAGAAAAAGAATCTGATTGTTCAATCAATAAGCAAATACTAAAACGAAATTTGGACATATTATTATCTATCTTTGAATTTAAAGTCTTTCAGATTCTATTGTTTCATCTGACAAAATAAATTCACTGAAGTTATCCTGAGAATTATCCTACCAGACTCTGATTCCTGAAGCAAATTCTACTCTGATTCTAAACGAAAAACCAGACTCTGTGCTTGAAAGAAGTCATCAGACTCTGATTCTGAAATACACTCAAGCAAAAAGGGAAGTATTCTTTTCCTTTAGAGTATTTATTTCAGGGGGAGATTCTTAATCTCAGGGGGAGTTATAATTACTGCTTTTTATTGAACAAAACTTCTCATGTTTTGTCATCATCAAAAAGGGGGAGATTGTAAGAACACAGATTTTTTCTTAGTAATATCTCTATGTTTTGATGATAACTCTTATGAAATTTTGTATTAGAGAATTATATACTCTAAAATTTGTTCATGAATATTTGCTGCAGATGATTAAAGTATATATATATCTAAGAGCACATTAATCTGAACATGGAACTATGGAAGGCTCTGAAGAGTCAGAATCATCTTATAGAAGAATCTGAGCGTTGTCTGCAAAAGGATCTGAAGCACAAGCTACAGAAGAATCTGAAGTAGAAGCTGCAGAAGGATCTGAAGCAGAAGACTCTAATAGATATGAAGACTCTGAAGCATTGAAGATCTTTGTATGAGAGTTAAGAAGCACAGTTTTTCAGAAGATTTTGAGAGTACTACACGCTGCATGTACTGAGGATCTGATTCATAAAACTCTGCTCTCATAAAACTACACGCTAAAGCACACTTGCTGCATTACTCTGATTCAGCAAAATTTGATGGGCATCCAAGACTCTGATCAACCAGACGCTGATGTTACTTTGCTGAAATGAAATACTTGATGAAGATGAAATTCAAAGTCATATCCTTTGATTTGCCTCAACGACTCTTTCCTCTTTCATGCTTGACACTAGAACACAGACCAAAAGCATTTCTCTGTGCATTCTACTTCCGGAAAGGTCATGTGGTGTAAAGACAAAAAGGTTCAGACCTTTTCAGTACACGACCTGCAATGTCAAGACTTTGTGGACTACTGTGCATATAAAAGTAAGTCTTCCTCATCTTCTTCAAACAAATAACAAATATTTGACAGAAACTCACACTAGCTCTCATAACACATTTTTATTGTTGAGTTTATTTCATTGTTCTTAATCTTAAGTGAAAAATCATAGTTGTGATCAAGCTTTACTAGAAGTATTTTAACACTTGTATTTTTTATTACATTTGATTGTAAGAGAACCTTAAGAAGATCCAGTTAGGATCAGTAGTTCTTGAGAAGACTTTGAATAGTTGTTCTTAGTGCTTACTATTGTAATCAGTTGATTAAATAGTGGATTAAGTCCTTGTTTGAGAAAGGAAAATCACTCTAGAAAGGGTGGACTGGAGTAGTTGAGTTCAACGAACCAGGATAAAAATACTTGAGTTTTTACTTCTAAGTTTTTATCTTCATACTTATTCAACCCCCCCCCCCCCCCCCCGTCTAAGTATTTTCTCACCTTCAGTTGGTATCAGAGCTCCGGTTATATGTGTGCTACCACTTCACAGTGACAGAAAAGATCCAGTGAGAAAAAACTTTGATACTTATATTTGGTTGTTCGTAATGGCTGATGTTTCAACATCCAACAAGTATGAAGAAAGAGACAGAATCAGTACAAAGCCCCCTATGTTTGATGGGGAGAAATTTGATTATTGGAAAGACAGGATTGAAAGCTTTTTCTATGGTTATGTGACTGATTTATGGGATTTATTCATAGATGGATATGTTCATCCCATTGATGGGAATGGCAAGAAAATAGAAAGAAAATCTATGACTAAAGTCCAAAAGAAGGAATTTAGAAATCATCACAAGGCCAGAACTATATTGTTAAATGCAATATCTCATACTGAGTATGAGAAGATCACAAATAGAGAAACTACATGTGATATTTTTGAATCTCTAAAGATGACTCATGAGGGAAACTCTCAAGTCAAGGAAACAAAGGCTCTGGCTCTAATTCAGAAGTATGAAGCTTTCAAGATGGAAGAAGTTGAATCTGTTGAAGCCATGTTCTCCACATTTCAAATACTTACAGCTGGACTAAAGGTTCTGGATAAAGGTTACTCTACTGCTGATCATGTGAAAAAGATCATCAGAAGCTTACCCACCAGATGGAGACCTATGATGACTGCGCTGAAAATGGCTAAAGATCTGAACAATATCTCCTTGGAGTAACTAATCAGTTCACTGAGGAGTCATGAAATTGAACTTGAGGAAGATGAGCCTCAAAAGAAAGGTAAGTCAATTGCCTTAAAATCTAATAAATCTGCTAAAGCGTTGCAGGTAATAGAGGAAAGCTCTGAAGAATCCTCATCTGAAGATGAAGATGAATTATCCATGCTGTCCAGAAGAATAAACAAACTCTGGAAGTATAAAGGAAAGAAGTTTAGAAACTTTAGGAAGTCTGACCAAAGAAAGGAATCTTCTGGACACAGAAGATCTGGCAAAAAGGAGGTTGTCTGCTACGAATGTAAAGAACCTGGACATTACAAAAATGAATGTCCAAAGCTTCTGAAAGAAAAGCCTAAAAGAAAATTTGATAAGAAGAAGAAGGTTCTAATGGCAACCCGGGGTGATTCAGATACATCTGAATCTGAATCTGAGGCAGAAGAAGAATGTGCCAACGTAGCATTGATGGCAGACATAGAAGATCAGGAGGAAGGAATCTCAGGATCTGAATCTGACTCTGAATCTGACTCTGACGCTGAAGAGGTAATGGCTAAACTCACTAAAGATGAACTTATCAAAGTGTTATTAGAAGTTCTGAAGAGCTATAACAATGTTAAACTCAAATACAAGGAGCGTCAAAGCAATCTTGTATCTGAGAATAATATTCTCAAGTCAGAAGTGGCTGAGCTAAATGAAAAGAACTTAAAAATGAAAAATGATTTTGAATTAGCTCAACAAGACTCTGATTCTGAAACTGAGTCTGAATGCAAAAATATTTTGGAAAAATATGACTACAGCTTTTAGAAGTTTCTTGCTAAAAGCATAGACAGAAGCAAAATGGCTTCTATGATCTATGGAGTTAGCAGAAATAACAAAAAAGGAATTGGATATAAATCTTCCTCTGGAAAGGATTTAAATCCAAAACCTGTTGATAAAATTATCATCAAGAAGACTCCTTTATATTCCCATTTTAAATTTGGTCACTTGATTGATATTAAACACACTCGTTCTGAAAAGAACATTCATGTGTTTAAATCTAAGGCTAGTCAGAATAAACCTTATGTTGAAAAACAGAAGTTTAGATGAACCTTCAGAACAACTAACCCAAAAGGACCCAAGAAGATCTGGGTACCTAAGAGTAAAATAATTCCTGTTGCAGATGTTCCTAGCAGCAAGGTCAGGATGCCAGTCATGGTACCTGGACTCTGGATGCTCGCGACATATGACGGGAGAAAGGTCCATGTTCCAAAGTCTGGAGCTTAGATCTGGAGGTGACGTGAAATTTGGAGGGAATCAGAAGGGCAAGATCATTGGATCTGGCACTATTGGAAATGGTAACCTTCCCTCTATTACTAATATTTTACTTGTAGAAGGATTAAAGCATAATCTTTTGTCCATAAGTCAATTAAGTGACAATGGTTATGACATAGTCTTTAATCAAAAATGTTGTAAAGCTATTAGTCAAAAGGATGGCTCAATCCTATTTAGTGGAAAGAGGAAGAACAACATTTATAAAATAAATCTTTCAGAACTTAAGGTTCAGAATGTTAAGTGCCTATTGTCTGTTAATGAGGAGCAATGGGTCTGGCACAGAAGATTAGGGCACATTAATATGAGACGTATATCTCAGATTAATAAACTTAATCTTGTCAGAGGACTTCCTAAGTTGAAGTTCACCTCAGATGCTCTTTGTGAAGCATGTCAAAAAGGGAAATTTTCAAAATCCTCTTTTAAATCAAAAAATGTTGTTTCTACTTCCAGACCATTAGAATTACGTCATATTGATCTGTTTGGACCAGTGAAAACTGCATCCATCAGAGGCAAGAAGTATGGATTAGTCATTGTTGATGACTATAGTAGATGGACATGGGTAAAATTCTTAAAACACAAGGATGAGTCACATTCTGTGTTCTTTGACTTCTGCAAACAAGTCCAGAATGAAAAAGATTTCAAAATTATAAAAGTCAGAAGTGATCATGGTGGTGAATTTGAAAACAAATATTTTGAAAAATATTTTAATGAAAATGGCATTGCTTATGATTTTTCCTGTCATAGAACTCCACAACAGAAGGGAGTTGTAGAGAGGAAAAATAGAACTCTAAAAGAAATGGCCAGAACCATGATCAATGAGACTAATTTGGCAAAGCACTTTTGGGCTGAAGCAATCAACACAGCCTGTTACATTCAGAATAGAGTGTTTGTAAGACCTCTTCTGGAAAAGAGTCCCTATGAATTGTGGAGGAACAGAAAGCCCAACATTGCTTATTTTCATCCTTCTGGATGTATTTGTTATATATTGAACACTAAAGAGAATCTTAACAAGTTTGATTCTAAAGCACAGAAGTGTTTCATGCTTGGATATTCTGAACGCTCAAAAGGCTACAGAGTATACAATACTGAAACATAGATTGTGGAAGAATCTATACATGTTAGATTTGATGATAAGCTTGGCATTAAAAAGCCAAAGCAGTTTGAAAGTTCGTCAGATAGAGAAGTAGTCTTCATAGACTCTGAAGGCTCAGAGGCAGAAAAAGCTATGCCAGATGCAACTCCACTAGCTGCTCAAATGAATAACATGAATATTTCTGAAGAACCAACAGTTAAAGGATCATCCAGAATCAAGGCTTCTCATCCAGAAGAAATGATTATTGGGAAGAAAGATGACCCTATAAGAACAATGTTGTTTATCAGATCATCTGGAACATCACTTGTTGGGTTGGTTTCTATTATTGAACCAACATCTGTGGATGAGGCTCTGAGTGACAATGATTGGATACTTGCAATGCAAAATGAGCTAAATCAATTTACAAGAAATGATGTGTGGGATCTGGTTCCTAGACCAAAAGGGTTCGACATTATTGGAACAAAGTGGGTATTCAGAAATAAATTAAATGAGCAAGGAGAAGTTGTAAGGAACAAGGTAAGGCTGGTAGCTCAAAGGTACAGTCAACAAGAAGGTATTGATTACACTGAAACTTATGCTCCAGTGGCAAGGTTAGAATCTATACGCCTTCTTATTTCATTTGCTGCACAACATAACATCACTCCTTATCATATAGATGTTAAGAGTGCCTTCTTAAATGGTATTATAGAAGAAGAAGTTTATGTCCATCAACCTCCTGGTTTTGAAAGTGATAAATTTCCAGATCATGTTTTCAAACTCAAAAAATCTCTTTATGGTTTGAAATAAGCTCCCAGAGCTTGGTATGAAAGATTAAGTAATTTTCTTCTGGAAAAGAATTTTATCAGAGGCAAAGTGGACACTACTCTCTTTTGTAAAAAATTTAAGAAAGATCTTTTAATTTGTCAAATATATGTGGATGATATTATATTTGGATCTACCAATGTTATGTTGGGAAAGGAGTTTGCTCAATGTATACAGGCAGAATTTGAGATGAGCATGATGGGAGAATTGAGATTCTTTCTAGGAATTCAAGTCAACCAAACTCTAGATTGCACTTACATTCATCAGACCAAATATGTTAAAGAGCTTCTGAAGAAGTTTAACATGACCGATAGTAAGATGGCAAAGACTCCCATGCATCCAACAAGTACTCTTGGTAAGGAAGAGGTAAGTAAAAAGGTAGATCAGAAACTCTACAGAGGTATGATAGGATCTCTTCTCTACTTAACTGCTTATAGACCTAACATTTTGTTCAGTGTATGCTTGTGCGCTAGATTCCAATCAGATCCTAGAGAATCTCACTTAACTGCTGTTAAGAGGATTCTAAGGTATCTGAAAGGTACTACTAACGTGGGTCTGTGTTACAGACGATCTGATGAATATACATTAGTTGGATTCTGTGATGCTGACTATGCTGGAGATAGAGTAGAGCGTAAAAGTACTTCTGGAAGTTGTCAGTTCCTTGGAAGTCATCTGATCTCATGGTACAGCAAGAAGCAACCCAAAATTGCACTTTCTACAACAGAAGCAGAATACATTGCTGTTGTTGGATGTAGCACGCAGATGCTCTGGATGAAGAGTCAGTTAGAAGACTATCAGATCTTTGAGAATAATGTATCTATCTTCTGTGATAATACTTCTGCTATATGTTTGTCTAAAAATCCAATTTTACACTCTAAGGCAAAACATATAGAAATGAATCATCATTTCATCAGAGACTATGTTCAGAAGGGTATTATAAACTTAGCCTTTGTTGATTCAGATCATCAATGGGCTGATATCTTTACAAAACCCCTTGCTGAAGATAGGTTCAAGTTTATGCTGAAAATATTGGTATGGATTTTTGTCCAGAATAATATTTATCAGAGGCAAACTTCTCAGATTCAAAATGTTTAATGCTCTGAAGTATTTCCTCTGTTAATTTATTCATTTTCTTGAATTATTTTACTTGTTTAAATCTGAACTAACAATGCTCAGAGGATCTGAACGTTGGCTAACATTTCATTTCTCAAGAGATTTCAGAAGCACAAGCAAGCAAACACGTGTAGCTCAGAAACTGGAAAGGTAGAGTGCACTTTATTGAATTAACGTTTGAAGTACTGCTTTGAAAATCTGATTTTTCTTGATTTTCCCCCATCTGTGAAAATCATAATTGCTGTGCAATGATGTTCTTACTTTTTTATTTAATGCTATGTGAAGCGTGCCTATGTGACTGTTTGTGTGTCCATTTTATCTATAAATATCACAAATCACACCATTTCACACTTTTCACCTCACGAACATTTTATGCATTTCTGTCGTCTCTTTACTCTTCATCTAAACCCTAAACCTAAAACCTCTCACTCAAGAACAACAATGGCATCTTATTCATCAACATCTGTTCATATGCAATCAACCACTGTTGGTTCTTCTCCTAATGCTGAGGCTTACAAGGAACTTGTGAGAACTCTTCTCACTCCAACTGTAGAACTGGAAGTTCTGAGTGAATGTTTTGTAGACTTTGAGTCCATTGAAGAAAATGGGTTTAATCTTTCATCAACCATTCAAACTTAGAGTTGGACAAAGTATTTTGACAGGCTTATGGGTCCTGTTTATCCAACTTTGGTGAAAGAATTCTGGATACATGCTCAGGTGTGCCCTAAGTTCATCATTTCTTCTGTCCTTGGAAAGGAGATTGTGATTATTGAGAAGCTGATCAGACAACTTATTGGATACTCTGAAACTGATGGTGAAACCAGTCTACAATCTGCTCGTGTGGATCTTGCTGATGTGTTTTAAGAAGTTACTATTTCTGGGGAACCAACTAGCAAAGTAAGGGAACTGAAGCCAGTCTACAGGATCTGGGCCAAGATTTTCATGAGTTCCATCTTTCACAGAAAATCATCAAATTCCCCTGATTATGTCAGTGTTGAACAACTCTACTTTATGTTTTGTATGAGCAAGGGAAAGAAGGTGGACTTGCCTTATCTTCTGTTTAGTCACATTCTGAATCATATAAAGGAAACAAGAGAAGAAGTAAGAGTCAAAACTGGAAAAGTTAGGAATTGGATTCCTATGGGTAGACTGATATCAGACATTCTAACAGAGAATGGTCTTGTGAAATATATGTATGATACTGGATTGATAGAGGATCTGTCCTATGTCATAGGTTCTGTCATTAATGGCAATACTCTGAAGAGGATGAAGGTCATCACAGAGCTTGCCAGCAAACCTAAGAAAAATGCTACTAAGGATGTCAGTAACAAAAGGATTCCTATTGAAGATTTTCCAATGTTCAGTGCTAACGAACCAAGGGAGATCATCTTATCCTACATAGCTGATTGGCTGTTAAATGGTGTTCCTCTACCTGTGAACATCGTCCAGAAGGAAGGAGAAGTTCTGCCTAATCTTCTTAGAGAAAGGCGTTCAAAGAAGATTGCTGAAGAAGGATCTGAGGCTCAGCCTAAGAGAAAAGCCTCTGAAGCTGCTGCTAAGCCTCAGAAGACAAAGAAAGTGAAACCAACTCCTCCAGAAGCAAGTCTGGAAGACATAAGAGAAACTATCAAACAGGTATTAACATCTGATCCAACACCAACCATTCACTCTCCATTACCTTCACCTCCTCCATCACCTTCTAGACCACAATCATATGTACCACCATCATCTGGAATTCATACGTCTGAACCCTCTCCATCTCAAACTACACATTCTCAACCAGAACATCAACAACAACAACCACCTCAACCAGAACCTCAACAACAACAACAACAACAATCACCAGAACATCAATCTCAACCTATTTCATCTGAACCTCCCCAACCAACACCATCTGAACATACCTCAATAATAGAACAACCGTTATCTGTTCTAGAACCTTCAAATGACATTCTTGATTTGGAACCACTTGCAACCATGGTTGTCTTGTCATCCACCTCATGCCACTCCACTGAATCATTTGATTCTGAATCAGAAGTTCATTCACCCTCTTGTTTACACATTCCTGATCCACTCAAACCTGCATTTGCTAACCTATCAGCATCTGACCAAATCAATCGTAGAATTTCACTTCGCTCAAAATTCAACCTTTCAGATTTTCAACCTTCATCATCTGAAGCTGAAATTTCACCAACCCCTACACCTCAACTCACAATACCACAACCATCTAAACCTCAACCATTTGCATCTCAACCATCTGAACAACCACCATCTGATCCAACACCTCCTAATACCACTTGTGAACAACCTCAGCCAAACTCTGAATCTGCTGAGAAAGTGACCCCTGAGGAATTTCTTTACCCCAACCCTAGATCAGATGTGGATAAACTGTTTGAAAATTTCAAAAAGGAAGTTCGTATGGGTATTGCACGTGTGGAAGAAGAGTGTCTGTTCAGTATAGATCCTGTTAAGTCTGAAGCTGCTTGGGATAAATTTATTTCTAAGTTCAACGTTGTGGCTTCTCATCTCAAAGCAGTTTGTGCTGAAGATGTTAAGGCTAAGTTTGCTGAATTAGTCAGACAGACTCTGATGAGCATTCCCAAACCACGAGTGCTGCTTCTGGAAGCTGCTCCTGCTGAAGACTCTCCATCTGAAGATGTTGCATCTGATATGGACATTGATGTGTCTGAATCTGAAGTGAAGCCTGACAATTCAGAACTTGTGAAAGAGGTTAAGGAGATCATGTCTTGGATGATCAAACAAGAACAAACCACTGAAGAGATTAAGACTTGGATGGCCAAGCAAGAAGAGTCTATTACAAAGTGTCGCTACTGCGAAAATCGGCGCCGGCTGAACAGAAGAGTCGCCACCGTGCGTTATTTATCCCACGGGAGGGAAAGGAAACGCTCAGAGTAAACCTCGCACAACACGGGAAAGGTATGGTCGTCGCAACCAAAACCTGGATTCGGGAGTCGGTTACGCAAGGGGAAGGTATTAGCACCCCTCACGTCCGTCGTACTCGACGGGATCCACGCTTGTTTTCGGGTATGGATTGTTATTCTATCTACGCTAAAGGTCTGGGGTTAAAAGAAAAGAAAATGAAAATAAAAATGACTCGGCAAAGTATCGCACTTTATGCCTACGTATTCCCGTCTGGAACGAGAAATCAGAGTCAACGTAGTTCGCCTACCTACGGGAAAGGAGGGGAAGGTTGCTCGCTAGGATATCGCATCCTATGCCTACGTACTTTCATACAGCATGAAAGATCAGAGCAAACGTAGTTCGGGCCACGGAAGACACAAGCTTGTCTTGGTTGATTTTATTCTTTCTGAAAAAAAGGTTTTCTGATTAGCGGTCCAAGCGGACAAAAATGACGTTTTGATGAGTTCACATTCTTTTACGGAAGAAGTGGCTCTTATTGTGTTTGAAATCTTTATGTGTTTTTCTGTTTGTTTTGAGAAAGAAAGAGACAGAACTCTAACCTACGGTTGCGAAGGGAATCAAACTAACCTAATGTTATCATGCATGGGTTAAGACCTAGTGTCTATCATGCTTCTCTCTTGCACAGAGAGAAACAGAGATCCTACGGGATAGGCAGAAACAGAAACAATATCAGATATATATAGTAAAACAGTAAAATGCATGGATGCAACAGCACAAGCGAGGCAAGGGAGTCCCACTCAACCTCGAACCTAGAAAACAATAGGCAAAAGTGAACAAACTTCACTTTCAACCCAGCAGGGTAAACAGCAAACAATACAGTCCAGAAAACCAATCAATACATCAGAAATGACATACAGCAATAAAACAAACAGCTTCAGCAGCTCTGAATCAACATCTGGCTTCAAGTAATCTCCAATCAGCTACAAGCTTCAACAAGCATCAGTCTCCATCTTCATGACCTTTAGGCAAGGGCTTTGATCATCAGTCTTCTATCTGCAATGGCTTTTCTTCAAGCTCAAACCTCCAGGATGAGGGATTAGTCACAAGAGTGAATTGGGTGTTAAGCAATCAGTTGACTACCAAGGGTGGTGAACAGACTGCTTCTAACACAAGAGACATTTTCTCTCAAGAGTTCTATCTCATAGACACTATCACCAAGCCTTCCAAAGGAAGGGGATGAGTGTCTTAGAGAGACTCTGAATCACAGAGAAGAATGGATGCAGACAAGGCAATCCATGTTTGAAAAACAAACTTTCTAATCTAGAGCTCTGCCTAGCTCCTAAACCCTAGTCTCCTCAGCATCTGCTAGCAAGAACCTCCTCCTCAACTCGGGCAGTTGATCTTCAATCTTTGGATCTCCAATGGTCTTCATCTCCTCAAATCTTCAGCTTCCCCAGGGCCCCAGACAAACCCAATACCCAAGCAAGCAAGCAATAATCCCCAGAGGGCACACCACACCAGTCAATCAGATATACAGACAGTAATATACTAATAGCAGTAGGGGAATCCTGACTTTTCCTAAGGGGTCTAATAACTACCCATAGCCCCTATAGTCCCATAACTAATCTAGTCAAACCCTAAGTCCTAAGGGAAATGAATTGAACTTCCTAAGTCATCACCTAAAAACCCTAATTTGTTTATGTTGTTCAAGCCTACCTTAATCACCTAAAATTAACTCCTAAAAATGGGAACTAAATGGAATCTACAAGTTCAATATCTCATCTAAACACCCTAAAAAGAATGAACAAAAATATTAAAGCATTTAGTAGAACAAAAATCATTAAAATCATGCATGAAATGAAACTACTTAAAATGACATTTATTTAGAAAATATGGAAAAAATATGAAATAAAAATAAAAATGCAATTTTATTTAATGACAATTTTCTAGACATTCTAATGAAAATGATGTAAAAAGAATGAAGTGAAAATGATTTTCTATGAATTTATTATGAATTTTTAAAGTGAATGAAAAATTAAAATGAATTAAAAAAAACAATTGGAATTAAAATGAGAAGGAGGGGGTACTAATATCAATCACGCCTAGTTGTATCCAGGATGGGCCAACAATGGTGGGGTGCGCGTAGCAAGTTACTAAGGCCCAGAACCACTCAGCAATTATAATAACAAAGAAGAGGAATCAGGGGGGTGAGAAAAGAAGGAGTTTCACGTTAAAACTGATTGGGCTCACTAACTGGGGGTGGGAATAACACATCACATTCAGGCCCGCCCGTTTCAATTAATGAAACGGTGCGTTTGGCACCAACACACTTCCCTCCAAATCTGAATTGAATAAGAGCCATAGGATCACTCTCTGAGTCAAAAGTCCAACATGAAAGGGACGGACACGATTTCATCTTCTCCAATGGATCAAATGAATTAGGGTTTCTGCCATGAATGTCCATGCACGAACCAAACTTACACCAATCTGTTCTCACTCCACAATGCATGAAACGCCACGATGTAAACATGAAAAACGCTCTAAATTCCTCCCTCTACACGCCTATGGTCTTAGATCAATCTGAAATTCACTAGATCACTCAACCCGATAACAACCAGTTCTGGTCACCATGGAAATCCTCTGCAACTCATCAACATAATTCTCCATCAAACTTACACTAACCTAACCTATGACTAATGGTTATCATTCTGATCTATCAAGCTAAGCTTATGATGCATTCTACTACAAGTTCCGAGCCCTAACAGTTTTGTACACCTGCTAACAAACATCACCAAACCTCTCCAAACTCAGCCTAATTGCTCTACTAACATCCTACATCATATCTAAACTAACAAATCTATGCTAAACTAACTGAATCAAGCTGTGGCAGAGAAAATGCACCTGGTGTGAAATCTTGAGGATGATGATGAAACTTGTGGATCTGAGGCTTTTGAGGCTTGGATCTTGATCTACAAACTCAATGCTCGATTCTGTTTGCAACACTTGAATGAAACTTGGCTTGAATTGTGCTGTCAACTTGAAACTTCAATTTTGATGTTGATGATGGAAGTGCTCGAAAATGGATTGATCACACTTGGATCTTGGTTGAATTCTGATCTATGATGATGAATCAGTATAATGAAGTTGATTTTGATGATAATTGGTGAAGAATTTGAGAGATTGAAGTGAAATTGCAAAGAGAAAGAATGAGAGGGTTTGTGAAATTCTTGGTGAAAAATGAAGCCAACCCTTGATCAATCTTCATTTCATGAATATATAGGGCTCACATGAACATTCTATATCCATCTTGCACATTCCCTTGCCTTCCAACTTTGATCCATTTTTGAAATGTTTCTTAAAATGCAAGTAACCAAGGATAACTTTGAAATCTTCCACTAAACTCAAAAAAGTGTTTGAACCATTGTCTTTAGAATGTCTTTTCCATTCAAAATCATATATTGGAAGTCTCCATTTGGACTTATAAATCTCTCAAACCATTTTTCATTTTGACTTTATTCAAATTATAAGCCATTTTAGTTCAAATTTGGACCAATCATGCAACTTCATGCTATGAGCTTTTCCAACAATTTGTGACCTTCTTTCTAGACTTAAAATCCCATTTGGAGCAAGTTTGATGTTGTAAGTTTTTCCATTTGAGGCCTCCTTGTATGAGTTTTGGACATAGGTTAAAATGACCTGTAATTCACAAATGCCCAAAATACCCTTTGCTTGCCAAGACCATAAGTTGAGTTCTCCACATCATATGAGGGCATGCTATACCATTCTAGAAAGCTAAGACAATGAGGAACAATTCTTATGTTGACCAAGAATTCATTTGAGATCTCCTTGAGGGGTAAAAATTGCTTGGAAGTCAAGTCACTTTCACAGACAAAAGTTCAGACACCTCAGATGACCTGTAACTTGCAAGGACCATAACTTGAGTTCTATAAATCTCCTTGATGTCTTCCACCACTCAAATTAAAGGTCTTGAGATCCTCTACAAGTTTCATGTTGGCCAAGAAGCCATTTGAAGCTAGCATTTTGACTTATTTTGCTTGGAAATTTGACCTAAACTAGGGGATTTTACACAGAAACCCTAATTTAGAAACTCCTCTTCTCCTTGATTTCTCTTGAATTCTCCTTGGCATATCTCCATATCCTTCTTTATATATCCAATTATGAACCCCACATCTCTCCAATAGCCTTGAATATCCTTTGAATCAGTCAATTGACCTAGGGTTGACCTAGGGTTGACCCAGATGAAACCCTAGTTGACTGCCTTCAGTTATAGCTCTTGTGCTCTCATCAATGACTTGTCTCCTTCTTCAAATGACTTTCTAAGTCTTTCATAATGTCTAGATGCTCTCCATGCCTTCAACTCACAGCTCACAACCCTCTTGTTGATCCTCAGATACCCTCAGCTAGGAGATGGACTCAAGGCTTGATCTGCTGAACTCTTTGCTTTCAAAATCTTTCCTGATGACTTGAATGAGATTGAATTGGGATAATAACCTCTTGATAGGCCTCTAGAGATGAAAATAATGATTGGTCCCCTGTTGAATGACTTGCTATGCTTATGCTATGCAGATGGTTAGTCTATGTACATGACTCTATATGCAAATGCTAATGACATTGAAACATAAACCAAGTGAATAAGGTTGGGCAAATTTTAGGGTGCAACACAAAGATCACAGATCTTCTGACCCTGATTGCATCTCGTCAACCTTAGTTTCTTTTCATGTTTTTGCACTGTTGTTTTGCATCTGTTTTCTATTTTTTTTATCATCTGTTATGTGAACCATCTGAATGAATGAAATTGTTTGCTTTGATTTTCTTCTATTATCTTTTCTGTCTTTACACATCTTTTTGATTATGACAAAAAGGGGGAGAAAAAGAATCTGATTGTTCAATCAATAAGCAAATACTAAAACGAAATTCAGACATATTATTATCTATCTTTGAATTTAAAGTCTTTTAGATTCTATTGTTTCATCTGACAAAATAAATTCACTGAAGTTATCCTGAGAATTATCCTACCAGACTCTGATTCCTGAAGTAAATTGTACTCTGATTCTAAACGAAAAACCAGACTTTGTGCTTGAAAGAAGTCATCAGACTCTGATTCTGAAATACACTCAAGCAAAAAGGGAAGTATTCTTTTCCTTTAGAGTATTTATTTCAGGGGGAGATTCTTAATCTCAGGGGGAGTTATAATTACTGCTTTTTATTGAACAAAACTTCTCATGTTTTGTCATCATCAAAAAGGGAGAGATTGTAAGAACACAGATTGTTTCTTAGTAATATCTCTATGTTTGGATGATAACTCTTATGAAATTTTGTATTAAAGAATTATATACTCTAAAATTTGTTCATGAATATTTGCTGCAGATGATTAAAGTATATATATATATATATATATATATATATATATATATATATATATATATATATATATATATATATATATATATATATATATATATATATATATATATATATATATATATATATATATATATATATATATATATATATATATCTAAGAGCAAATTAATCTGAACATGGAACTATGGAAGGCTCTGAAGAATCAGAATCATCTTATAGAAGAATCTGAGCGCTGTCTACAAAAGGATCTGAAGCAGAAGCTACAGAAGAATCTGAAGCAGAAGCTGCAGAAGGATCTGAAGCAGAAGACTCTAATAGATATGAAGACTCTGAAGCATTGAAGATCTTTGTATGAGAGTTAAGAAGCACAGTTTTTCAGAAGACTCTGAGGGTACTACACGCTGCATTTACTGAGGATTTGATTCATAAAACTCTGCTCTGATAGAACTACGCGCTGCATTTACTGAGGATTTGATTCATAAAACTCTGCTCTGATAGAACTACACGCTAAAGCACACTTGCTGCATTACTCTGATTCAGCAAAATCTGATGGGCATCCAAGACTCTGATCAACCAGACGCTGATGTTACTTTGCTGAAATGAAATACTTTATGAAGAAGAAATTCAAAGTCATATCCTTTGATTTGGCTCAACGACTCTTTCCTCTTTCATGCTTGACACTAGAACACAGACCAAAAGCATTTCTCTGTGCATTCTACTTCCAAGAAAGGTCATGTGATGTAAAGACAAAAAGGTTCAGGCCTTTTCAGTACACAACCTCCAATGTGAAGACTTTGTGGACTACTGTGCATATAAAAGCAAGTCTTCCTCATCTTCTTCAAACAGATAACGAATCTTTGACAGAAACTCACACAAGCTCTTATAACACATTTTTATTGCTGAGTTTATTTCATTGTTCTTAATCTTAAGTGAAAAATCACAGTTGTGATAAAGCTTTACTAGAAGTATTTTAACACTTGTATTTTTTATTACATTTGATTGTAAGAGAACCTTAAGAAGATCCAGTTAGGATCAGTAGTTCTTGAGAAGACTTTGAACAGTTGTTCTTAGTGCTTACTATTGTAATCAGTTGATTAAATAATGGATTAAGTCCTTGTTTGAGAAAAGGCAAATCACTCTAGAAATGGTGGACTGGACTAGTTGAGTTCAACGAACCAGGATAAAAATACTTGAGTTTTTACTTCTAAGTTTTTATCTTCATACTTATTCAACCCCCCCCCCCCCCCCCCCTTCTAAGTATTTTCTCACCTTCAGTATCGACTCAGGGGGACGAAACTGGAAGGCGAGAGAACCGAGTATGAGAAACCGAGAGACACATGTAATGCAAAGATATGATGCGAAATGCGAATGAAATGATTTCATGGAATTCAATTATTTACGAGCATTGCGGGATAACGAAAAAAAATTTATTGATTGAAAAATGGATTACAAATAATATTCTTAAAAGGAAAGTCTCAATGAAAATAACCAACTAAAATTATAGAAAGCCCTAAGGAAGCACTATTCATGACTTTGACGATTAGGCGGAGAGTCGGAGGAAAATAAATCCTCGTAGAGTCTTCTCTTCTTGTAGGAGAGTACCTCTTCATTCCTTGACTGAAGCTGTTTCTGAAGGTCGTCGTACTCGCTGACCATCACGTAGTATTTGTCCTTCCATGTTTCTGCTTCATGCTGAGCTTTCTTCAATTCGATCTTCAACGTTTCTACCTCGGACATGAAATACTGAACAAGTTCCTCTCTTGGAGGTAGAGGCTCTTGGCGAGGATAAGGCATCTTCAACTTGATTGCTCGTTCTCGGACCCAACGAAGATATGGTTCCATAGACTCACAATTCAGCCTTCCTAGGCTTGCTTTGCCTTTCTTATGCAAATGCCGCCAGGAAGATACAAGCTGGTCTTGAAGTTCTTTATTGTCTTTGAAGAAGATTTTCTCCACCTAAACACTTTTAGGTGGTTTCTTCAATGGATACCCTAGTTGTCGGCGGGCCAGAACCGGATTGTAGCTGATCCCTCCATTAAATCCAAGCAAAGGTACGTTGGCAAAGTCCCCACAACCATCAATAATTAGTATTCCATCGTAGACCCGGCTATACCAATCGATATCCGAGTGGGTTAGGGCCATAACCCTTTGTGACCAAAGTCCTTTGTCAAGACCCAAAAAAGGAGCAGACTTGGGCAAGTGCGAAATAAACCACTTGTATAACAAAGGAACACAGCATGTAATCATCCCTCCGCCATGGAAGTTTTGGAGATGCACAGAATGATAAGTGTTACCCAATAAAGTCGGCACTGGATATCTCATCATGAAGATTTTGATGGCGTTAAGGTCAACGAATCCTTCAAAACTTGGGAAGAGTAACACTCCATAAACAAGTAAGGCGAAGATTGCCTCAAATGTATCCTTGCTTATATAATCAGTGTAGTATCGAGCTTTCTTGATTAGGAAATTTGTAGGTAACCCAAGAGTTCCACCTTTGGCGATCATGCTGCACTTAATGTCGGATGCCTTCAAGCCTGTAGCCTTAGCGATGTCTTGCTCATTAGGGTCCTTTTCCAAGAAGGGGAAGGGCGAGTCCTCCAAAATAGGTAAGCCAACCAAATAAGAGTACTCTTCTAAAGTAGGAAATAACTGATAGTCAAGGAAGGTGAAGCAATGATAATCTGGATCGTAGAATTGTAACAAAGTGGAAAGAAGTCCCTCTTCCATTCGAAGTCTCAATAAATCCAACAGCTTCCCATGCTTATTTGCAAACCTTCCATGGTCTTCAACCAAAGTTCCTAACTTCCTTAGGTCATCCAACTTAGGACTCTTGAAAGTATATTCCAAAGTATTCCTCCTTTTGTAATCCATGGTATCCTGCGATGTTCATAAATAAAGCTTGAATTCCATGAAATGTAATGCAAAATAATGCTTTATGGATGCAATGCACACATATTCACAAGTCCTAGGTTAAAGGTATGTGCAAGGAGTTAGGGTCTACCCATCCCAATAAGGTATGTACTAAGGTTAGTTGTACCTGCAGAACAAGGGTTCTAAAGCGGTGCCCAAAGTCATCAATCCATCTTTCGGATATTATTAATTTCCCGATTAACTCGATGGTTAATAATATTCTCAAGAGAATCTCTTTTGAATGTAGTATCGCGTAGCGACTATTTCGAGAATATTCCCTCATAGTCCTTGCACTACGTCCTAGATAAGGCCAAGGTGGGGTTAAGGTACTACGGTCTTCAATATCATAGACTCCAATCGACAATAGTAAAAGTTTTCACGAATACTCGTTCAACCGAACCATTTTCGAAAGGGTCTCAACTGAGTGGTGATTCTCAAGTTGGCTTGGTCGGGAATCACTCCCTATAAGCCTCGTCGAATATCTCACCTCCTATAATAAGGTCACTCAAGTCCGGGTGTAGGACTTATCTCACAGCAAAATAGATACCCCCCAAGCAAGGTACAATATGAACATATTATATACAAGCAAGCAAATAATAAAGTAGATAGCATACAATAAACAAGGTAGGGATAACCTTTAAAAATTATGGCTTCTCCCCAGTGAAGTCGCCATTTTCTGTTGCGGTGGAAATAGGATATCAAACTATTAATTAGTTTGAATCACGACTCTTGATTCACAATCGCTCTTTGATTTATCCGAAGGAAAAGGTCAAAAGAGGGAAAACCTAGTTTTGCATCGTAAACACAATGCGGGGAGAGACCTAGGTAAAGGGTTGGTTAAGCTTAGGGACGAAGCACCCTAAACCTTTGTACTACTCTACATGAACCTTTTGTTTATTGTATGCTTTTTTATTTTATTATCTGTTTTAATATATCTTGAGCTAAGGGATAAAGTGACCTAAAGACCTAAGGGGTTAGTCCTAGGTTTACTCGGCAAGATTCGTATCTTGGGCCTACGTATCCTGGATAGGGAAAGGAATCAGAGTAATTGTAGTTCCCCTCGAAAAGGAGGTTAGAAACTTCTTGACTGTGGTCAAGGTTTCAATGAGGAGTAAACGTTTCTTAAGGATACGTTTACGTGGAGTCTTAAAACTCCTATTACTACGTTGAATTTGTCATTGAAAATTATGGTTAATTTAGGGATTCCACGGCGGGAAACTCTATTAGGGCTTTGAAACGGTCGAGGTTAAGGACTATTGACTCGGCGGTCAAACAGTTTAGACCTAATTCCTTCGGGGGGAAAATAACGGTAAAACATGCAAATATGGCAAAATATTATGTGGCAGAAATTAAAATGCGGAAAGTAAAGAAAGCGTCGCGATGATCACTCGCATAAATTACCAAATCCCAACAAAAAATAAAATAAACCGCGACCATGGCCTCGCGTAAATTACATCCATAGGGAAAAAATAATACGAACGGACGGAGGGTTAACAAGCTAAAATGAAAAACTGATGAGATTAGACGACATTGAAACGGCTATACCCAAGACTTCATATTTTTTTAATTTTCGTTTTAAAGGAGGAATTAATTAGAAAAAAACATTTCTTTGAAGCTATTTTACCTTTTACCATCTTTCACTAAAAATTGTTTAACTTTAAAATTTATTTAGGAAAATACGACTTAATTTTTAGGTTTTATTAAAGAAAAGTTAATTGAATGTTAAAAAAAAAATTAAACTTCTCAAGTAAACCAAAATGAGTCTTTCCTTAAGAAATTTCCTTGATTCGTTAAAACTTTCATTAGTTAATCAACAACACTTTTATTAACTTAATTAGACAAGAGTTTCCATTAATTTAAAAAAAGTTTTCAATAGTTTATTACTTAAACAAAAGTTTTTATCAATTCCAAAAAGTTTCTGATGATTAACTAATTTAAACCTATTCTTATTAAACAACTAATAAAACCCACAAAATAAAAGAATAATAATAAAAAAACCAAAACAAAAACATAAGACTGCCACAACGTCAACCGAGGGTTTGTGCAGTTGTCATTTTAGGGTTCCCATCTTTGGTTAGCTCTCACTTCTTCCTCTTTACCAAAAGCGACCGGCGGCCATTGTTTCCTATGAGATTTCTTATCTTCTTCCTCTTTTTTGTTCCTTCTTCATCTACTTTGAAAAAAATGCAAAAACCGTGAGAAACACAAAAACTGATGGCTTACCGTTAACGGTCCCGACGGTATTGATGCTTTTTGGTGATTAGCGGCCAATGATTAAAATACTGAGGCTTGAGCCGTTGATTACCCACCGTTCTTGAGGAATGATTACGGTGATCACGGTTGTAGATCCGTGCAATTTCTGATGTTTCAAAATGACAGCGCTGTGTTGGTTCTTTATTCGAAAATTTCCGGATCTTCTTCGGATGATGATGAAATCTATGAACTTCTGAATCCGACTCTTTGTTGCACCGCCGCTGTTTTGAGCTTCTGAACTTAGGGTTTTCTTTCTTGATCCCTCTCTAACTTATATGTTCGAATCTGTGTTTGTTGGGCCTGGATATCTCTAACTTCTGTTGAGATCCTTATGTTGATTCTGCATATTTTTCGGAACTGATTGCTAATGAACTTTGGATGAACGGCTTTGTTATGTGTTGCTGATGGGCTTTTAGATCTAGATTTTACGTTTATTGATTTACTTTGACGCTTTGATTTCGGATTTGTGATGTGGATCTGTTTATTTCTGATATTGGACTTGTCTGATTAATTTCTGATATAGATTTGGATTCTTCTTGCAGATTCGATGTTGGATTTGGTTTACTGATTTTGGATCCATATAATTCCGAATTTGGTTTTTCTTATATCCACGGATTTACATGATAGGCTGAATTTGAACTTGGTCTCTCACAAATCCGAATTTGGATTTCATATTCATTTTGAATCTGGATATTTGCTTGATAGACCAGATTCGGATATTGATTGGATATGAATATTTGTTATTTACTTGATGGAACAGATTTGGATTACAATCTGTTTGGCTTTAAAATCCGTTTTTGGCAAAATCAATTTTTCTCGGCCAAAACCTCTTTTTATCTCTCTTTCTCGGCTGTCCCAAAAACTAAGAACAAAAGGCTGTCTATCGGTAGCCAAGGTCGGAATCGGAAAAGGGAGTTTGGTTGCGGAAATTTTGTCGTGCCCTCCCGACACCCGGTGATGAAACTGCTCTGAGGGTGTCAAAATAACTTTACAACTTTCATTCTGCTTCTTTGTTTAGATTTTTCTGTGTGCAGGTACAAAAGGAAAACTCGGGCGGAAAGTCAGTTGGAGTAAATGAAGATCTCCTTAGAATTTTTAGGATAAAAAATGTGATTCAATTTACTTTTCCCTTTTTTGTAATTTGTAAACAAAATATTTATGAATAAGAAATTCAATAATATTTTTATTCACAATTACTTCCTTTTTTGTAAATAAAATACACATGAATAAATTCATATATATATTATTATTTTCTTTCAAATAGCATTCCTCCAATTATTTCTTTTCCGATTAACTTGTCCCTTGAATGAATCCAAAAATCTGGTTAAATCCGAATGCTAAATCATCTCTGAATAAATCTTTATGACTAATATTTAAACCCGATCAAGCTTACACAATACCATATAAATCCACTGGAAAAAATCGGATCCATCCTGACATTCCAACACATGCTGATATAATCCTCCATTCTACTCCAATATTTTCCAAATTACATCACGCCTGATAATAGAATCAGAAATGGCTTTGAACAACGTGAAACGGAAACAAAACTAGAGAAATCCCATTTACGGCAAAAACAGAACTCTACTCCGCGCTAAAAATTCAATCGGTGTCTCTGCTAATTAAATATAATATCCTAAACTGACTTGGCCAAAAAATCATGATTTAATCCTGCATAGTAACTTCTGAATCGGGTCCGAACAATATTCCACTGCTTCTTTTTTTGAAGATTTAAATAGCAGAAAGCATGGGAAATGGAAAAAAAATGCGCCTGTGAAGTAAATTCAACCGGGTGATTGCTTGCACCTATTTAACCCAAACCAAATTAGTATCTCAATATAATCAGCCCCACATGAATAAACAACGGCCCTGAAACTCACTGACAACAAAGTCTTGGCTTTTGAATAACTTTACTGTATCTTGGAGATCCCTGATGCCAACATCACTGCAAAATTCTGTTCATCCTCAAATAAAATAAGGACACTCGGTAATGGAGATCCTATTTATTCAAGGAATTCTCGGCGAGGATGCTGCCTTCTAAAATGTCAACAAATATGAATAAATGACCGTTTCTTCCTTCAACAGTTAAAGCGCGCCAGATGTGATTCCTGCAAAATAAACAGACTGCGTAACCCGTTAGTAGTTAGCTGATGCAAAAATGAGATGACCCGTGACATGAATTGACTAATCTGAGGGTAAAATTTGGGGTATTACACCCTCCATCTGAGGATTTAAATGAGTAAGATGACCTTCTAGCCACACGATCTGGCTGACTCCTTTGACTTAGTATGTGGATCCAGCGTGTGAGATTTGTTCTGAGAGTGTTGACTAGGGTTTTGCATACGTGGCCGTGTGTGGATTGTTAGATTTGCTTACTTTTGAAACCAATGCCCAGGATTTAGACTCATGGTGGGGAGGAGTCAATGAACCACACCCAATCCCTTAGTGAAACGCTCTGTTTCACTTAAGCGCCCCCAGTGCTACGTGTCGCGCTTGTGAGCCTCAGATTTGTTGACTGGTCTCCTGATCCACTGGTTGTTGTTTTTTCTTGCATTTTCTTTTTCTTTTATTTTCTTTTAGTTTTTCTTTTATTTCTTTTTTGAATTTAATTCATTAAAAATAGCTCCAATGTTCTAAAAAATTCACAAAAATATTTTTTACAAACCTTGAGATGTCTATTATTTTTAGACATTTTTTATTTTATTTTTCAGATCATTTTTCATTTATAAATATAATTAAACATTGGAGTTGTTTTTTAAATGAGTTAAATTGTGTTTTGTTTGTTCTTTATTTTGTTTCTCTCATTTCTTTTGGATCTAATGAATGAAAATTGATCCTCATACATATGATGAGTTGAACAATTCTTGAGGACCATTTTGCCCTTGGTTGGTTGACTTTAGGGTTGACTTTTGGTGCTTTTCTTTTGACCCTCGATTCTCCCGTTTTAAAGTGGTACATCTTGAATATTATTTTCTTTTGATGGTGCTTTGAGGGGATACTTACTTTGAGCTTTTGGCCTCTGTTTGCCAACATGTTTAAGTACCTTGTGCATTTTATTTGATCATTTTTGAATCATTTTCCTATTTTTGAGGTAACTTGCAAGTCAAGTTACCTCCAAGGGAGGTTCACACATGTACCTTGACCTAGTTTGACTTGGATATGACAGTTTTGGATCCTTTGAACCCTCAATACCTTTTGTTTCATGTTTCTAACATGTTAAGTATGATGTTGGTTCAATTTTAGGTCATGATATTGTTTCTTCCATGTTAAGTATGATGTTTGCTTGCACTCTTTGAGCTTTTGCTTGCATTTCCTTTTGAATTGAATTACTATTGCTTTTGAGCTTTCTTCTCTTCATCTCCCTTCTTTCCAATGACTTTGGAACCTCATTTAAGGTATCTTAGTCCCTCCTGAGGAGGTACTTGAAGTGTACCTAAAATGATGGATCCTTGAGGACTCTTTTCTGCTTCTTTTGCACTTGGCTTGTGATGCTTATGGTTGAGTACCTATTATGAGGCCCTTGCTTCCCTCATTTGGTCTCCCATCCTCACTTGGTTTTGGGTTTTGTTTTATCTTTCATTTGGTTTAGTTTTGGTGGTGTGGTTGATGTTGCTTGACTTAGGTCATTTCATCCCACTTTTGGTGCATCTTTGTATAGTTTGTTCTTGTTTGATTAATTTCTTCTTGTGCTCCTCTTCTTATTTTTATTTTCTTGCATTTCCATGTGCATGCTTGGTTGAGATGAGCTTATGGAGGCTACTGCCCCATGCTATTTTCCTCCCACTTTCATTCTATTTGTGCATCTTATGTTTGCATCTTCATTTGCATATGCATTCTTCTTCTTCTTCTTCTTTTGCTTTTCTTTGCCATGCTCCCCATAAGTTCTCTAACCTCTTGAGGTTATGATAGAAATTAGGTGCCTAACCATGCATGATAACGTCAGGTAGTTCCCTTTTGAATCCCCACTTTAAGTCGACTTTGCATGATAACTTTTAGGATTGATTAGTCTCCCATTAGTGTTCTTTCTTCTCTTCTCATCTTCAAACATTCATAAAACACTTAATAAATAATGACAAATGTTGTACGCTACAAGCCTTAAGCCATTTGGTAAATGATGATTGGGTGGTTGCCTCTCAATTATCTAGAATGTTAGTATATGTCCTTTGGACGATATACGACGCATTCGCTCCTAAATCATAGTCTTTAGTGCAACATGAGTTACAAATCAAGTTCAAAACACTTCTTCTCTAAAAAACACAAAAACACTTCAAACCTTTTTCATCCTTCGGGATCTTAATCAGGAAAGTCTTTTCAGATAAAAGAGTGTCTTTAACCCTTAGTTCTACCGCAAACGGTAATGCCTAAGTCTCCAATGGTCGAGCTGCATACACCAACTGCTAGAACTATTTGTTAACCCTACTCGGGCCTAAAAACTTTTGAACCAACCTATGGTCCTTTTTTCCCGAACTATGTTCGCTCTAATCTTTTATACCAGATGAAAGTACGTAGGCACAAGACACGATGTCTTTACGAGCAACCTTCTCCTTTCTTTATCCGTAGTTAGTCGAACTACGTTGACTCTGACTTTCCCATTACATGAGGGAGTACGTAGGCACAGAGCAGCGATGCTCTGCCGAGTCACTTCTCTTTTCTTTTTCTTTTGTCCCTAAGCCTTTAGCTAGATAGTATCAACACACCCTTTTAGATAGACAACAATGTGTGGATCTCGTCGAGTACGACGGACGTGAGGGGTGCTAATACCTTCCCCTTACGTAACCGACTCCCGAATCCAGACATGGTTGCAATGACCTTGCCTTTCCCTTTTCCGTCAGGTTTTTCCGATCGTTTCCTTTCCCTCTCTTTGGGATAAATAACGAAAGTGGCGACTCTTCTGTTTTTCCGCCGGTTGTTTTTCGCAGTTGCGACATTTATGATATCTATTAATTTTATTGCATTTTTCTATATTTTTATCGCATTTTATTTCTTGCAACTTTATGTTTTTGTTTCTTCCTAGTTTTTAATAATTTTCTTGTTTGAATCAAGCTACTTTCAGCTAGTTTTGTATTCAATAATTCAGTTTAAGCTAAAAGTTTCGTGTGGGTATCAGAAGCTAACATACCTTTTTGGTGTGCCTGTAGTTTCAATTTTCACTGAACTTTCACACTTTAAACGATATTCATTTAAGGACATCTTTCCAATCAAGTATTTAACATATGGTTCTGATCATGCCTCCCATGAAAGCATTTAGAAGCATCTGTGTTTAACCTTTGAGACCTTTAATAAAATCATGTATTTTCTCCATGAGTCATACAACAATTCCATTTCTTGCTGCTCAAAGTTTGAGATTTCAGCTCTTCATTAAGAAAATTGAGTGGTGGATAAAAATATCTCCAAGAATTTTTCCTCCAGCTCTTTCCATGTCCGTATAGTTACATTTGGAAGGCAAAGCAACCAATCTTTAGTTCTTCCAAATAGCGAGAAATTAAACAGCCTCAGCTTGACTTGGTCTTCAGTGACATCAACTGACCTGCATATTAAGGTTATTTTGTTGTAACGAGCAAGAGACTCTCAAAGGTCTCGGATTGTGTTCCCATCGAACGGATTGTCTCACAAACTTGAGAGAACAAATTTTTTTATGTCAAAGTTAGCGGGGTTTCCTGATACAAACCTTCTAGAAATCTATCCTTAATTAGTCCTTTTTTAGTAGTCCCCCCATAGTAGATGGTGGTGGTATGTATGTCATGATGATATCCTCTTCGGAGTCCAAAAAATAAGTTAAATGTCTTCTAATAATGTCTTTTGATT
This sequence comes from Lathyrus sativus, assembly GCA_963859935.3. Taxonomy (NCBI): domain Eukaryota; kingdom Viridiplantae; phylum Streptophyta; class Magnoliopsida; order Fabales; family Fabaceae; genus Lathyrus; species Lathyrus sativus. The sequence continues at coordinate 35,355,474 of OZ012741.1, read as the reverse complement.
TAAAGTCGCTTCTCTAACCGCTCTCCTGATGGCACGTGCAGTCCTTTCAATTTCGGGATCAAACGGTGTCAATTATGATCCTGAGTTGCACATAAGCAAACAAGAAATACCTCATTAGCATTGTAATTAAATAATTACGAGAAAGCAAAACTAAATAAGAAAAACATTGCACAAGCATTGCCTTGTTGAAATTATCAACAATCCCCGAAAATGTTACCAAAAACTTGATGACTTCTCAGCAAATATACTGATAGTGTCGCAGTAACAAAAAGAGTATTGAGTCCAATGGGTTGTTGTTTAACAAAGCAATAGTTGTGCAAGTATAAAAAGTAAAAATTGGGGGGAGGGGGTTCAAGTTTGCAATTGCAAATAAAATAAGTGTTCTGACAATTATTAGAAAACGGTCAGTGTAATACCCCAAATTTTACCCTTAGATTAGTCGATTCATGTCGCATGTCATCTCATTTTTTGCATCAGCTAACTATTAACAGGTTACGTAGCTTGTTTCGTATTGCAGGAACCGCGTCTGGTACACTTTAGTTGTTAAAGGGCAAAATACGGAGTATATTGTCACTAGAAATCAGTTTTCCCCGTTTCCGTCTTATTTTATCGGTGCCCTTGACAGACGCAATTTTGGATGAGAATTGAAGGATACAAGTCTGTCTGGTTTACATTGATTATGTGAGACAATGAGTATTGGAGTGACAATGTTGGTTCAATGGATATCTTTCTAATTTAGTCATATTGAATGCATAGGGTAAATTTAAACTCTTGGTTCAAGTTCAATTGGAGTAGTTTCAGTCCTGTGGATTCATGCGAAAGTATCGGATTGAGGGGATTTGAACAGGCTTTTTTTGACAAGTTAATTAAAGGAAAATAAGGGGGAAAGTGTTATTTAGAGAATATATATGAAATTCATTCATAATATTTTTTTTAATATTACAAAGAAGAATGCTACTTGAAGGAAAGTAATGAAGATATGCATGATTTATTCGTGTGTATTTTATTTGCAAAGGAAATAATTGTGAATAAAATATTAATGAGTTTCGCATTCATAAATAGTTTGTTTACAAAATACAAAGAGGAAAATAAATTACATATTTGTTCCTAAAAGTCCCTAAATTTCTAAGTGCTTCAGGCCAAATGACTCTTCTGATTAATTCCTCCGAGCTTTCTTCATACCTGCAATCGAATAAACAAAATAGAGCAGACAAAATATTAAAGTTAAAGTTAGAAAAAAACGGTTTTTCAATTGGTTGACACCCTCAGAAAAGTCTCATCATTGGGTGTCGGGAGGGCACGACAAAATGCCGCAGCCAAACTCCCATTTCCAAACTCGACTGCGGCCATAAATCGATAGCATTCGTTCTTATTGTTGGGACAACCGAGAAAGAGAGTGAAAAAGGAAGTGTGGGTCGAAATGGTTTTGACGAAAAGAGTTTTGTTCGAAAGCCGGTTTAGGAAGTGGAGTTTTCCGAAAGACGGTTTGCCCGGTAGGACCTTAACGTCAATCATCCGGAAAAGTCAAGTCTAAACCAGTTCAGAAATGGTTAAACAAATTCAAACCAGTTCTTCCTGAGAACACCAGTTTAGAATAAGCTCAAGTCAAAACCAAATCCAGATGCCCATGAGTCTGAACTGGATCTGAAAAGGAGTTCACCTGAAAAATGTCAAACACCAATTAGTATCCAAAATAGAAGCCGCGTCAGGTACGACCCATAGTAGGAAAAAATGTATCCCACAAACAAACAAACAGTACAGAATCAAGTTCTGAAAATCCAGTTCATACCGGTTCATATCATTTCATACCAGAAAACAAACCAGTTCAGACAAGTAATTTGTAACAAACTAGTTCAGGGAGTCAGTTCAAACTGGGTTACAAGCAGTGAAGCGAGAAGGCTGAAAGACCGCGTGAAAGTCGCAGCTACCATTCACTATCAAGTCAAAACGAGCCCAGTCAAACGCGAAGCTCCTTCAAAATCACAACAATACCGCAGAGAAAGCTGCAAATACGCAAAGCCCAGAAAGAAACGAGATATATAAGTCATCACCATTTCGAAATCAAAGGAGAACCCTAAGGACAAAAAGAGAAGCGGAGGCTCAGTGGATCCTTCAGATCCATCATCATCGCCTTCAGAGAATCATCAACGGCAAGCCCTAATAAATCAACAGCAAGACCACAAAATCAACCACACAGAAGAAAAGTAGTCAGAACGAGCTCACTGGAGGCGAAGCACTACCGAGGCTCAGACTTCCGCGAAGTCATCATCGCCGCAAAGACGAAGATCGCCATCACCTTCTGAAATCGCGAACCGCGAACGCAACTCAAAGATCGTCGTCGCCGCTTCAAGACGGCGGGCAATCTTCCTAGCCTCATTTTTCACATCATCGGCGACCGTCAACCGTGAATCTGAAGGTAAAATGCAAGGGTATTATGTTTGTTTCGTTTAATTTGATGTCGGTTCCAGGAATAGAAGCGGATCGAATTGCATGCAAGCGGAGAAGAAGCTTCAGGCAGCGTTAATGGTGTCGTGGCTGATTCCACGAGGAAGAAGAGAATGGGAATGAACCCTAACGAGAAGCCCAAATATCCCCTTCCCCGTTTGTTCCTTTTATTCATTTTTGTTTTATTGTTTGTAACTAGTTATTTTAGGATTAATAATGGTAATTGATTTAGAAATTAGGAAAATGGTTAATTCTTTCGTTAAAAATTTGTTTAACTCAATTTTTTATTTTATTTTGCCTCAAATCAATTCATTGTCATCAAGTAAAGTTTTGGCATTAGATCAAATTATTTTTTTTTCTTGTTTTAAATTTTTGCATCAAATCAAATTATTTGTCATTTAGCTAATCATTTTTGCATAAAAATAAATAATTGTCGTTCAATTTTAATTTTGGCATTAAAACAAATCATTTTCACTTAGTTAATTTATTTGGCATTTAAATTAAATTAAATTCTTCATGAAAAAATTTATAAAAATTAAGGTTCAGCTTTTGGTGTCAAATTTAAAATTGACTTTTTGCATAAAAATCAAATCGAGTCTTTCCTTAAGTTTAGCTTAGTTTCCGTTCTTCTTATGAAGATTTCTCTGTCGAATTCGATTTAAGGTCATTTGTAAATTAAGAAATAAACATTTTTAATTTAAGTAAAACCAATGTTTGATAGTTAAGTAAAGATTTCCCTGTTTTGTTGTTGTCTAACTCCTATTTAATTTTGCTTGCTCAGCTTACTGTCGTTTTATTCATTCGTACTATGTTGGTCAATGGATGTAATTTACGCGAGGCCATGGTCGCGGTTTATTTTTATTTGGCATTTTTTTGGGAATTTGTAATTTACGCGAGTGGTCGCGCTGCTTTCCTTTTCTGCTTGCTTTATTTTTCATATTTTTTTATGCCTGCATGTTTTTTATCGTTATGTTCCATCCGAAGGAATTAGGATTAATAGTTTGACTGCCGAGTCAATAACCCTAGTTTCAACCGTTTCAAACCCTAATTAGCCTAGGTGTCTCGCCGTGGACGAAAACACCCTTTACCCTAGCTTTTAGGTCAAAGAGCCGCCGTGGATCCCTAATTTACCCTTTCATTTCAACTTACAAATTCAACGTAGAAATAGGAGTTTCAAGACTCCATGTAAGCAGTTCCTTAAGAAGCGCTTACTCCCCTTGAAACCTTGACCACAGTCAAGAAGTTTCTAACCTCCCTTGCAAAGGGAACTACAATTACTCTGATTACGTTCCCGTCAGGATATGTAGGCACAAGATGCAAAGTCTTGCCGAGTAAACTTAGGACTAACCCTTAGGTCTTTTTAGGTCACTCTATCCCTTAGTTTAGTATATACAGATAATAAAATAAAAAGCATACATTAAACAAAAGGTTCTTGTAGAGTACTGCAGAAGTTTAGGGTGCTAGTACCTTCCCTATACTTAACCAACCCCTTACCTAGGTCTCTCCCCGCATTGTGTTTACGATGCAAAAATAGGTTTTTCCTCTTTTGACCTTTTCCTTCGGATAAATCAAAGAGTGGTTGTGAATTAAGAATTGTGATTCAAATTAATCAATAATTTGATATCCTATTTCCACCACAACAGTCAGGTTTTTCCTAGAATCCCCTATTTCTATCTTGTGGATGTCTAAATCATTATGTAAATCAAGCATCGTTATATTTCCTCTACGAGTTAACAAGACCAGTGTACCTAATCCATTGGTGTATAACTCACTTAAATCTACCAGAGGTCCCATATCTCTATTCAACCGGCATAAGTGAAACCAAGAGATGATACAATATGTTAACTCTAAGGCCACTACTCGAGGTCTCCTATCCCTATTTAACTGGTGTAAGTATGATAATTTCCCTAGAAGAGACTCATAGGCTAAGGGTTAATATTTTATATACCTCCATAATCACTGATCTCATCGGTGTAGCTTGCCACGCGCCGTGAGCTCCTACGTTCATCGGTGTTGTTGAGGAGGAGGGGGTGTACCTGCAAGGTACTCCAATGCTTAAGTGAGTAACAGAGTTAGAAAGCACAAGTACAAAGAGAATAGGTGTTGAGAATGGAATACCTTACCTTCTAGTGAAAGAGGGTATTTATAATGTTCCCTCAATGCAGGGCCAACAGTTACCTTGCATTGGGCCGGATTTCTAAGCCCAACACAAGTAACTGCCAGGGCTTATGAGGCATAGGGAAGACTAGTACGTGGTCTTCACCCTGGATCAACTACCTCGTGATCTTCGTAAGGTGAGTTGACCATCTCTTTTGGAAGTGGATAGTTTCCTGATGATGTCTCCCCGCGTGGGGGACACGTGGAGAATGTGGGGAAAACATGTGAGTCCTCCCCATGCTAGGTAGTGGTCTTCCCGACTGAGGGGGCCTTGTTGAGTTGCGTTCCCGACATGGGAGGATTGGGCCTTATTAAACCTCCCCAACGTAGTATTAGGTTGGTCCTGTCCGACTGAGGAGCAAGTCTTGGCCCAGTCCAGAACAGAAGCTCCATAAGTTGTTGCTCCTAAGTGAAGGAGTAATGGCTTAAGAGCAAATTAGGTTGTCGGGGATCAGTTTGGAGGATGGTAGTTTTCCAGGCACACAGAGCTGAAGGTGTGCGTGTGGCTAGGAGTGACAGATGCTCGACGAGACGGTCTGTCAGGGAGGTGGAATGCAAACGGACGTACTTGATCTCCGGGAACAAGGGGAATTCGAACGGGTGTGCAAAGTGTCTGGTGACGCCACGTGTTAGGGAAATTAATTTCTAGGGCAGCTAGGAGTTGGGGCACTCAAGTGCCTAGAGACGCCTCGAGTCTCGTGCTAGGCTTATAAATAGGGGTTGAGTCTATTTCAGCTACACACTTCCCTTCTTCCATTCAAGATGTTCTATCTTCTCTTCTCGTGCTCCCCCTTCTTTGCTCTAAGACGTTTGTCATCCGTCGTCCTCTTGTCTTCCAAGAACCATCGTACCAAGTAAGTCAATGTTGCTTTACGCTTGATTTTTACATTTTCTGATAGTTTCTCCGGTGGATTTGATGAAGTTCCCGGGGAGACTATGAAGTTTTCGGCGAATACGCCAGAACTTCTTAGGATTGATGATGCTTCTGATGAAGCCCCCAAGGACCGGTAATGAAGCCCCCGAGGATGTAGGATGAGTGATTCGAGGTCCCGATGAAGGTCTCGAGGACTTTGGATAGGGTCTCTGAGGACATTGGATGAAGGTCCCAGGGACCTGATGAAGGTCTCGAGGACTTTGGATGGGGTTCCCGAGGATGTTGGATGAAGGTCCCAGGGACTTGGGACGAGGGTATCCTCCACTTCAGATGGAGGCCTCGAGGACCCGTTGGGGGTCTTATCCTCGCCTCTTCCTGTCGTGGTGGGGGAGAACTTCTCCTAGTCGAGCCCCATAGTTGGATGTTTTCCGATCGGGGAGGCCTGTCCAGCGGCCGTGTGCCCTTGTTTTCGTCCTTTCACTTGATTTGTGGTAGATGGGTGGATTTGATTTGGAATGTCGAGTTCACCATTTTCCAAGTAAATATGGTTGTACAGATTGAGGGGGTCGTTGAGATCAACGACGGGCCTGATTCCCCAGTGGTGCAGACCGGCGATGAGGGAAAACAGACTGCCACAGATTGGGTTGGGCAGGAGCCCCTGAGTATTCCCTCTCGCTTTGCCGTGGATAAATCTGACGCTTACGCCACGGTCGAGGATCATTGTGAGGGTTCCCCCGTGAACTGGGAGGTGTATAAACCCTGAGCACACCATCAGATATGCTCGTCTTTCAAACATATGAGGTTCCCTGTGTATGAATTTACCTTCCGAGAAGCGGGCCTGCATCTCCCCTTTACTGATTTCCAATTGCAACGGGGAGTGTTTGACTGGTTGCCATTGACGCCCTCGCAGCTTCATCCTAACGTGAATGCGTTCGTGCGGGCATACAAGTTCGTATGTCGGTACCTCAATGTTAGGGCCACGCTTACTCTTTTCTTCCGCATCTTCCATCTTCAACTTCAGACGTTTAAAGGTCGACATAGCTGGGTGTCCCTGAAGCAGCCGAGGAGACTGTTTTGGGCGTATCTAGATCCCATCCATACCTTCAAAAACCGTTACTACGTTCTCAAGCCCATTACCTATACGACCATGAACTCGCTGTATAATCATGTGGTCTGGGAGGAGAACAGGCATCCGAAGGAGGTCTTAGAAGCCGAAGTTTCCGCTGGAATGGTCAGAGGAGCACTTCAAAAAGGGTACAAACAACTACATAGTCAGGCCAAGCTCGTTGGATGCTAATGACCAGGTGGCCTACCAGAAGATGTTCGAATTTGTCTCCGGCTTTACTCCTGCGAAATGTATGACTCCGGATGGGAATTTCATCCTTGACGTTCGCGGGGAGATTCTTTGGGAGTCGCGGTTGGTAAACACGAAGGCCCTCATCGAGCATGCATCTGACGAGGAAGCCTTACGGTTTTCAGGTAGCGGGTTCGCCCCTCGTTTGGGCTCTCTCTACATTTCTACTGTTGGTTTGCTGTTTGCTAACTTGTTTATTTTTCCTTTTGTAGGCAGATGTCGAGCATGCAGGAACGCGTTAGAAGCTGGTGGCCAACAAGGGTGGAAAGAAGTCCGACAAGGGGTGAGTCGCCCAAGCACATCAAATGCATGGTCTCGACCACAGGGACGCCAAAAAGGCAGCGGGTTAGTGATCCCGAGACTGTCGACCTTACAGAGACTATTTCTGAGGAGACGTTCGTGCTCCTGTCATGCTATTTGCAGCCCAATTTCTTCTGCGGGGTCAATTCCCTGGTCATGAGCGCTGCTGAGTCCAAGGCCATCTTGGGCGTCGACCAGAAGGTGAGGAAGAAAGCCCTATTGAAGGATATGGCCGCGATGATGTGGTTCTTTGAAATGGCTTTGGTCCTCAACAACGAGACCTGCCCTTCGGCTGACCTAACCAAGCTGCAGAATGATCTCGTGACCGTCGAGGCTAAGAGGAATAAACTGGCGGCTGACCTCAACCAGGCCAAGGAAAGAAATGCTATCCAACCCAAGCTCTATGGCGAAGTGGAGAAATAGGTGAAGGTCGCTAGCAAGGAGAGGACGAAACTTTTGGCGAGGATCTCCGAGTTGGAAGCGGTTGCTCAGCCTATTGAGGATGAGTCCTTCGAGAAGAAACTTATGGCATCCCGGGCCGACTTGGTGTCAAAGATATGGGGGCTTGAGTAGGATTGTCTAGGGCCTCTCGAAGTGGGCTATAACTGTGCTATGAAACAACTCCAGATCGTGAACCCGAACATCCTGCTCGTCATTAAGGGGACAGGCCCTTATCATCAAGTGGTCCAGGGTCGTGTGATCACGCCGGAAGCCGGCGAGGAAGATGACGGCCCAGCTGTGGTAGGCAGCCAACCTGAGGAGAATGAAGTTGTTTAGTGTTTTTTGATGTATTTCTATTTTCTAGCATGCCCGCCATATTTTGATGTAGTTGTTTCTGGCCTGCGTGCCATGTAGTTGTTTCTAGCCTGCATGCCATGTGTTGTAATGAACAATGGGCTCTGTCCGCACTTTGGAAATTCCATATTCTATTTTTATGTTGTATGTGCTCTAGTTTCCTTGTTTTTAATGTGTATGAAATAATGTGAGTTGCTTGTTCGTTATCGGGGGTTTTTGCTCGACATATATTGTGACCAATCGTACATGGAACTAGTCAGGTGATTAGAGTTGGTATTCAATCGATAACGGGGATAAGACCTCGGTCGAGGTATTTAACCCGCAGCGTGAACTTCCCATCACGAGCTGGGAGTTCTGCCTTAATGGTACGACAACAATGGATCTCGATTGAGGGGTCCCCGTCAGATTAAAAGTCTGCTCGCACATACAAAGGGCAGACTCTTGTATTTTTTTAAAATTTGGAAGTCGCGCCCCTTGTGGTTGCGACGCCAGTGGGTCTCGGGAAGTGTCTAACTGTAGTATTGCTTGAGTTTTTATGCGTTCCATGGTTGAGCAAGTTCTTCCTCGTTGCCCATTTTGTCTCGGAAACGGTAAGGGCCTTCCCAGTTTGCGGCAAGTTTGCCCTCGCGCGAGTCCTTTTGATTCCTTCGTAGGACCAGGCTGCCCATCTAGAACTCGCGCTTGACGACTTTGCTATCATGCCGCAAAGTTATCCTTTGTTTTAGCAAGGCTTCTCGTAGGGATTCCCCCGACCTGATTTCCTCGACTAGGTCGAGTTTCTCCCTTAAGGTCTCTTCCTTTGCCTCCTCGTTGAGGGGAGACTCGACTCTTCTGGAGGGATCTCTTATTTCCACCAGAATTACTGCCTCAGTTCTGTAGGTTAGTTGGAATGGGGTCTCGAATGTGGGGTAGTCATGTAGGCCCAGAGTACACTGTGTAGCTCCTAGACCCACCTCTTCTTGGCGTCTCCCAACCTTCATTTTAGGCCGCGCAGAATCATTATGTTTGCTGCTTCGGCCTACCCGTTCTTCTGCAGGTGTTCGATCAAGGTGAAGTGTTGTTTCATTCCTAGTCTGGTAACAAAGTCCTAGAAGTTCCTGCCGGTGAACTGAGTCCCGTTTTCGATGACAATGGTCTGGGGTACGCCGAACCGAACAAGTACATTCCTCTTGTAAAAGCGGAGTGTGTTTTGGGCCATGATTTTGGCTAAGGCTTCAACCTCTATCCATTTAGTGAAGTAGTTGACGCCGACTATCAAGTACTTTTTTTGATACGGTCCTATGGTGAAGGGCTAGAGGATGTCCATCCCTCACCAGGCAAATGGTCGTAGAGACAAAAGTGTTTTGAGCTTGTTTAGCGGGGCCAGGTGCATGTCCCGTGCCATTGGCATTTATCGCACTTCTTGACGTGCTCTTTGGCGTCTTGCTGCATGGTGGGACAATAGTATCCGGCTCGTAGAGCCTTACGGGAAAGTGATCTTCCGCCGAGGTGTTGGGCATTGATTCTTTCGTGGATCTCTTGGAGTACACCCGGTACCTTGGATCCGTCGACGCATTTGAGGAGGGGAATGGAGAATCCCCACCGGTACAATTTGTCCTCGGTCAAGATGTAAGAGCAGGCTCGGCTTCTGACCATGCTCGCCTCTTTGGCATTGTCGAGCAGTCGCCATGTGCTGAGGTAGGTGTATACGGGGGTCATCCAGCAATTATTGTTGCCAATAACATTGACCTCGATAGTCACGGTGTCCTTCTTGATGCTGGGGAGAGAGAGAACGCCTTGGATTATGGATTTGTATCCGCTCTTTCCCTATATGCTCGCTAGTTTCGACAGGATGTCTGCTCTGGTGTTGTGTTCGCATGGGACGTGTGTTGCACCCTAAAATTTGCCCAACATTTCTTTACCTAGCTTATGTTTCATTTCATGCACATTAGCATTATCATTTGCATTTCATTGACATGTATGCAGGAGATCAAGAGGTATGATTACCAATCAAGGGCTACACAAGACTTTGAAGCTATCTGGGAGGCTTATTCATGTGTTCAAGGGTTGATATCCTTGTCAGAGAAGTTAAAAGATCCTCAGAGAGAGTGATTGAAGCTAAGAGGGTGTGTCTCCTAACTTGAGAGTTGTGGGAAGTCATCAGATGATTCTGAAGCCATGAAGTTAGACTTGAGGTCTTGAGAGAGCTCATGAGAAGTGTTGAAGATCACTTTGAGGCCTAGACAGGTCATTGTGCAAGACTAAGAAGCCTCAGCCCTGATTGGTGCAACTAGGGTTTGACTGGGTCAACCCTAAGTCAACTGAGGATTTGAAGAAGGTTGAGACCTAATTCAAGAGCCATGTGATCATGGATTGATACATTGAGATGTTATAAGGATGATTACAAGGTTAACTCATCATGATTGAAGAGTTTGAGAAGTTTCAGGCTAGGGTTTCTAGGACTTGACAGTGTAAAATCCCCTAGTTTGACCCCTATCTTCAAGGCCATTTAACTCAAGATATGATGGTCATATCACATTGACCCCAACATGATTGTTGTAGGGAATGATCTTAGCTTTAATTTGAGTACTAGAAGTCATTGATAGGATCCATAGAGGCATGTGAGGCATATGAGCTAGACAAGTTACAAGTCATCTGAGGCATGTGAATTTGGAGCTTGAAAGTTACCCAACTTACATGACACTTTTGCCCTAGAAGGATGATTCCTATGAACTTTTGGTCAACATGAATGTTGTTCCTTATTCTCTTAGCTTTCTAAAGAGTACTAGAAGTCCATGATTGGGTTTGTAGAACTCAAGTTATGGCGTTGACAAGTCAAGGGTATTTTGGGTATTTGGACATTACAAGTCATTTTGAATCATAAGTCAATTTCACCATCTTGCAAGCCTCAAATGGATTTTTGTTCAACATTAAAGTTGTTCAAAATGATGTTTTTAGCTTGTCTAAGTATCAAGGGTTCATTGATATGGATTATATCAAGCATTGGTGGAAGAAAGTTCATATAAAAGCCATTTTAATGAATTAAGATGAGAAAATTCAAAACAATTGAGAATAACATGTTTTCAAGTCAAATTTGTAGTCATTTTGAATGGAATTGATGTTCTAAGGAGATTGGAATTATTACATTTTTGATTTGAAGTGCTTAACATGGCCATTTGGAAGCTTGCTTCACAAATAAGAAACACATCTCACACACTCCATATGTTGAAATCAAAGGAAGGAAACCACATCACTACATTCCACAAGGCTTAAGTGAATGGTTTGGAATGAATTTGGAGAATGAACAAGGCTTGAAGGTGGATATCCACATTGAAAATTTGGAAGAAAGGTGAAAATCCAAAACTCATGAATGGGTCTGGTTTGGGCCTCTAATCCATTGAAACAGATCATAAATATGATTTAGAACAGAATTGGAAGGTTCTGGTGATGATTTTCATGGAGAATACATTGGAGAGAACTGAAGAAGCAAGCTTGGAACTGAAATTTCATTTTGGAGAATCAAGAGTTTTCAACCAGAATTGAGCATCAAGAAGCATTCACCATTGATCACTGAAGATTTCTGGACGATTTGGAAGAGAATTGAGGCTTGGATCCATTGCAATCCAAGTTTAAAGCCAGGTTTTAACTTCTTGAAATCTCTCTCTGATTATGTGTTTTCAATGAACTAGAAGCATGCAGTTAGGTTCTATTCATGATCTAGATGGATTTTGGATAGTTAATTTCAACTTTAGAGACAATTTAGGGTTAATTCCATTTTCGGTTGAGATTGTGATTTCATGATTCATGAGTTTTTAGAGTGAATAAGTGGTATGGTTAGATTGCTGGTGAAATTCTGGACAAATTTCATGTAGAGATCGTGGCCATTGGTGGTCTGTAGAGGAAGTTAGGGTTGCATGATGGTGGCCGGAAAAGCCATCGGCGATGGACTTCGCGCGCGCAGGTTTGAAAGGTAGGAGAGATAATCCTCACCATCCAGTCATGTTGAAAGTGTGACTTGGTCACTCAATCCAAGAGCTCACGCTGAGCCACGTGAGCCCCTTCAAAACGCAGTGTTTTACTTAGTCAGAAATCCAAGCTTTTGAATCTTCGCTGGGTGAACCAAACACCCGTGGGTTCGAATCCTGGCGTGTATTCTTTTAATTTTTCAGTTTGAGAATTAAATTGAGCTGATGAGTCCATGCGCCTGGGCTTAGTGAATCAGTTGTTATCCCCACCCCTCTCTCCAGGCCCAATGTATTTTTACGAAGCAGATCCTTGCTCAACACACCCCCTCCCCTGGTTATTTGTTTGAACTGAATGGATATTCAGATGGGCCCAGCGCCCTGTTGCTACGTGCACCCCCCAATTCCATGGGCCCAAGCGTTTCAGTGGAACTTAGTTGCTGATTGCACCCTCTGTTCATCTTCTCTTTAATTTTGTTTTATTATTTTTGTGCATTTCAAGTTAGTTTGAAAACAATTCATGAAAAATAGGAAAATAGGTCAATTAATTCCAAGTTTTTTTTCCTGATTCATGACTGAATCTAGAATTTTATTGAATAATAATATTAGGAAAATCATGCATTTTCAATTGTTGTGCATTTTTTACATTTTGTTTGATAATAAAATTGCCATGGTTGATACCTCTGTTTGATGATTTTAGTTTGAGCACTTGGTGATGATTTTTGGCTTGATTTTTTGTGTGTGATTAGCTTAGACATTTATGCTCCAATAGTATTTCTCTTACATTTTTGTGATGAAATTAGGTGTGGATTTTAGGTTGGAACTTTAGATGCTTCCTTTTAGGGTTTAGGTTTAGTACCTTGTAGTGTAGAATTTATTTCTAGGTCTTATTTGAAGATTTGATCTCTGGAATTAATATGGTAGAGTCATGATTGACCTAGGTTCCCATAGTTATTTTTGTAGGATTTTAAAATTGGTTTTAGTATTTTATTTAGGATTAACTTTAGTACTAGGTTTTAGGTGATCCTAACTTGCTAACTCAACTAGAATGACTTCTTTAGTTCCCTTAGATTAGGGTGTTGCTTCTCTTGCTCTTGGATGATGATGAAGACATGTGTGGGCTTCTGTGGAATGCATGGTGGATCTTGGACTTGAAGATTGCTCTCCCTTTTGTGTAGTTTGTTTAGGGTTAAGGATTAAGGTTTTTAGGGAGATCTCTTAGAATAGATTCTCTTCCTTCATGAAACATGGAAGGTGTTGATCACTTCCATTCCTCCCTATGATGTAAGGTCCCATCGTGAAGGCCCCATCCCTCCTTTGGCAGGATGAGTGGCTCCTCACAAATTTGTAGAACCTTTGAGGGTTCCTGTCCTTGATGGTGGAGTGCTTAGAGGTGACCTTTGGTCTTCACTTTGCTTCTCCCTATCCCCACCTTGCTCTTGTTAGATGAATCTTTCTTCCTTGCTAGAGGATGGAGTTCCTTGCTAGAAGACTGAAGATGCTAGAGGTTTCACTTCTCCTTTGTTTAAAGACTGCCTTTGGAGCTGAAGCTTGAAGATCAAGAAGAACAAGTTGACACTTGTGAAGAAGATCAAATTGAGATTGAAGAAAGAGCTGAAGCTTGAAGAAGATGGAGAACAGGTTGATACTTGTGTTTGATGCATTGAAGGCTTTAGGAAGCAAGTTGATACTTGCTATTGAAGATGAAAGCCTTAAGGAACAGTTGCAGACTGAGGACTGAGTTGCTGTCAGAGGATTGCTTTGTTGTGAAGCTGTAGAAGCTGTTGATTTGCTTTCTTTCCTGTCTGTTTGCTTTCTGTGCAACTGTATTGCTGTGACTTGTTTGATTTGCTTGATGCATTATAATAAGTTCATGTTTAGACTGATTTAAGCTAGGAGCATGATTGCACTAGAGGTTGAGTTGCTCCCTCTGCTTGTATTTTTACTGTATGGCTTTGCTTGTGGGTATTCGGTAGAGCCCAGCTCCCTTGCCTATGTGGTTTGTGATTTGCTTGATGGCATTTTATTTCTTCTGTATGATTGCAGTTATTCATATCTGGCTTGAGGTTGAGATGAGCTTGTGGAGGCTAATGCCCCACACACATTTCCTCCCTCACTTGCATTGCATGCATTTTACAGTCGTTTACTGTATACTGTTTAAGCTGATGCTTTATCTGTTTCTGTTTATCATTGACATGATCCCTTAGGAATCTCACTTCCTTTGATAGGGAAGTGATGATTAAAATTTTAGGTTGAAACCTATGCATGATAACTTCTAGGAGTTCCCTGTTTAGAGCCTCAACCATAGGATGAATCCTTGGCATGACAACATTAGGACTTGATAGTCTCCCCTTAGTTGAGCCTGTTCTCTCTTCTCATCTCAAACAACAGTAAAGAACGTAATAAAGGCAAGTTAGTATAAGTGCGTTACGAGCCTTAAGCTACTTGGGTAGTGATAATTGAGCGGCCTCCTCTCAATCGTCTAGAATGTTTAGTATACGTCCTTTGGACGATATGCGACGCATTCGTTCCCAGGTCATAGTCTCTAGTGCTGTACGAACTACAGACAACTAAAAAATAGTTCTTCCGTAAAAGACAGAAAACAAACTTCAAACCTTTTTTGCCCCATGGGCCCATAATTCAAAGGAAGCTTTTCTGAAGAAAAGAGTGTCGTTAACTCCCAGTTCTACCGCAAACGGTAACGCCTAAGTTTCCAAGGGTCAAGCAGCGTACACCAAACTGCTGGTATTGTTTGTTAACCCTACTCGATAAAACAGATGAATCTGAATTCCCGTAATCCGTATTATCCCGAACTACGTAAGCTCTGATCTCTCATACCTGTTGAGAGTACGTAGGCACAATACTGACGTATTGGCGAGCCACCTTCCCCGTAACCCGTAGTTAGCCGAACTACATTGACTCTGATTTCTCATTCTCTGATGAGAATACGTAGGCATAAAGTGCGACGCTTTACCGAGTCATTTTCTTTTCTTTTCAGATCAGCCTTGATAGGTAGATAGATAAAACCAACCCGTCAGATAAACACAAACAAGCGTGGATCCCATCGAGTACGATGGACGTGAGGGGTGCTAATACCTTCCCCTTGCGTAACCGACTCCCGAACCCAGACAATGGTTGCAATGACCTTGTCTTATACCTTTACGTCAGGTTTTTCCGATCGTTTCCTTTCCCGTTCTGAGGGATAAATAAAGAAAGGTGGTGACTCTTCTGTTTTGCCGGCACCTTATTTTCGCGGTAGCGACAGCTGGCGACTATGCTGGGGACTTGATAGTTTCCTGGGATCCAACGTCCCTTATGCGAGTCAATTTGGGGATCCAACGTCCCCTGCGAGAGTCAATCCTAGCGCTTGTATGATTACTTGTTGGGTTTTGTTCATTTATCGCATTTTATTTCCCGCACTTTATTTTCAGTATGATATGATTATCTGCATTATTGTGGGGGGGCATTCTGATGAGTGAGAAGCCAGACCCAGGCTTGAGAGCTACATAGTATTAGAGTGGGTTAGTGGAGGACGTGCTTGCTTTGCTTGCAGTTGTTCCCATGTAATCCACACTCAGATGAGGTTCTCTTTGATGGCTTCCTATCGGTCCTTTGGACTCGAGGGGTTTTTGGATCTGAGGATTGTCGACTCTGGGAACCGATCATTTGGAATTCAGCTAAATGAGGCAGCTTCAAGAGATGATGATGCCACACCTTCTAGGTATCGTATCATCGTTTCTTGAAAGTCTGTGACGCTGATTACTGCATAGGATGCCGAACCTTTTCCGTGATTAGGTCCATACCTGTGAGCAGGGTCGGGTTTGTTGCAGGAAACCTTAACCTTCAGACTACCTGGTTTTCTTGATAGTGAATCAGTTTTGTCGGTATCAGAGGTTCTCATCATCAGATATATGGTTGTTCTTGACAGAGCAGATTTATGGTCTGGTATCAGGGGTTTCTTCTCCTCAGAGATATGTTTGTTCTTAACAGAGCAGTGTTGTGGTTTTGTTGATATAGAGCCTTCATCTCCTTAACAGCATAGTTGTCCTGATCTCCTGCTGCATGATTGCATTTTGCATTGTTTGCATCCTCATTTGCATGTCATTAACGTGTGTCTGTGTTGCAGGTGCATATTTCTCCCCTGGTTCTAGTGATCTCGATCCTTATGGCATATATGGCATCTCTGAAGAAGACTGTGGCTTACAAGCTACCAACACCTGACATCCGAGAGTTACGGACTTTGATTTCTTTGGCTGATAAGACAGTGATGGAGAGTTTCAGAAAGAGTTATGGGAGACTGCTGAGTATTTTGTATAAGCTTCCTACGTACGAGTTGAATGACCTCTATGCTCTACTGCAGTTTTATGACCCACAACTCAGATGCTTTGTGTTTCCAGACTATGTCCTCGCCTCAACCTTGGAAGAGTACTCTGACCTGTTGGGGGTGCCTTTGATGAATCAAATGCCCTACTACCATGTTGAGGGTGAACCCAAATTGAGTAAGCTGACTGACACTCTGCATATAGATGACTCTGAATTGGAAGGGATGGTATCCAGAAAGATTGGAGTTCATGGTTTCCCTTTGCCTTTCCTGATGGAAAAAGCCCGAAAGTTTGCCGAGAAGGATCGCTGGGACGTATTCAATGCCTTCTTAGCCCTCTGTATCTATGGGATCGTGCTATTCCCAAGTCACCCGGACTTCATAAGCCTGGATGCTTGCCACATATTTGCCTCCGGGAATCCAGTGCCCACTCTCCTCGGAGACATCTACCATTTCGTTCACAGCAAGAACGAAAACAGAAAGGGAAAGAACGTGGCATGTTGTGCTCCTTTACTGTATAAGTGGTTTGCTAGCCATCTTCCTAAGTCAGGGTCGTTCATTGATTATGCTGAGTCTTTGCCTTGGTCTGCGCATTTGATGGGTTTGACTACTGACGATATTATCTGGTTTGATAGAGATCTGCTGGGCAAAGATATTGTGTATAGCTGTTGTGGCTTTCCGAACGTCCCCCTGGTCGGAAGGAATGGATGTATCAACTACAATCCCTCTCTGCTAGTACGACAATTTGGGTATGCACTATGAGGTCCTCCTGAAGAGGAAGAGATACGGGAATCTCTGTATCTCACAGGGTTGCTTGAAGGTGACACTTTGATCAAGGCACAAAATGCTTGGAGCAAAATTCACTGAAAGGGAAAGGTCCTGCTGGGAAAAAGCAACAACAAGGCCTTTGATCCGTACGTGACTTGGGTTCAAGAAAGGGCCGCCAAGTTTCTAATGTCGTTTCCTGCCGTGGAACCATTATATCCTCTTGTGCACAAAGAGCCTACTACAGTTGATATTCAGAAATTCAACCAGGTACTCTGAGAGAAGGAAGAGCTACAAAAGGCCAACGAAGAGTTGGAGAAAGAGATCGCTCAACTTCGGAAAGAGAAAAGTGAAGCCATTTATACCTGCAAGAAGCAGACTGAGATGATCAACCGTCTAGGCTCCAACCTGACCAAAGAAACCGATGCTAGGGAACGTCTGGGGTTGGATCTGAAGTCAGTACATGGCGTGTTGACAACCAAGAAACAGGACCTGGACAGAGTGTACTGGAAGTTAACCCAATACGAGAGGGTCTGGAGCAGCACTATAGCCAAGTACAAAGAGCGGGAAGAAAAGCTGAAGCAGCGAGTAGCCGAGCTAGAAGCACAGATTATGGTGAAATATGAGAACCCAGAGGCTGAAGCCTCCCTGCGACAAGACGTCCAGTATAGATTGGCTGAGGCCGAGGCGGATTTGCAAGATTCTCAACTCCGGGCTGATGCTAAAAGGAGAAGAGTCGAGAACCATTCTGAAGAAGGTATTTCTAGGAGCGTTGCCGAGAACCTCCCAAAGTCCATCAGTCAGAGGGACCTGCTGGCCCGGGGTTTGCTTGCTCAGTCAGATCACCCCACTACAAAGAAGTTGATAGAAGATTTTCGTGCCCATGGCTGCACTTGATCTTTCTGTATTTTCTTTGTACATTTTATGCATTGATATGCTGATCACCGCCAGGTCTGTTGGTTGGGGTCATGCCTTATTGCTTCAGTTGTATATGATTACAGTTGTACGCTACATGAGCGGGCTTTTCGGATGAATATATGAGGATTTCTTTTCCATGATTGGATCATAGACTTTATTTGTCTCGGAAACTAGGATCGGGGGGAGGGGGGAATCTCCCCAAGGCACAGACACACGTTTGCATTTGCATGAAGCATTTGCATGACGAGCACCTTGTCATTTTTTTCTAACCCTTTGTGTATGCAGGTTGTTCCAGGATTGATCGAAGACCGATCCACCGCTATACGACCAGAGCGAATCAAGATAGAGCAATGGAACAAGTGAAAACTGACGTCCAGGAACTCCGAGAGAGGATGGACCGCTTCATGGAGCTCATGCAAGTGGTTGCCAACGGCCAAGACCAGCTCAGAACATTGGTCCAGCCTCTGATCTCAAGGGTTGACAGCAACGGGGTACTCCATGGTGGGAGTGTTCCAACCCCTCCTCCTGTTGAAACTCCTCAGGGTGGCATCCCCGTGACCGGGGGGAATGGCAGTGGTAACGGCAATGTGGTCACTAACATTGGGCTCAATGGTAATACGACTGGCGCCGGTAACGGAAACTTTGAGGCTAATGGCAACGCTGGACTAGGCAACGGCAACACAGGTGCTGGAAATCTGTACGGGCCTCAGCCATGGCTAGAAGATCGTCAAGAAGATTTGTTCTCACAGAGGAATGCTGAAGGAGAACTGACTGCTGAAGCACGTCTGAGGTTTAAGGCACTCGAGGATAAAATGAAGAATTTCGAGAACCTGAACACTATGGGTGTCGACATGACTAAATTGGGATTGATTTCTGATTTCAAGGTGCCTCCTAAATTCAAGGTACCCGACTTTGAGAAATACAAGGGCACCACTTGCCCTCGTGTTCACTTAAGGTCATACTACCGAAAGATTTTTGCTCACTCTGAAGACGAGAAGCTGCTGATGCACTTCTTTCAGGATAGCTTGTCCGGGCCATCCTTGGAATGGTACATGGGTTTAGAATCCACCAGTGTGCGCATGTGGAAGGAACTTACTGAGGCCTTTGTGCACCATTATCAGTATAACAGTGACTTGGCTCCGAACCGGGTTCAACTGCAGAACTTGTGACAGAGGAACAACGAGGGGTTCAAAGAATACGCCTAGCGATGGCATGAATTAGCAGCTAGAGTTCAACCGCCGATGGTTGAACAAGAGCTTGTTGAGATGTTAGTAGCCACTCTCCCGGGGGTCTATTACGAGAAATTGGTCAGCGGTATGTCAGGGAGTTTCTCAGATCTCATCATTACTGGCGAGCACGTTGAAAATGGGATCAAATTGGGGAAAATTCAAGGTGGTGATCTATCCTCAGACGGAGGAGGAAAGAAACCGTACAGTAGCAAAAGGCGTGAAGGAGAGACGAGCGTCGTGTCCAACGCTCGAAGGAAGGGTAAAAACCAGCGCCAGCAGGTGGCTAGCATAACCATCCCTGTTGTCCAACAACCCCAGCCGCAGCAGCAGCAGCCAAATCAGCAAGGGTATAGAAAATATCAGAACAAGGCACCTCTGTCAAGTCGTCACCTCGAGACGCCGCCCATGTCTTATGCTCAGCTGTTACAGACTCTGCTTCAGTTACAGCTAGTCCAGAAAAGAACCCTGGCTCCCTTGACAGGGGCACCTCCGTAGGGTTATGACGCGAATGCAACGTGTGATTTTCACTCAGGGGCACCCGGCCACACGATAAAAAACTGCAAAGCCCTTCAAGCACAAGGTGCAAGATATGGTGGACGCTAAGATCATCAATTTCTCAGATAATGTGTCGAATGTCACAAAGAACCCTATGTCGAATCATAGGGGAGGTGGGGTGAATGCCATTATTGAAGAAGAGAACTTAGATTTGTTGACTGATGTCAAGGATCTGAAGACACCGCTTAGCTTCGTTAAAGCCAAGCTGATGAAGAGAGGTTTCTTTCCGGACTGTGGAGAATTATGTATGGGTTGTGCGACTCGTCCTGATGGATGTGAACAGTTGACAATAGGGATTCAGAGTCTGATGACCGAAGGAATCTTGCAGTTTAGCCGAAGGGCCGAATGTGGATCTGGAGAGGTAATGCTGAAGCAAGATGATGAGGTTGCCACCATCACCATCCCTCGCCAGACGATAACCATTTCTGCACCCAGGCCGCCCATAATTACCATCACCAAGGCCGGGCCGATACCTTTTGAAAGCACCAACGCTGCTCCGTGGCATTATGGGGCAGACGTCTACTGTAACGGACAGAAATTGGAACTAGAACCATTTGGGCAGTCTGTGGATAACCTAGTAGGGATTGGCGGAATCACGCGCAGCGGAAGAGTATTTGCTCCACCTGAGATTGTGGCAGATAAAACAGATAAAGCTGAGGAAACTGATAAGGGAAAAAGTAAAGTCGTTGAGGAAACCCCTCGTGGGGTAGAGAAGGACTTACTTGTAAAGGACGCTGAAGAGTTCATGAGGTTGATCAAGAAGAGTGATTACAAGATCGTGGATCACCTCCATCAAACACCCTCGAAAATTTCCATCCTGAATTTGTTGCTGTGTTCGGAGTCACATCGCAATGCGCTGTTAAAGGTTTTGAATGCCACGTATGTACCGCAAGAAATCTCGGTCAACCAGTTGGAAGGGGTAGTAGCCCACGTGAATGCTGGAAACGGGTTAGGGTTCACTGACCTGAAGCTGACGCCGAAGGGAAGAAACCACAACAGCGCCCTGCACATCTCGATAGAGTGTAGGGGAACAGTTATGTCCCACGTGTTGGTGGATACAGGGTCATCACTCAATGTTCTTCCGAAGAAGGCATTGATGAAGTTAGACACTCGAGGATTGATTTGCACACCCAGTGACCTGGTTGTGAAAGCGTTCGATGGAACCAAGCGTCATGTCTTTGGAGAGGTAACTCTGCCAATCCAAGTTGGGCCGGAAACTTTCGACGCAGTCTTCTACATCATGGACATCATGCCTGCCTACAGTTGTCTCTTAGGCCGACCATGGATCCATTCTGCTGGTGCCGTGACCTCCACGTTGCACCAGAAACTTAAGTATGCTGTCGGGGTGATATTTGAAAGTGTCAACGCAGTGTCTGAAGACGGCGAAGACAGCGACTGCGACCTAGACTCTTGGATCCAGCCAAGCAAACCAGGCCAGAGCCTCAACAACTGGTCCATCAGGGATACCATCCAAGTGACAGGCAAAGAGTAATGATTTACTTTCTCCAATTATTGTACAACCCTATGTCCTACCCGGGGCATGGTGGTTTTATTGTCAGGGCCTTGTTTGATTATGTACATGCATTTTACCAATAAATCAAAAGGCATTTTTCTTCGTATTCAAATGTTATGATATCTGTTATTCCTGTTTTATATTTGTTTTGAAAAACAATAAAATGGCAATAAGGTTTGTGCTAACCTGCATATCCTTGTTTTAAGCTTAACCCTTGTTATTGCAGGATCCACATCGCATATGACATCGAATCTGGACCTTCTACGACTCACTTCGACTTCGATTTCCCGATCTATCAAGCCGAAGAAGAGATTGATGAAGACGAAGACCTTCCCGAAGAGTTGGCCCGCTTGTTGAAACAAGAAGAGAAAGTTATTCTGCCTCACGAGGAAGAGATTGAGATTGTGAATCTGGGTTCTGAGGAGCTGGTTAGGAATGTCAGGATAGGGGTTGCATTGCAGAATGATGTCAAGCAGAGATTGGTCGAGATGTTGAGAGAGTATAGTGATATCTTTGCTTGGTTATACGAAGATATGCCCGGACTTGATACAGACATCGTGGTCCATCACTTGCCGCTGCGAGAAGATTGTCCTCCCGTTAAGCAGAAGCTTAGAAGGACACGGCCAGATATGACCGTCAAGATCAAAGAAGAAGTGCAAAAGCAGCTTGATGTTGGCTTCTTAGCGGTCACTACTTACCCTCCGTGGGTCGCCAACATAGTACCTGTACCGAAGAAAGATGGTAAGGTGCGAATGTGCGTCGATTATTGGGATTTGAATAGGGAGAGCCCTAAAGATGATTTCTCGCTCCCTCATATTGATGTGTTAGTCGACAATACAGCTCAGTTCTCCGTGTTTTCGTTCATGGATGGCTTCTCCGGCTACAATCAGATCAAGATGGCGCCGAAGGACATGAAGAAAACTACGTTTATCACACCTTGGGGAATGTTTTGCTACAAGGTAATGCCCTTCGGTCTGAAGAATGCAGGGGCCACTTACCAATGAGCAATGGTTACTTTGTTTCATGATATGATTCATCATGAGATTGAAGTCTATGTTGATGACATGATTGCGAAGTCCCAAACGGAGGAGGGACATCTGGTCAATTTGCTGAAGCTTTTTGAGAGGCTTAGGAAGTTCAGGTTGAGGTTGAATCCTAACAAGTGTACTTTCGGAGTACGGTCTAGAAAACTACTGGGGTTTATCATGAGTGAAAGAGGCATTGAGATTGATCCTGCAAAGATTAAAGCAATACAAGAGATGCCAGCGCCAAAAACCGAAAAAGAAGTTCGTGGTTTCCTGGGCAGAATAAACTACATTGCAAGGTTTATTTCTCAGCTCACGGCCACGTGTGAACCGATGTTCAAACTGCTAAAGAAAGATCAGGAGATTATCTGGAACGAGGATTGCCAGAAGGCATTTGATAAGATAAAACAGTATCTACAGGAACCTCCGATCTTGATACCCCCAGTGGTCGGACGACCCTTAATCATGTACTTGACAGTTTTTGAGAATAGTATGGGGTGTGTTCTCGGTCAGCACGACGAGACAGGCAGAAAGGAGCATGCCATTTACTATTTGAGTAAAAAGTTCACAGATTGTGAATCTCGTTACTCGATGCTGGAGAAGACGTGTTGTGCACTAGCCTGGGCTGCCAAACGTTTACGACAGTACATGCTCAATCACACAACCATGCTAATTTCGAAGATGGACCCGATCAAGTACGTCTTCGAGAAGCAAGCGCTTTCGGGCAGGATTGCCAGATGGCAAATGGTGTTGACGGAATACGATATTCAATACGTTTCCCATAAGGCCATCAAGGGAAGCGTATTGTCTGAATACCTTTCTGAACAGCCGATTGAAGATTATCAGCCGATGAAATTTGAATTCCCTGATGAGGATATCATGTTTCTCAAGGTGAAAGATTGTGATGAACCGTTGCCCGACGAGGGGCCAGACAGGAAATCCCAGTGGAAATTGATATTTGACGGGGCGGTTAATTCTTATGGAAGTGGCATCGGGGCGATCATCACGACTCCCCATGGATCCCACATCCCGTTTACGGCTAGACTGGCGTTTCCTATCACCAATAACGAGGCAGAATACGAAGCATGCATCATGGGGCTAGAAGAAGCCATTGATTTGAGAATCAAGAACCTAGATGTATATGGTGACTCGGCACTTGTGATCAACCAGATTAAAGGGGAGTGGGAGACTCGTCAATCAAACTTGGTGTCGTACATGAACTATGCCAGAAGGCTGCTTGCGTTCTTTGATCGAGTGGAACTCCATCTGTGCCCAGAGCTAAAAATCAGATGGTTGATGCCTTAGCCACGTTGGCTTCGATGTATAAAGTCAATTTTTGGAATGAAGCTCCAAGGATTGTCCTTTCTCGTCTTGATAGACCTGCGTTCGTCTTTGCGATCAAGGAAGCCTCCGATGGCAAGCCATGGTTCCATGACATCCAGACCTTCCTTATGACTAAGGAGTATCTTGCGGGAACATCAACCCAGGATAAGAAGACTTTGAGGAGGCTGTCTGGAAATTTCTATCTCAATCCTGATGGAGTTTTATATAAAAGAAACCACGATCTCGTGCTACTCAGATGTGTAGATGAGAAAGAGGCGAGTATGCTCATGGAAGAAGTCCATGAAGGCACATTTGGTACGCATGCCGGCGGGCATGCTATGACAAGAAAAATCCTGAGAGCATGATACTACTGGCTGACGATGGAATCAGATTGCTTTAAATTCGCGAAGAGATGTCATAAATTCCAGATTTATGCTGATAAGATTCATGTGCCGCCGTGCCCGTTGAATGTCATGTCCTCCCCATGGTCGTTCTCCATGTGGGGCAACGATATGATAGGCAAGATCGAGCCCACTGCTTCTAACGGTCATCGCTTCATTCTAGTGGCCATCGACTACTTCACCAAGTGGGTGGAGGCAGCCTCGTATACTAATGTGACCAAGCAGGTGGTGGCTAAATTCATCAAGAGGGACATCATCTGTCGTTACGGAATTCCCGAGCGGATCATTACTGATAATGGTTTGAATCTGAATAACAAGATGATGAAGGAGCTGTGCCAGAGTTTCAAGATTGAACACCACAACTCGTCTCCTTACCGGCCGAAGATGAATGGCGCCGTTGAAACGGACAATAAGAACATCAAGAAGATTGTACAGAAAATGGTTATGACCTATAAGGATTGGCACGAAATGTTGCCATTTGCATTGCACGGTTATCGTACAACGGTATGTACATCAACCGGGGCAACTCCTTTCTCACTGGTGTACGGTATTGAAGCTGTCCTACTGTTAGAAGTTGAGATTCCTTCTTTACGAGTTTTGGTTGACGTAAAACTCGATGAGGCAGGATGGATTAAGAACCGACTAAACCAACTCAGCCTGATGGACGAGAAGAGGTTAGCATCGATTGCATATGGTCGTCTATACCAAAGCCGAATGAAGAAAGCTTATGATAAGAAGGTGCGTCCTAGAATCTTTCAGACGGGTGATCTCGTCCTGAAGAAGATTCTTCCTCCACACTCCGATCACCGGGGCAAGTGGACTCCCAATTACGAAGGTCCGTACATCGTCAGCAAGGTCTTCTCGGGAGGAGCCTTGTTGTTATCCACGATGGATGGCGAAGATTTTGCATCCCCGGTGAACGCGAACGCAGTTAAAAAATACTTTGCTTAAAAAATGACCCGCTGGAAAGAAAAAGAAAATCCAGGCAAAAGGGGAGCATCCCGGCGAACCATAACAAAGGAAAAAGGGTTCGGGTAAAAATTAGGGATATAAATGAAAAAATGTACACCCGCAAAGTCGAAAACCTGGAAGGGCGACTTTGGCAAAAAAGGGCATCCCGGTGAATCGAAAACCCGGAAGGGCGATTCAGGCAAAAGTTAGGGATTTGAAAAAGCAAATGACTGCGTTCCGCGTGGGGACTTTCATTGTTTAGTGGTTTGGAAGACCTGAGGGCCGTTTACCTGAATCAATCTCTTCTAAAGCTGAAGCGTCGGAGAAATATCGAAGTCGAGTGGGTCATAGAGGGATCAACTCATGGTGTTCGTCTACGCCGCATTGCCGACATTGGTGCATATACTGATGTATATTTATGTTTTTATATTTGCGCAGCTTCCTCATTCCAGGAGCTTGCATCTGTTGTAAAACATTTTCACCCATTCAGGGGTTCGTCATCAATAAAATATATACTATTCAGCAATTCTGTTTGTTTGTTTAGCATCTATCTATTTTGTTTGCGAAAAAGAACGCCGATGTTTTTGATAAAATGCGCATACATAAACTTACTGGCCTAGGCCGCTGATTGTTGAAACAATGAATTACTGGAACATTGTCACAAGATGATAACCTTGATAGGTCCCTTTGAGAAGGGTATCTTGTATGTTTGTTTGTGGTTGCAGGAATAGCATATCCCAGGCAGTACGCCGCAT